>JANUWF010001766.1:0-600000 GCA_026120185.1 Voacanga thouarsii
TGAAAGAATATAACTAGTTATTGCACAAAATGTCATATAAAAGAGCCTCAAATAACTAAGTAAAGTATAACTAATTTAGCCCCTATCATATTCCCCCACACTTAACTATTTACTTGTCCTCAAGCAAAGTATCAAGAATAAGAAGGAAAAACACAAGGTTTTAATCAAGTCACTCAATCAATTCTAAAACCATATCTTCAATGCTTTCTTCATTCATAAACATAAAACATATGATACTATATCTTTCACAACCAATGCAAGACTTGTGTAGTGATAAATGACTTAGTAGAACCATCTCAATACTTCACAATATTCTCAAACCATTGGAAAGAAGTCAGTTCAAAAGGAATATGCATTCCATATGCTTACTTTTTATACACTCTCTCCACTAATCCGAGACATATCATGATTTTACTTAGATCAAGTAGGACTTTTAAGCTTGTAATGTAAGGCTAAAGGCTTGTAATGTGGCTTAGCAAACGAAGGATATAGGAAAATCAAAAGTCAAAGAAAAACTGAGAGTTGGCAAGAAAAGGGTAACCAAAATAAATCTATAATTTCCAACTCTTCTTGCTCTCCTATTCCAAGAATCAATCAAACCATAACCTTACATAACAAACCTTATGAACTTCAAGCAAATCATGTATTGTTCTCCTTTTCTTTCCCCTCTTTTTGTTATTAACTTTTTTTTCTCAAGATCACTCAATTTTCCAGCAATTGTGTCAAGTGTTTTATATGAACTTAACTTTCACAGTTCAATCACCATCCCTTTTGTGATCTTTTCTCTGTTTTTTTTCTTCTATTTTTTTTCTTTTCAAAATTTTTTTTCACTCACTTTTCTAGTAGCTTGTTGTTTTCTCTTTTTCTTCTTTCTCATTTTTCAGCTCAAAAAGTTTTTTCTTTCTTCCTTGATTTTTTTTCTTTTTTTTTTTACTTCTTTCTTCTATTCTACTTCCTTTCTTTTCCCAGCTCCACTCGTAATAGATCCATGACTGAAAGTAATAAGTCATGATCTTTACCCCTGCATTCTTTCTCATCATACATATACTTTCCTCCTTCAAGAGCATAAAGATTTGGAAAATTATACAAACTCTCAGCACAAGTAATGGACAAAATATTGTGATGGGTTTTAAAAAAAGAAATCAACAATTTAAGCTCAAAATAGGCGCTAGGGATAATATAACAGTAGGTAGGTTTGAAAAGCTCAAACTATCCAAAGAAGGCCTATTACTATCATCCCTAAGTTAAATCATGATTGCCTTTCTTATTTCGCCTTAAAAGGTATTCAAGTAAGTTCCAGAATGCTCCACAAATTTTAGAAAAAAAAAAACAGGTTTAAGAATACTGTAAAGCATTAGATCAAGAACTACTTTGTCCAAGTGAGTGCAAAAAGTCATGTATAAGCCATAAATGATATAGAACATATGCTCTACAATCTATCATAAAGACATGCATTAAAAAGTATCGCTTGAAATCGCACAGAAACTCAAGAAAATTTTGAAAAATTATTGCACAAAAATTGTTACTCCCAAGAAGGCTAAAGAATATGTACAGAAGACTTGTCAATCAAATCACTCCTCCACACTTAAACTGGACATTGTCCTCAATGGCCACATAAATATAACAAGAACAAAAAATACCATAGGACCAAAAATATAAAGGAGAAGAGACAGGAAAAACAAACTCCCATTCATCGTGTTGTACAAGAGCTGGATGCTTGAAGAGTGAGGCATCATCAAAGTACCTAAAAAATACAAAAGAAAATACCAAACCATAACAACTAGAAAAGAAAATAAAGTAAAAATAAAAGAAAGGAAAAAATAAAAAATAAAAAAAAGAAAGGAAAGCCAAACTAAATAAAACAAAAACATAAAAAGAGAAAGAAAACAAAAACAAGAGTGAGCGAGCAAATATAGACAAGCATCATCAAAGTATTAGTTATCATGGTGCCACGTGTAAGGTTATGGCCGCTTGATCCATATGACAACGTGGCGTACCAACATAGCGTTTCACACGATTGTCATTTACCTTGAAAGTGCCCTTACTAGGGTGAGTAATTTCGAGGGTGCCAAAGGGAAATACCTTATTCACCGTGTATGGTCCTGACCATCTAGATTTCAACTTGCCTGGAAACAGTCGTAAGCGAGAATTGAATAACAATACTTGATCGCCTATCGCAAAATTGTGCTGTCGAGTAATATGTTTGTTGTGCCAAGATTTCACTTTCTCTTTATACCAGAGTAACGTATCATAAGCATCTTTTCGCAATTCCTCCAAGGCTGTGAGTTGAAGAAATATGGACTTCCTAGCTGACTCAGGATCAAGATTAACCAGTTTTATTGCCCAATAAGCTTTGTGTTCAATTTCTACTGGTAGGTGACATGATTTACCATAAACTAACCGAAACGGAGTCATGCCAATCGGTATCTTAAAGGCTGTCCGATATGCCCAAAGGGTATCATCTAATTTTAAGCTCCAATCCTTCCAAGTGTGGTTGACAATTTTTTCCAAAATTCGTTTGAGTTCTCTATTAACCACCTTAACCTGTCCACTTGTTTGGGGGGTGATAGGGGATAGCCAACCTATGGTGCACACCTAGGTGTGTGAGAATTTTTTTTCATTTGTGCATTACAAAAATGAGTTCTCCTATCACTAATGAGGACCTTAGGCACACCAAAACGAGTGAAAAGTTTTTTCAGAAATTTAACCACAACCCTTGCATTATTAGTGGGTAATGCTTGGGCTTCTACCCATTTAGAGACATAATCCACTGCCACCAAACTATATTTATTCCCCAAAGAACTAGGAAAAGGTCCCATGAAGTCTATGTCCCAATAGTCAAATACTTTACACGCTTGAAAAATTTGTAATGGCATCTCATTAGATTTGGAGAGATTATCTGTACATTGACACCTATCACAACTTTGGACAAACCTGTGGGCATCTTTAAACAATGTGGGCCAATAGAATCTGGCGTCTAGTACCTTTCGTGCAGTGTTGTTGGCTTGGTAATGGCCTCTAGCGAGTCCTTCATGACAATGTCGAAGAATATCTTCCCCTTCCTTAAAATCCATGCATCTCCGAATGATTTGGTCCGCATAGCATTTAAACACATATGGATCGTCCCAAAAGTAATGTCGAACGTCGTAGAAGGAATTTCTTCTTTTGATGCATTGTGAGCTCTTTTGGAGTAATTCCTACAGCCAAGTAGTTAGCAAAGTCGGCAAACCATAGTGTGGTTAGAATCTCACCTTCTACAAGCAAGAGTTGCTCATTCAGAAAAGCGTCATCAATGTCTTCTTCCAGATTTGGATTATCCAATCTTGATAGGTGATCCGCAGCCAAGTTTTCGGCACCCTTTTTGTCCCTAATCTCCAAATCAAATTCCTACAATAATAGAACCCATCTTATCAATCTTGATTTAGAATCATGTTTGGTTAATAGGTACTTCAGGGTTGAATGGTCCGTATATACAATGACTTTGGATAAAATAAGATAAGAACGGAATTTATTAAAGGCAAACACTATGGCAAGCAATTCTTTCTCTGTTGCTGTGTAATTTTCATGTGCATCCATTAAAGTCTTACTGGCATAGTATATCAGTTGGAAGTACTTGTTCCGTCTTTGTCCCAATACTGCACCAACTGCAAAATCACTTGCATCACACATTAGTTCAAAGGGAAGAAACCAATCTGGTGCAATTAGAATGGGCGAGTTAATCAATTTCTCTTTGAGTATGGTAAAAGCGTTGAGACACTTATCATCAAAATTCAACACAGTATCCTTTTCAAGTAAAGAAGTAAGAGGTTTCAAAATTTTTGAGAAGTCTAAGATAAACCGCCTGTAGAAACCTGTATGACCAAGAAAGCTCCTTATAGCTTTTACCGAAGTAGGAGGAGGTAGCTTCTCGATTGCTTCAATTTTTGCTCTATCAACCTCAATACCCTTCTTCGAAATTTTTTGTCCTAACACAATACCTTCTTGTACCATAAAGTGGCACTTTTCCCAATTAAGCATGAGGTTAGTCTCTTCACATCTTGCTAGCACCTTTTCAAGGGTGGATAAGCACAAGTCAAATGAATCACCAAAAACTGAGAAATCATCCATAAATACGTCCATGATATCCCCCACGAGTCCTTCAAATATAGCTGTCATGCATCTTTAGAATGTTTCGGGACCATTGCAAAGGCTAAATAGCATCCTATGATATGCAAAAGTACCATATAGATGTGTGAAAGTGGCCTTTTCTTGGTCTTCCGAAACTATGGGAATTTGCAGGTAGCCAGAGAATCCATCTAAGAAACAATAATACTCGTGTCCGGCTAACCTTTCTAACATTTGGTTAATGAAAGGGAAGGGGAAGTGGTCTTTTCTAGTGGCTTTGTTTAGCAACCTATAATCTATGCAAAACCTCCAACCTGTGACCAATCTCATCGGGACTAACTCGTTTTTATCATTGGGGCTCACCGTCATTCCTCCCTTCTTTGGTACCATTTGAGTAGGACTCACCCAGATGCTATCAGAGATAGGGTAAATGATGCCTGAATCTAAGAGTTTAACCACCTCACCTTTTACCACTTCACTCATATGTGAGTTCAACCTACGTTGGGGTTGTACTACGGGTTTTGCACATTCTTCCATCAAGATCTTGTGCATGCAAAAGGATGGATTCATGCCTTTAATATCAGTGATCTTCCAAGCTATAACTCCCTTATATCCTCCCAACATACTTACCAGCTTGGTCTTTTATTTTGGCTCGAGATCTTTGGCAATAATGACAGGCAACTTACGTTCTTTAGCTAAGAACACATATTCCAAATGCTCGGAGAGGTCTTTTAAGTCTAATTCGGGAGGATCTTCTATAGATGATTTCATTCTCCCTAAACTGCTTTTTCCTATTTCCAGATTCTGCATTACATTCTCGTTATGATATTCCTCCAAATATGTCGTTGATGTTTCCATCAATTCTTCCTCACTAGATTCTTGCATCAACTCAAAAATTGATTTGTCAAGAATATCAACTCTTAGACACAAATCATCTGAAGATATAGGTTGTTGCATGCTCTTACGGATTTGAAGTATGACTTCCCCATCCCTAACCCTAAATGTCAACCTCCCCCTATGAACGTCAATTAATGCTTTTGCTGTAGTTAGGAAAGGTCTACCTAGGATTAAGGGGACTTTGGAATCTTCATCTATGTCAAGAATAACCAAATCCATGGGAAATATGAATTTATCAACTTTTACCAACGCATCTTCTATTATGCCCCTAGGATATTTGATAGATCTATCCGCGAGTTGAATACTCATCCTAGCCTTTTGAATGTTTTATATGGTAATAAATTAATGCTAGCACCTAGGTCAACTAATGCATTACAGATATGAAGAGTGCCAATTAGATATGGGATAGAGAAACTCCTTGGATCACTTTCTTTATGTGGTAATCTCGAGTTGTCTTGCAGGATAGCTGAGCATTCTTCGTTAAGAACTACTGTAGACAACTCTTCCAATCGCTTTTTGTTGACGAGCATGCTTTTGAGTAATTTGGCATATTTGGGCATGTGGAGTAAAGCCTCACTGAGGGCAATGTTTATGTGCAGTTGTTTAAACACTTCAAGGAATTTGTTGAATTGAGCATCTGTGCGGCCCTTATATAGATGAGTAGGGTACGATACGTTAGACTGCAAAACAGGTGTTTTGGGAGGTGGACAAGGGATAGTCGGCGCCGGTTCCAGTGCTTCAGCTGGCACCGATTCCATTATGTGTTGTATGTTTTCAGGTTTATGGATAGCCGGTGCCAGTTCTCTTCTTCCAGCCAACGCCGACCCTCATCTGGACTGTCTGGTAATTCTTTTCTACTTCACAACGTGACAGCAGCTATTTCCATAATGGCTAATGGTGTGGGTTCATGAGATTTTATTACCATATCCGTCAAAAACCAGATTTGTCGTTCCATGTTGCGGATCATTGCTTCGAATTTTTCGAATATGGAATCGATTTCTTGAAAACGCCTCGTGACATGCACCGCAAATGTCCCATTAAGGTCTCAAGATGTGTTGATTCTAGTACTATGAGTGTTCTCTCCGAAGTGTAATGGGGGTACTGCCCCCTATTCGACCTCCTTGGCTCCCAATTCGCCATTTCTCCTGAACTTAGAGACGGGTTAGATACGGAATTACAAGATTACACAGTTAATTAAAAGGCATAGTCCAAGTTAGTTGATTAAGTTAGGTTACAAGGCTATACAAGAATACACGAAAGACAAAAGATAGCATCGTTTTGTGGAAAGAACAAGTATACATATTTACATATTTACATATTTACATGGTTAAATCAACAAAATCCAAGCTTTCATGCTATTGTTCCCCGGCAACGGCGCCAAAAACTTGATGTGTCTGGACTTTAGTATAAAAATTATACAAAAACTAAGCACATTCCAAATCAAGTTTAAATTAAAACATTTCAATTCAAATCACACATATGAGCAAGCGTACTCATCATTAACCGAGCATAGGGTTCAAATGAGTGTCGATCCTCAAGGAACAAGTAGACATTAATTACCTTTCTTTCATTGGTTAACCGACTCGATAAAACAAAACTGAAATAAAATAAAAATAAAAATATATACATGTCAAGGATGTAGATTTATGTAATTCAAACCATTGATTAGACAACCATGATCTTAAAGTACCCAACCTCTATCATAACTAATTATTCTCTTGGCATCATGAAGAATTAAAATAGACTCACTTCTTTCTCAATCCATGAATCCCTATCTTCTAGGTAACTTAGTATCACATACTCTGTCTCAACCAGTCTTACCCACAAGATGCATTAAACACAATTCTTTGATTAAGTCCCATTCTCAGGCAAACTTAACCCATGAAATTAACCAATTAAATCCATATTCTGGAAGACATCAATTAACCTTTAATTACTCTGTTCCTGCAATTAACCCCATTTTCAAGCAAGTTAAAAGGCAACAAATATGAAACCAATCAATTTAAACCATCAACTCTATTTTCAAGCAAGTTAACGGCACAATCAATTAATCTCGCAATCAACTCAAGTAATTAAATACCAAGAATAACAATTAGTTAATCAAAAGATCAAATAACTCAAAAAACCATGAGTATCTAAACCAATGTCAAATTACAATAAAACAATTAAAACATCATTGTCAAGAAAAAGAAAATAAAGTAAAAGAAAACACTCATAGACAAGCCTCCTTCTTCTTCCTTTGAAGACCTTATTGTACAACCCTCCTTGAATTGAAGAATTTCTCCTTGGATTGAGTGATTTTCTATGATGATTAATGAATTCTCTCTTTTTTCCTTGTGTTTTTCATCTATTTATAGGCTTAAGAAGTGCCTAAACTCGTAGGTACAAAGTTCTTGGCCGAGTAGAAGTTGGAAGATACTAAAACTCCTCAGGTTTCCAAAAACGCATAAAAAGATCATAGCACTGCCTCAATGACAGAACACAGCTGGCGCCGCCTTGGTCCTTCGGAGCCGGCGCCGCCTGTGTTCTACTTCTCCACTCGTTCGCCGATTTTTCTTCGAATTGTGCGCATAAGTTCCAAACTGCAGCCGGCGCCGATTCCAGCATCATAGCCGGCGCTGCCTTAGTTCTGTTCTGCTTTATTTCTACAATTTTTTCCATCACTTTGAAGTTCGCGCAACCAGTGTACAGCTGGCGCCGGTTCCAAAGGCCACAGTCGGCGCCGCCTCTTTTCTGTTTTGCGACGGTTTTGCTTCGTTTTACCAACAAATCTGAAATAATGAACGAAATACCTTTCCAAGGGTAAAATCTCAAATATAAAAGAATATGACTAATTATTGCACAAAATGTCTTATAAAAGAGCCTCAAATAACTAAGCAAAGTATGACTAATTTAGCCCCTATCATTGATGACTAAAGAATATATATATCTATGTGGGAAGAGGGGAGGGATGACTGAGGAGAGAAAGAGACAAGAAGAAAGGAGAAAAAGAAGATGAAAGATTATGTGCAGGAATAGGGGAGGAGAGAAAGAGACAAGGATGAAGGGAAAAAGGGATATGAATGGTTATATGTAGGAATAAGGGAAGGATGACAGAGGAAGAGAAAAAGGTAAATGACAGGTTCTGTACGGGAAGAGGGGAGGGATGACTGAGGAGAGAAAGGGACAAGGAGGAAGAGGAATAGATGATTGGCTTGCTCATTTTATATAAATATTTTAATTGCACTGTCTTGTCTTTTATTGGAGCCACATTAGTGCCCAAAATATTTTAATTGCACTGCCTTGATATTTTTCTGTTGCTGTGACTTTAAAAATACTTCGATTTTGTTGCAGAAAGAGACAAGGAGGAAGGGGAAAAGAGGATTGATTTGCTCATTTTATATAAAATATTTTAATTTCATTGATTTGTCTTTTATTAGAGCCACATTAGTGTGCAAAATATTTTAATTGCACTGCCTTGATATTTTTCTGTTGTTGTGACATTAAATATAATTGAGTTTTGTTGCAGAATATGCACATTAGTTTCATAGTTTAGAAAATTTATGTCGGTATATGTCTACATTTTAATATTCTAATTTACACTTGTACTTTATTTTTTTTAAAGATGATGCGAAGGTTTTCCTTTTTTTTTTTTGAATCATTTCATTGTCGAGACTGATCTCCGATTTGTGTATTATGCAGGTAAGGAGATGTTCTAAAGCCCAACCCACTGACCTTGAGCTATGTTGGGGAAAAATTAATATTTTGTCGAGACTGAGGAAGGGGAAGAGACAAGGAGGAAGGAGAAAAGATGATACCGAGAATAGACAAGAAGGAAAGGGAAAAGATGATACCGAGGAGGACTGACGTACTGATATGATCTTGTGTGGGCTTTTTCTTGGTGTTGTGAGAGGTTTAGTTGGATAGGTGTTCAGCTCAATCAATGAGACCAAGAACAGAGGTTCTTCTTGGGACAAAAAAAGGAGAAAATAAAATAACAACCTACCCTCTATCAAACCCTTGAAGAACTAAGCTTCAAAGACCCTTAAGAATAGTAGAAATTTCTACTATAATCTCACCCCAATATCCTTGAAGCAACAAAGACAAATAAGAACAAATAGAATAGAGAAAATAGGCACCCGAGTAATGGAATTCAAACAAACCTTAGAAGAACAAGTAACTAAGACCCATTCAAAGAAACCACATTGGATTATCATAAGATTTATAGACTCATTCATAAGGAGGACTAACCCTTAAGCATAGTTTTGAATAAGATGAACAAGGAGGCTAGAGCCTCTCAAGATTCTCTTTCAAATTTGAATTAAAGTGTGTGAATTGTGTTATCAAGTCAGTAAAAGTTGTATTTATGCTACCCTAACCCTAGCTAAGTAATCCCTGAGATTCTAATACAATTTAAGGTCTTAATAAATCTTTACAAACATTTGAAATGGAGTAAAATCGGAGAAAACATAAAAAACGTGGGGCAACCGTCGGCTGCCCAGGATGGAGCCGACGTTGGCTAGGGCTTCTACAGCCAACGCCAGTTTGGCTGCTCGGGCCGGTGCTGGTTGTACACTGGAGGCCTCCTTTTTGGTAGAGTTTCGTCCATCTTTTTTTGCTGGCTTGAGTTCTTGTTGGGGTCCTTCTTGGATAGTCATCAAAATGAGCTCTTAGTTAGCTTCATCAACCTTCCAACCCTCTTACATCCTCAAGCATGGTTTTATGAGCAATTAAAACTTATCTTGAAGCTTCTTGGACCTTGATCTTATCATCGATCTTTGTCTTTGCATGGTCACGCCTCCCCCTCCTTGATCTTGACCTCCATGATGAAGTAGAGTCTCATAATCTCCTCCTTCTTGAAAAGGATTCTTCTCCGAATCATAGTCATCATTTACATGGAGTGCCTTCACCATTTCTCCTTCTTAGCTCCATCAACGGTCATTCATTCACCTATGGGCAAGGGAACCAAATCCAAAGGAGTTAGAGGGTTAGAACCATACATAATTTCAAAAGAAGAATAAGAAATGGTAGAGCGAATAGCCCTTTTGTAAACAAACTCAAGGTGTGGCAAGCATTTCTCCCAATTGTTCAAGTTCTTCTTGATTATGGTTCGTAAGAATTGGGTAAGTGTTCGGTTGACCACCTCCTTTAGAAAAATGTCTCCAAATTGTTGAAGAATAGCTGCAATTCCTTTAGGCAAAAACAATGTAGAATCACTAGTAGAAATATAAAAACATTTGCATAAAAGAAGAATAACCGGTTCCTTAACTTCTATGACCTCATTTTCTTTTGAAAAGAAATTCACTCTTCTTTCACCTCCCCTCTCTTGTCCTTACTCACTCCTATCCTTGATCGTCAAAGGTACTTGTTTGTCTATTCTATCTCTCAACTCTTTTTCTTTCCTCTCTTGTTCTTTTCTCTCAATTTATTGTTTTTGTTTGCTATCTTGCGCTCCCTTCTTCTTTTCTTTCTCCTTTATGATTCTTTGATCGTTGTTCACCTCACTAGGAACCATGGGGGTGAGGATAAACTTCGTTCCCTCCTTGAGTAGGGAATAAATATTCTTCCTCTCATCATGCTTAACATACCTATCATATTACCAAGGCCTCCCTAGGAGCAAGTGACCCGCTTGCATGGGTACCACATCACATAGCACATCATCCTTATACTTCTCCATCTCAAAAGACACCAAAACTTATTTTTTTACTCTTAATTCCCCGCTATCGTTCAACCATTGCAATTTGTAGGGCTTGGGGTGTTTAAACCATTTCATATCCAATTCTTCAACCAAGTTTGCACTAATCACGTTAGTGCAACTCCCACTATCCACAATGACACTACAAGGGGTCTTGTTGATTAGACACCTAGTGTAGAAAATGTTCTCTCTTTGTTGGTGATCTTGATCCTCAATAGCTTGTGAATTCAATGATCTTCTTGTAACTCCCACCAAAAAGTATTCTTGACCAACAACTTTTCCTTCATCACTTTCCTCATCCCTTTTTCCCTCTTGGTTTCCTTGGTACCTTTCTCCCTCTTCTTATTCGTCAGTAGAAATCTCACTATAGGGATTAGTATACATCGTTCTCTTACTTGGACACTCATGGGAAGTATATCCATATCCAAGGCACTTAAAACACTTGATATCCTTATTCTTTTGTGGCATCTCTATGGCTTTTCTCTCGTCCTTATTCCAACCTTCTCTAGGTTTCTAATCCTCCATTGGCTTCCAATTCTCTCTAGGTTTGTAGAAGTCCCTTTGGAATAACTTAGGGGCTTCATCCTTCTTAAATGGTACATTACTAGTAGTGTTAGGGTTTGGAAGTTGTGGTCTCTTTAATTGCCTCTCAATCTTCATAGTGGCATGTACCATATCGTCCAATCATTCATAGGGGTGCAATTCTACCAAATTGGCAACCTCCCTATTCAATCCTCCCAAGAACCTTGCCCTCGTTGTTCTTGGATCCTTATTGATTTGAGCTCTCATCAACATAACTTCTAGCTCTTTATGGTAATCTTCCACACTCTTGTTCCCTTACTTGAGTGATTGGAGCCTTTGATAAAGATCATTGTAGTAATGATGTGGTATAAACCTTGCCCTCTTCATATCTTTCAACAAATTCCAACTAGCCACGGTTTCCACTCCCATTTTTCTTCTTTATGCACTAACTTGCTCCTACCAAACCAAAGCATACTCCGAAAATTCCAAAATAGCCAACCTCACCTTTGACCTCTCACTATAGGTATAACTTTCTAGGAAGATCTCCATCTTGCTTTCCCACTCAAAATATGCTTCGGGGTCACTCTTGCCATATAATGTGGGTACTTTCAATTTTATGTGGTTCAACTCCTTCTCCTCATCATTTCCTTCTCTCCTACCTTCTCTATTGCCCCATCCTATATTGTGTTCCCCAAAGGCTTCAACTTGTTCCCCCTCATACCATTCATCAACTCCCTCAAACTCTCTTTCTAACCCCCCTTAGGTTGTTCCCACCATTCCTTCCTTGGCCCCTACCTCATCCTCCTCTCATAGCAAGTCTTCCCCCTCTTATAGGAGCTTGTTGGAATCCCCCGATTGAGTGCCCATCCCACTCTTCCCCTTGTTGGACATGTAACGGAGGGGTATGGGACATCAACATCCCTCATCCTAGGGCTAAGTACTTCAAATCGCTCTTAGCCTCTCCTTTGTGTGGCGGTAGAAGATTGTCCAAGATGATTTATCAACTCCCTTATCATGTTTTAGAACTCACTTTGTATAGTCCTTATCATAACTTGCAACTTTTCACGCAAACCCCTAACATCAACTTGTTCTTCTTGAGGTCTACTAGGGCCATTTGGGTTAGGCCTAGAGATCTCTTGATCATGGGCCATGGTGATGGAATATTTACCTACTTATACCTGCAAAACAAAAGAGATTAGGAAGAAAATAATTCCTCACTTCGCTTCCTTGCATATTGGCTCTCAAGGATTGGTCACTCCTCGCTCGTGTTTGCTCTCTTAGGCTCTTTTAGTAATAAGCTCACTCTCTTGCCTTTTTTCTCAATACTCAAGCCTTCTTATTCAATCTCAATTCTCCCTAATAGCTAAAGATTTAGTCCAACTTAGTGGATCACACAAATCAATAGATTTTTCCAATTAGGGGGTCTTAGGAGAATTTGAACAAACATTTGTTAGGCATTTCAAACAAATAAGTTTTAATCAAGAATTTCAAGAAATATGGACTCAATCAACACAAGAACAAACACTAGATGCACAAGAAACACTTCTAATTAAGAAACGAACAAGAATTAGCAAGAACAAATAAACAAGAACAACTAGAACTAGGATTATAAAGAATAAGATGATCACAAGTGTGCACTAGTAAAGTTGAGTTCAATGAGCATGGAATTCAACAATAAAGTGATATACTAAGTCCTAAAATCCCAAGGAATGAAAATCAAAAATCAAAGTTCCCAACTATAGCCAAAAATATTCTCATAGAACATTTATCAAATACCTTGACAACAATCCCATCACTTAAGAACAACCAACATTTTCACTCATATTCAAGCCAAATTTCACCACAAACACAAGAAAATTTTGTTCCCAATGATTTTATTAACATCAAGGAGCAATTTTCCAAAAGAAAACTCAAGACATAACAAAGATTTCATGACCTTTTTGGAGCATGTTTTTGAGTTACGGGATTTTCTCTATTTTCTTTTTCTTCAACTTTGTAGGGCTCCTTTTCTTGCTTTCAAGGTTTGATTGGAATCAAGCTTTTTCTTGCTCTGATACTAAGCTCTTTGATATGATCTTATGTGGGCTTTTTCTTGGTGTTGTGAGTGGTTTAGTTGGTTAGGTGTTCAGCTCAATCAATGAAACCAAAAACAAAGATTCTTCTTGGGACAAAAAATGAGAAAATAAAATAACAACCTACCCTCTATCAAACCCTTGAAAAACTACGCTTCAAAGACTCTCAAGAATAGTAGAAATTTCTCCTATAATCTCACCACAATATCCTTGAAGCAACAAAGGCAAAAAAGAACAAATGGAATAGAGAAAATAGGCACCTAAATAATGGAATTCAAACAAATCTTAGAAAAACAAAGCAACTAAGACCCATTTAAAGAAACCACATTGGATTATCCATAAGATTTATAGACCCATTCATAAGGAGGACTAACCCTTAAGCATAGTTTTGAACAAAATGAATAAGGAGGCTAGGGCCTGTCAAGATTCTCTTTCAAATTTGAATTAAAGTGTGTGAATTGTGTTGTCAAGTCACTAAAAGTTGCATTTATACTACCCTTACCCTAGCTAAGTAATCCCTGAGATTCTAATACAATTTAGGGTCTTAATAAGTATTTACAAACATTTGAAATTGAGTAAAATCGAAGAAAACATAAAAAACATGGGACAACCGTCGCTGCCCAGGATAGAGCTGGCGCCAGCTAGGGGTTCTATAGCCGGCATCGGTTGCGAGCTGCTTCCCGGGCGGTCACGTGCAGGTTGAAGCTGGTGCTAGTTCGGCTGCTTGGGCCGGCGTCGGCTGTACGCTGGAGGCCTCCTTTTTGGTCGAGTTTTATTTGTTTTTGTTGCTGGCTTGACTTCTTGTTGGGGTCCTTCTTGGATAGTCATCAAAATAAGCTCTTGGCTAGCTTCTTCAACCTTCCAACCCTCTTCCATCCTCAAGCATGGTTTTATAAGCAATTGAAACTCATCTTGAAGTTTCTTAGACCTTGATCTTATCATCGGTCTTTGTCCTTGCATAGTCACGCCTCCCCTTCCTTGATCTTGACCTCCATGATAAAGCGGAGTCGCATCACGTACTTAATTTTGTTTCTTGTTTTATATATACTACTGTTTCTAACAGATTCCTTGACATTTCCTACTTGTTATATATATAATATTACTTCTTGGAGTTTAAGGATTATTTATGATTTCAATATTCAAGAGATTGATTTTGATTGTTTGGCATTAAGCAAATTGTGTTTTATTGTGATTGGTGTTGAATGGGTTGAACGGATTGTATTTAGTTTAAAATTGCATGTGGATAGGCCTAAATTCCAATTAATTATTTTTTTAAAAAAAATTAATCAAAGACCGTCGTATTTGCTTATCAAGACCGTCGCATTTGATAATGGCTTAACAGAACAAATATGACGGTCTAAGCCGTTGTTTTTAATAATGGTCGCAATTGCTCCGAGATTTATTGCCATAGTTGTAATTACGACGGTTGGATACTGTCATAAATACTCAGCAATTGCAATGATTAGAGTCTTCACAAATAACCGTCGCAATTAACAAGTATTTGTGACGGTTTAAAACCTCGCAAATACTTAACAATTGCGACGGTTTTTTCACCAAATACGACAGTTTATAGAATCTCAACCTGGGTGAGTAATTGCGATGCTTTTCTCTGACTGTCGTATTTACACCATCGCATTAGGTAACTACAATGATTTTTCAGTCATTTTTAATAAAAATGATGCCATTATATACGATGATCAAAAAGTTGTCGTTTGACCATCGTTTATAGCAAAAACGACAGTATTTTCTCAAATACGACGGTTTTCTGGACGTCATTTTTGCCTAAATTTTTAGTAGTGTGACATGATTAAAGTCGTGGTTTTCATGTGAAATCTTTGTTATGATTGATAGGTGTTGTGTGATGAGATATTATGCAAAGTATGCAAAAGTATGAATAGAATCTATATATTAATGTTATCTGTATTATGATCTAATTGCTACTATGGAAATTATTATTATTATTCAAATGATTAACTTTAGTTTGCTATTATTTATAACTAGTACTTTAACTTTATTGATGTAGTGTATGTATATCTATGTACATATAAATATCCATGTGTGTAATTTTATAAACCTTTTTGTTTAAAACATTATTGCTATTAGAAAATATTTAAACAACTAATATTATTTTTATCATTAGTAGTAGTAATAGTAGTGTTAGTATCACGGTTATTAATAATATTGTTCTTGCCATTATTATTATTATTATTATTATTATTATTATTATTATTATTATTATTATTATTATTATTATTATTATTATTAATGGTATCAAAACTCTAGTTTAAATATCAATTAATCTTATTTGATCCATTATTTACCATCAATAAACTACTATTTTTTTTAATATCCTGTATTTATTAACTAGTCACTATTTTTTGAAAGATAATATACATCTAGTTTACCAGCTTATTATATGTGATATAAAGTTTATTATCTATTAAATTAGTATTTATATTATAAAGTACTAATGCTTGCCTTTATTTCCCAGATTAATCAAGAGCACATTATTTATCCTTGTTAAATATTATTGCAACATGTTATTTAATAGCTATTTGATTTGCTATCAATAGTAGTTATTATTGCTAGTAGGAAATTTTGGGTTTTGGTTATATAGTTATGAGTGCTCGGTGTTCTGGAGTGTACTTTCATCTTTAACAAGTTGTGATAATAACAAAGATAGTAGTTATACCAAATTGATTGTTGGCTTGCAATTACTAGTTGAACTCTTTTGATACTATGATGATGTAGGTACTAATAGGGAATTTGTCGAAATTTAGATAGAATATGAGAATTAGAGTTAAATATATGCTTATGCACTTGAGATACAAGAGTTGTTGGCCAATAGTAACATGTACTTTGCATTTACTCCAGATGGGGCTAAGTTTCTTTAATCCAGACATCAGGAGATCTTATCCGTGAGATAAAAGAATCAAGTAAATCCTTAAATAAACTATTTGTTGAACTAAAGTGCTATTACAAATCAAATGTGATGTTTACTATAAAGTTATTCTTTGAGTTGCAATTGTAGATGTTTTGCATCCTCTGTCAAAATAAAATAGTTTTAAGCAAGAAAAGGTTTTCCAAAACAAAATTTTAAATTTTCTTAAATCAGATTTTAAACTCAGACTTTTTGGAGCCATAATTGCCATTTTAAAATAACAGACTTTGCTGAATTACTCCTAAGTGGGGTAAGCGTAATGTTAAATACTCAATAAGGATAGGCTGATTAGAACTAACCTTGGAAGGCTATGGTAAGTCTTTCGGTGGAGGCCTCCACCGAGAGATAAAACTCTTTCTGGATGAGGTGACAGTTCTAGTTAGTCAAGGTTAGTCAAGCCGGTCCGTGCTAGCAACTCAATCCATATGGACTGTTTCTTTTTCAAAATGGACAACTGATAAGTTACGGTGTAGAGATGGAAGAGTATCACACCCAATGGACCGATCACCCACTTGTATTGTGATGTAGGGTTTCACAATACGTGGTCTTGATACAGGGTTTCATAGTCACTTATATTCGAATAGTTTATTTCTTGACAATGTTGAACTCTTTTGTTTGAAATACAAACAAAACACAACTCATTGTCCAAAATTATTCATTTGGACTTGCAGACTTTTGTTGTGAATTGTTCAAAACTACATACATGCAATACTTCTTAAATTAACATGAGGTCATGGAGGACTTATAGGGAAAATTTTTCTCACCACATTTTTAGGACAACCCTATTTTGAAGGTTGGGTTACTTGGAAAATTGAAAATTTCAGTTTAATTTGTTACGTTTATAACTTGGAGAGCTTTGCTTATTTATTTACTCTTTTCGAGACTTGTATAAGTATTGTTTTGGATTGTACTAAGCTTTAAACATTAGATTATTTATTCTGTTTTTCTTTTACCTGATTATAAAGACCTCTTATCCTAAGGATGGGGCGACATCTTCACTCATTTTGGGGTACATAGGCATTGGAGTGTTACAGTTACTGTGAGATATGTTAAACATAATAAAAGGACTACCAGTCATATTGAAATATTAAAATCGCAAATACATCCAGTCATATCGTGCTTTTAAAAGGACTATCATTTTCTAGCGGTCAAACTTTTCTTTTAAATTATTCCAGAAAACAAGTGGTTTTTCCCAAAAGGTATTTTACTTTAAAATTATCATGAAAATGATGACAAATAAAAATTATGGCTTTAGCACAAGATTACAATAATTACGAATTTTCTTCTATTATGATATCTATCAAATCAATTGCAGTTAAATTCATTTCAACATTTAGTATCTACGAGAAATAATTTTTCTTGGTAATACAAAAAGTTACAAATTCAAATTTGGTGATATTCACCATACTAATAAAAAATTAAATAGGAAAAGTCCCTTTCTTCTTGTTGTTTATAAACTTAAGAACTAAGCTGCTTGATTGTGTAGTCCTGCTAAGTAAATTCGATAGCGTTTGCTTGAATGTAAGTTTCAGTAAAGTTTTTTGGTAAAATCTCATATTGATAACATATTGTAAATTTGAGTCAAAAATAAACTATAAAACTACAAAGTAAAAAGATTATAAGAAGTAGAGAAATAAGAGAATTATTTAAATTTAAAACTAATATTTTGTCCGTTTATATAAAACTTCTATTTATAAAAGTTTAAATATACCATATTAAAGAATAAAAAATAAATCTTATAAATACGATTTTATCTTATTTATGAAACTAATAATCTTAGAAAAACGATCACATTTATTTTCTAGATAAATGAATAATATTAGAAATCGATCAATCATGTCTATCTTCTAAATAGATAATATCAGAAAATGAACAATCAACTGCTAAGCCTTTTGATTTCATAACAAAAACAGTAATTTTCTAAAACGGAAAATTGAAAAACAAGTCGACCTTTGTCTAATCCATGTAGAACAAGTTCCAAATAGTTTTCAGCTTTTAAACGAGAAGTTCATGGAAGAATGTTGTTAATAAAAGCCTCAATTTCAAGTTCAACAAATCCTCCAGCTGCAGTTTCTCGTCTGCAAATGTCCCTTAGTTCTCGAGCTCTTCTGCTCACCTCTTTCCCTTCACCACATTCCACGTCCATGAATCTTCTCAAAAGTCTTGAAATTTCTTCCCTTGTAACCAATCCATAGTCTTCTCTCTTCACCCTCCACCCAATTTTCCAGTCTTGGACAATTTTCTTACAGTTTGTGAATTGATCCCGCGTTATTGGGAAAGTCAGCATCGGTTTACCGGCAAATGCACATTCTTTAGTAAAATTGCAAATCGTATTTTGTTTCTCTCTTTGTTGAAGGTGGACTCTATCTCATAATACAAATCCTGATAGAATAAGAAAAGTATAGTTGAATATAACTATTTCCACTTATCCTATTCCATCTAAAATACGATTTTTTATTTCCTACAATTTTCATTAATAAATTATAAATAAATTATAATTTGTTATTGTCTCATAATTAGGAGCCACTGAAGAGACCTGACCGGATACAATTAGACTAAGCTCCAATAAATTATTTTGTCAATAAAAATAATTTATTAATTACGTTCCACCCCACTAAAAGAACGTAACTGCACTCTTAGTCTAATCGCAATTACTGGAGTCAATAATTATATTCATTAATTGATCGATCCAATAAATTATCCCCGTCGATCAATATAATACTTTGAATGAGACAGTATGACCATAATGCCCCTCATTCAAATTCTCAATTCTTATCTTCAATTTGACAGTACCATTCGATATAATAAGTGTTATGGTGGCCATTAGTAGTCTGAAAGCCAGGTTCGGTAGTACTGAAATAAGGTATTGCCGGACCAATGCAATATATTGGGAGAGGTAATTCTTTCTTCAAACTGTCTATGACCTCAGATTCAAGTTCATAGAAAGAACTGAACAAAAGATATTGTGATTTAGATAACAACAAAAGGCCATCCATAGATTTTCTCAACATTTCTCGCCCTTCAACACCAAAAGCATCCCTTGGAAGATCTGCAACACTTAAGGAGGGCACTCCAGGGAGGTAGTTCATCAGCTTCTTTCCTTGTTCTGGTTCTTAGAAAACAAAAAGGTCATTGCACGCCTTAAACATGCCTTTTTTATATTCACTAGCAAATCCAGGCAACAAAGCAATGCCTCAAATCAAAGTAAAACAACAGATTGAACTAACAGAGCTCAACTCAATTAAATAAAAAATAGCAGAATTCAAGTATAAAACTTCTAAAAATAAACACAAGTTAAATAAGATCCGGGACAGTTGTATGATTTCTTAATTTTTGAATGTTTCTTTGCACTATTTATATTTGTTTCATTTTTTCTCACAGATTTATTTCCCCTCTAAACTGGCTGGTGACTGAGTCTGGCTGGGACCATTCACCTAGAGTTTCTAACTCAGCTAGTTACCTTGGGAAAATCGTTCGATTCTTTCCGAGTCATCGCTATATCGGATATTCCCTTCTTATGGGGTGTACAGGTGCACGATTTCGTCGCAATGGTCACCGATCTGGCTATGATTAGCCCGAGTTAACTCGGCCCAGACCTTGAACCATGCACCGAGAAGATATACAAATAAACAAACAAGCAACACGGCTCAAGAGGATACCTAATTGCATGGGCGGAAAATGTCCATTCTGGGCGAGAACTTCATACTGACGGAGAATTGAGAAGACAGTTGCAGACATTGTCCAAAATGCAGCTGATGGAATCCTCCTCCTATCCGCAAGACCCACAACCCAAGGCAAGTAGGCATCGAATATTATGACACTGGGTGTTGGGGGCTCCAGCTGGTCGAGCAGAGTTTCAACTGCCCCTTCCATATTCGATAAAACTGCTGCAATAAAGCCCGGAAAATCTTTGGCTCGGCCAATTTCAGAGGGAATGACGTTCGGGATTTTGCCATATTGGATGTTGCTCGGCTTGGGTTCAGAGCTGATGAAACTGTACCACTCTTCAGTCACGATAAAAGTGATGAGACTGTTCTGTCGTTTCCGAAGTATCAGTTTGCAGAGGTTCATCATGGGGTTGATATGGCCTCTTCCGGGATACGGAATCGCCACAACTTGTTGAGTGAACTGAGAATCCATTAGCTGGCCGATGAACAGGAAGCTGCTTATGCTTCTAGCAAAGATGTAGAAATCGGGCAGCGAATTTCCAGTTTGGGAGGACGGAAAGCGGAACGGTAAAAGAAGGACAAAAGATGGAACTCTTCTCACGCTTGCTTAAATCATTAGGCTTCTTTCTTTCTCTCTCGATTAAAGATTCTTTTTTTTTTTCCTTTATTCGCATTGCCCTCCGAAACTCCCTCAAATTACAGTTATAGGATATGGAAAATTCTTAGGTGCACCCGGTGCACGAGCACGAGTGCTCGGACTGTCCAAGCACTCGTGCTCGTGCACCGGGTGCACCTAAGAATTTTCCATAGGATAAGGCCAAGGATATATATTTCAAGGGAAATTCTTATATGCACATGTGCATTGGCGCATTGAGTTGTTGTATTACCTGAAGATAAAATTGTACATAATATTTAATGTATAATAAGTGTTGTATGTGGTATAATATCTCAATGAATTCGGTGTACGTACACTTAGTGTATATAAAAATTTCTCTATTTTAAAGGGAAAAGGCTGATAAATTAATTTTAGAAAATGATGTTACCAAAATTGCTGAATGAGAAATTGGCAAAAAAGTTACTTCCTCCGTTCTAAATTATCTGTCCACTTTAACCGATTATGTAGAGATTAAAAAAATAAATTTTTTATTTAATTAAACATTCTCTTCCATTTTAACTTTATAATTCAATGACAAGTATCTCTCTTCATATTAAAAAATACATAAATTCCAAAATTTTAATATAACTCCAAATTACTTCTCTCTCATAAGTATTTAATTCTTGCTAGAAAATAAGTTAAAATATTGATGAGTATTTAATTCTTTCTCCAAGTTGATATTGATATTTCTTGAAAATTAGCGAGATAAGCATGAATATTAGAACTCGTAAAATGAGTTTTTTATTATATTTTACTATATTTAAAAAATAGAATACTATTAAATAGGAGTAAATTTAAAATATTAAATCTTGATTTCCTAAAAGGATAGATAATTTGGGACAAAGATTAAATTAGAAAATAAATTGATAATTTGGGACGGAGAGGTATTAGTATTTGTTATAGGCTAATCCCAAAATCCTTTTCCATTTCTTTGATATCTCAACTATTTATTGTCATTAATTTTCATCCCAACCATTGTGTTTGCATCTATTAATAATGTGCCATCCTCAGCAAAGCCAAAACAATCAATTCATCTTTTTTGTTAATCTTGGATCTTTCCTATACTTAGGATGAAGAATGTTCCAAAGGAATAAACATCACTCTTTTCAATGATGTTCAAAATGCATGCATATTCTGCAAAAGTGAAAAACATGTGATTGTCAAGCAGACCATTCCTAACAAACCAAATTCGGTTAGTAATTACTAACAAATTACTAATATGTGTGGAATGTATTGCATTTCAACTACTTACCAACAAATTACCAACTATGTGTATTCGGTTGGTGATTTTTTTGTTGGTAATCAGCTGGTAATCTGTTGGTAAACAAGCGGGAAAATATTTATCAATCGATTACCAATAAATGTGAGTAGTTAGTAACTATTTCTAATAGTAATCTGTTGGTAATTGGAATGGAATATTATTCCCGTCAATTTACCATAAAAATACTACCTCAAATGGGTAGTTGGTTAATATTTCAATTGCTAATATAGTTGGTAATGTAATTATCAATATTTTACTAACAGAATTACTAATCGAAATATCTGTTGAAAATATAGCATATCAATATGCAATAAGCTACCGACACAATTACCAATGTGTGTATTTGGTTATTGATATTTGTGTTAGTAATCTATTGGTAATATGTTGGTAAACAAATGAAAAAATATTTACTAACAAATTACCAATAAAATGCAAGTAGTTGATAACTATGTCTGATGGTTATCTGTTGGTAATAGAGGAGCGGAATATTTTTCCAGCCCGATTTTCCAACAAACTACCAACTGAAGTGGGTAGTTGGTGGAAGTTTAATTAGAAGGAAAATAGATTTCTTGAAGATAAACATATTAAATTGACGATCCAACCATTAGATTTATTAAAATAGCAAAAAAAGTATCATGACTAAATTTTAAGGTAATCGGATGTATTTTACTATATAATCTAGCATAATCTCTATATAACGATCCAAACCTAGTATATTTATAAAGATAAACATATCAAATTAACAATTTAACCATGATATTTGTTAAAATTGCTAGTAAAGTATCTGGACTAAATTTGAAGGTAATTGGATATATATTTTACCACATAATTTAGCATAATCTCTATATAATGGCACAAAACCTAACACATTTATAAAGATAAGTAAGTCAAATTAACGATCCAACCATTATATTTGTTGAAATTGCTAATAAAAGTATTGTGATCAAATTTGAAGATAATCAGATACATTTTGCTACATAATCTCGATATAATAGCTCAAAACCTAACACATTTATAAACGTAAATACATAATCCAACCGTTAGATTTTATAAAATTTATAACAAAAAAATTATGACCAAATTTGAATGTAATCGGATATATTTTGCCACATAATCTAGTATAATCTCTATATAACAACCCAAAACTTAACGTATTTATAAAAATAAGCATATCAAATTAGTGATCCAACCGTTATATTTGTTAAAATTATTAAGAAAGTATTATAACCAAATTTAAGGATAATCGGATATATGTAGCCATATAATCTTGTATAATCTCTATATAAGAACTCAAAATTAATTCATATATTATGATTATTAGTTAACATTTGTTTAAAGTGAAATTCAATCTTTGTAAATAAACAATAATTTAGTACTTTATATTTATATAAAAATATTGAGACTATATTTATGAATAGCTTCGAAATTTAATAAATTAAAATTAAATTTATTGGAATTGAAAAGATTCTCAAATTAAGCCTAATAATTATATTAGGATTATGACTTATCAAATCAAATAATGACAATGTATATAATTCTAAAAATGCACGTTTTTCATTTTTCTTTATTGTTTGAATTTTTTAAACTAAAAAAAATTAATGTAAATAAAATTTATTTATAAATTATTAATAATTTTATTATTCACTTAAATTAGATTATAATATTAATATTCAATTTCATAAATTTTTTATAAAATTAAGAATCGTAATTATATTTAAAAAATTGAATTTATTTTCAATTTAAATTTTTGAATAATTTTTTAATTTTTCCTTCAAAAATGAATTTTTGCAATCATATATTTTTAAAAATTTTAATTTTAGCTTTTAAAGGTTGATTTTAGTTTTAATTGTAATCATTCTTACTTTTCTCATGCTCAATAATAATTAAATATGAATTGGAAGACTGGCTAAAGAGATCTAAATATAAGAGAATTTGGAATCTAAACAAAATTATTTTGTTACTTGTAAAGAAAATCTATATATACATATATAAAAGTAGTTGCAGAAGCCTTCTGAGGAAACATCTGGCACCATCCCATGTTGACATTTGGAAGTACTAGATTTAAAAGAAATTTGAAGGTTTTTTTTTTTTTTTAATATCAGGGTTATCTGAATTGAATTCAGATAGATACGAATCAATATTATACTAGCTTATCTAAATACAAACACCTTTCTTAAACCTTTAGATTTCCACTCCAAAATCTTTTTAGTTTCCACTTATTATCTATAAAGGGTTTGGAATTGGAGGCCTCGAACAGTTGAACCTCTTTGTTGTGTATTTTACCGATGAAGTCTTCCTCCATGTGTAATTTCTCTATGGAAGAATTGTTTTGCGACAGTTGCTCACGAGGTTTTCCTCCATGTGATTTTGATTTCATTGTTTGAGATCAATTTTGATTAAATCACTAAGCAATATGGTTTACATGGGTGCAGAGTAGGTTTACTCACATCCAAACAGGTGAGTTTGCACTCTTACTTTCCCTTTTTTTTCCTCTTGCATCATATTTCTTTTCTTCATTCTTCTTTTGAAGAAATGGATTTTCTACTTGGATTTAAGATTTTCTTTGATCATTTGTATTGAAATTACAAAAAAGCAAAAACACTTATCCGAAACAGAGGAAGAGAGAGAGGGAGAAAGGGATTTGCCAATGGCTTCTGCTGAAATTCACAATCTATTAAGTTATCTGCAGAAGCTTGAAAATGGTTGGCGCTCTGATCCTCATATGAAGGATATTATTTAGAGACTTAAACTGAAGATAAACACTCTGATTTCGATGTGGAAAATTGAAAATGAAATTTCTGTAGTTCAAAATGTAATCGAGGATTATCAGCAATCTGGGAAGGGTTTCATTCGCCTTGCAAGAGATGGAGATTGGAGATCACTACTAACAGCTTCAAAATTCGTTTCTCCAGATTAGGAAAACCTAAGGTTTATCAAGGCAGAAATGGAAGAGTTGTATTCGGCTTTTTATTTCCATTTGTCAATGAATACCAACCAATGGTGGCAATATTGGATTGAATATGTGAACCACGGGTCTTTTTTTGATTACTATGATTCGACCCTTTCAAATGCTACCAGAGACCAAATCGGGGGTGATTACCCAAAAATTTTCACAAATTTTGTGTCTTTTTAAAATTAAAATTTTTAGAAAAAATATTTTCCAATCCTATCTTTTTTCTATTTAAAAATTTTTCTAAGTTATAACTTTTTTTCTAACATGTTTTTTTTTAAATAAAAGAGGAGACGAGAATGAATTTAATTCAAAATTTATCACCTAATAAATAATATTTTTTACATCTTTAATAAAGACACTCTCTTTCATTTTTGTGATTTTAAGCTCCTGTCTAATAGTAATTATGCATTGTAAACAAGCTGACAATGTCAAATTTTAAATATTGAAAAACCTATTTCTTAGTATTTTAAATTTGATTCTTTCTCAAAAATAAAATATTGAAGAAAGACTTCATCTAGGAGTTGTGATGGCAATAGTTTATATCGAATAGCAATGGATGGTTGCTAACTCACTGGAAGTGAAGCATTTTGTTGGCCATTAAAGGTGCCCATCTCATCTTAATGAATGAATTTTCTCGAAATATTTTGTTTGAAAATTCAGCACCACCAAGGGGAAAAAACTAACTTAAAACTAATTGATAATTGGCAACAAGTTCATCATTTTGTGGTTGTCTCAAGCATCTTACACACTGCAAGAAATGAGGGAGTTTGGCTTTCCAATAAGCCTATATTAACTTATCAAAAAAAGTATATATTTTTGAAAATAATAAGAATATGAAAAATCACATACAAACACTAACGCAAAAAATTTAAGTCACAAAATACTTTATATAACTTAATAAATACATAAAAAAATTCTAAAATAAGCCAACTAATATTTGATTATAAATAAAATTACAAATACAATAAGTATATCTCACCTGAATAACAACTCAACATAAGTTATTCTGTGCATCGCACGGGCATCACACTAGTAACATGAATAACTAATTTTTATTATATGTTGCGTTTGTCACTTATAATATTCAAATTTAATTCTTTTTTGGAAAATATTCATTTTATTTATCTAATATTTTAGTCAAATTATATTTTATCGTTCAAGTTTCACTCTAGGTCAAATTAAGATCTTAATATTCAATTTCTTCCACTTTACTATTTTCATTAAGATTCCGAGTCTTACTCCTCCATTGCCAGATGCCTTCACTCCTCAATCATCATCATCCATGATTTCTTCCATCTTCTCCAAATCTGCTACACTTATGAGAAGTTGAATGGAGATCCCATTTTCCCTGGTAAAGAGAATTCAATTTCCACGGAATTCTCCTCGGCCAAAACTCTAATTTGTTCTACTTCCTTAATCGAAACTCCACTCTTTCCCCTCTCGCGCCTTGCTTTCTAGCAATGGAGATTTATTAGTATGAGAGTCAAATTCAGCTTACACGAGCTTCTTCCTCCAGTTCACTCTCTTGGAAATTCTATTGATTAGCTTTGGTGCAATAGTCACTTGAGCTTCCTCCACCGTCATTAGTAACCCTGTTGAACTCGTCGACTGTCAGAGATAATTGGTAAGTTGATAACATTTTAAAATTTTTGCGAATATTTTGAGGGAATTAGTGGGAGCCCTTAAACAGAGCTCTTTTTTTTTTTTTTTTTAACATAATCTGAATTTTGGATAACCTTAGAATATGAAACTACATTCTTGTGTATGCCTTAATTTGAATCTATTATTATTTACTTTTTATTGGTGTTGGGCCTTTCTTCTAAGTGAGTCGCAGTTATAATTTTTAGATTTTACATTGCAAACAATCTGTCTACTATTTTTCCTTTGTCATTTGAAAAATGAGACATTTTCTTTTCCCCTGTTGTTTGTATTGGTTTTACAATTGCTTAGAAAGCTATTAAGTGGGTATTGTTCTAAGAATGTGTGTGTAGTATGATAGACGGATGAGATTTGTGAATTTGGTGAATCAATTTGTGGAATTATATGATGGCAAAACAAACGAGCAATTTAGAATACGCTTTAGAATAACCAATTCCTTTGCTCATGAAATTGATTCGTGGATAAAGTTCACCTTTTGCAAAAAAGTTAAATCTTTGAGTTGACTTGGTAGCTTATAAAATGTTTAGTTCTCCTACTAGCTATAAATATAGTTACTTTCTTGTAACATCTACTACAGATATTTCAAGGTCTTCTGGTGATTTAGAAATTTATATGGATTTTGGAGTGGATGAATTTGTGTTTCTATTTACCACTCTTGTTTAATAGAGGGACTGTCAATAGGAGCGAATTCACGAGGAAACAGGAACTAATTAATGCTACTAAAGCTGGTGGACTTTCTCGTGCTTCAATTGCATATGATATCTAACTTATTTAATTTTCTTGTATTGATTTGTTTGGATATTTTGGTGAGTAATATTTACCCCTTTTCCATATAAAATTAAAAAAAAATGACCTTATAGGCCTGAGAAGGGAAAGGGACAGCCTGGACAATTTGGCAACTCAACATGGGATTGGTATAGCAAATGGAGCTGCATGAAAACCTTAATAAACAAAGGGCTGGTTGTGAAGTCAGGCTGCCTTGCAAAGTATGTTTATCATGTTCTCGTATGTGCTTTTTATGCTTAGCTCTTTTTCCATTCATTTACAGATGCTTTTCATTGAATACGTGTCTTTAAGCTACAAAGATGTTTTGCATCACACTGCAACTTTTCCAACTGCATTCCTCAGCTTAATATTTATATGAGCCTTCCTAATTCCTGTGTGCGTGTGAGAGTTTTTTTTTTTTTTCAATAGTTTGAAATCATTAACAATTGTGTGCCTGCTAGTTCTTTGATAGTTGAATATGTTGTTTTGCTTTATAAAGCAAACTTATGAGGTTCCTAAGTATGAATATTAGCGGAGAATTCAAGTTTAATATGGATTAATATAGCTGCAGAATTTATAGAGTTCTTCTTTTGCTTGCATCTTAATTCAAATTAATAGCCTATTAAGTTTCTATCATTAGGTTATATGGTTTCTTCATTGTTTATAATAGGTAATCTTGCTATTTTTGATTGGATTTTCAAAATTTTATTTGTTTGAGGTTGAATAAATTAGCTTTCTTTTTTGTTGTAAGAGTTTTACAACTAATGTTGTTTATCTACTTAAAAGATATTATATTCTTACTAAATTCATGTCCACAATTAATTCTGAAACCAATTTGGTATAGTGATTTGATTCACCTTTCCATTCAAAAGGCAGTGATAAATGAAAAATAAAGGAGGTTTCTCTTACAAAATCATTGTTCTTTGTTCATCCTTTAGTGTTATGATTGTTGAAGTGACCAAAAAGTATGGGTTACTATGCTTTTCTAGCAAGAGATGGCATGTGTGTCTTGTATTTCATTCATCTGCAAGTTGATAAAATGTGTAGGTTCCTCCATCTTTGATCAGTTTGCCTCCAACAGTAATACAATTCTTTGTTTCACCAGTTTCACCAGTTTGCCTTAATCTTTCAATGCTTGTGGAATGTATTTACTGAATGTGCGCTCGTTCTTCTAAGTTTCTCAAACTTAGAGAATACCTATGTTGGATTTTGATCATGCAAAAACAATTAATGTACAAAAGAAATTAAAATAAAATTCACACAACAGGATCACTTGTATGTAATGAAACAAGTTAGAAGAGGGAAGAAAATTTTGTTACCTAAAAAATACAACTTTTAAAATTTTTCTTTGCGTAGATGGAACCCTTCTGCAAATTTTGTTTGAGTCGTGAACCACCAAATTTCAAGGAATAGGAATTTCTCTAATATTAATTCACACGAGGATATATTCAAGAACTACCAAAATTTTCTGCTAGAAAAATTTATTGGTGGCTAGGGGTTTTAATTTGAAGAAGAAAAACAAGAAAAGTTTTTTTTCTATTTACTAATGAAAACGAAAAGCTTATGTGAAAGCATATATGTGCTATCTGTTTCCTAAATTGTACGACCACTTGTATATACAAAAACAAAGAACCAATTCCTTGTCACTTAATACTATCGCCACAATGTAAAACATATATACAAAAAAAAAAAAAAATCATATCCTATTTCTTTAGGAAACAATTATTTTGGTTTTTCAACATTATAGGCTTTGGGATTTCAGTAATAATAATTTGGCCCCATTAAGTTATAACAATATTTATAACTTGCCTAGATGAGTTTAATAATTGTAATTTCACTCAACTAATTATAGCACTTTTTAATTGCCTATAATAATTATTTCTTCTTACAAATTAATCACTTGATATTACCATATAATATTTTGAGTACCTATTCCTCTATTGTGTGTAACATATTAGGTTTTTCGGCCTATTGGTAGTAAAATATGAATTAATTCTAATCACTATAAAATTAATAATCCTTAATAGTTAAAATTAACTTATTAATTCTAATTAGAATTAATTTACTAATTCTTCAATTAATAAATTCTTATTTAGCATATCACGAGTGGTATCTTGCAATATATCATGATCACCTAAAAGTTCAAAAAGCAAAGTGGATTGACATAAACATTTCAATAGCAAAATATCAGTACAATAAACTCATTTTCATTATACTATTTCTCATTCAGTTTTAGAGTATGAAATTAGTGTTAACTCCTACTAAAATATAATTAATTATAACCCCAATTTATTAGTACTTGTTCCAGAATTCATTACTCAACATGTGTATCAATTGGAACTATTTCCAACATATAGTCGCCTTGGTCAAAGACTTCTCAAGTAATGATTCCATACAAGTGGCTATGAGATATATACCCCTACTATTAGGAGTGATGAACCTTTTATTGATTCTTTTAAATACTTTCATTTACTTTATATCGTAACTGTAACACCCCACTACCTAGGCCCAATAGGGTCGGAGATGTCGCCCGTCCATAGAATAATGGGTCTTTATAACTAGGTCACACAAAAGAAAATAAAGGCAACACTTTAAAATTGAACTTCTTACAATCGAAAAATATATGAACAAATTTAAAATAAATTGTTCGCTACCAGTCTCTCAAAACAACACATAAGAAAAATAACATAAGGTCTTCAAAGTATAGGCAACAAATCTAGCTATTCATCTCCACAGTAGGATCGACCTAAAAACATGGTATAAAAGGTGATGTGATAAAAATCTCAGTAAGCCCGTGTGTGCTTTGAGTGTTTTAGGTAAAACAGTTCATGTATGCAAACTGTAAACATTGCATAAGAGAAAGTGTTGGCAAGTATTAAATAAATGTTAAAAAAGAGTGGCATTTTACTTTTCAAACAATACATATGCACAATAAACACAACCACTCAAACGAGTAGCCATGGATTACCACACGTTAGGCCCCATGACCATATAACGGTCAAAATACCACACTTTGTGCAAACTGATAAAAGGTAGGTGTACGGCCTACCGGGTGAGATACTCCTCCGTCTCTACATCCAAACTTACCGGTTGTCCACTTCGAAAACACACAGTCCATTTGACTGAAACTTATTAGTTCGAACGGCCTAACTAAGTAGTACTGTCGCTTTTCCAAGTTGAGTTCATCTTCTGGAGGTGGCCTCCTGCTAGAAGACTCACTCTTGCTCTTCAAAACTAGTACTACTAGCTTACTTTTATTGAGTACTCAATGTTGATTGTCCCACTTGAGAGAAAATTGATCACACAATGATTTTCTTTGAAATAGCAATTAAGGGTTTCCAAAATTTTTGTCGAAGTTGGGTTTTAGAAAGAGTTTAGCACTTTGTGTACTTGTTTAATTTTCAATTGATTTACGTGACTGAAATAGAAAGGAAAAACAGTCCTTAATTGCCTTTACAAAATGAATGTCCATACACATCACATTTGGCTTGCCATAGTAATTTTTTTGTCTTCAAATAATTCCATGCATGAGCTTACTTGATCCTTTGCTTGCTTGAATTCAAAAATCTTCCAAGGCTAACCTAATCCCGCCTGGGGTAAATACAAGACATAAGGTTATACTTGAGCTATATTCGCTTACACAAATAATCCTAGTTTAATCTATTACAATCATGACCTTAATGTCATAAGCTTTAAGGCTAGCTGATAAAGAATTTTATAAAATAAGTCTGGCTTGATAAGTTAAAATAACTAGGGGTTCTAAAATAATTGGTAATAAGTTATAGGTTCAAATAATAAATCTTGAGTACTATGGCTAATAAATAAACTAGGGTTTAATTGTTAAATTTTAGTAAATGGTAATTTAAAAATAGTTTTATTATAAATAAATAATAAATTACAATTAATTTTTTAATTAATTTTTAATAGATAATAAATAATTAGTAATAAATAAAATTGATAATAAATGAATTATATTAAATTTTTGTTTAATAAATGACAAACAAATTTTAATATAAATAATATTTATAAATATAGGTAAAAGTTTGAACTATGTCCTACATGGTTATTAATATTTTATTTATTATTATTTATATAAAGAATCTTATTTACTATTATACATATACATATATTATTTTTAATGAAAGATATTATTTATTCGACTAGTAAAATATCAATATTTCATTTAATATTCCATTTCCAAAACTTCCTAGGAATTTCGAAATCTTTAGAGAAAAATATAGTAATAATTTTAATTAAGGTAATAAAATTTGCTAATTAAAATAACCTAGGATCTCATGACCATAATTTTCCTATTGCTAACAAGAATCATGAACATATACTCCAACATCAAACAACAAACTATTCTATTCATGAACATAGGCTTAAATTCATACCTACTATCACATGGCCAATTCTTTACTAAGCATAATCATAATCATGGTTTCAAAGAAGATAAGAACGTAAAAATCCTATTCACCAAAGGTGTCATAACATCTAGCATGCTTAAACAATCATAATTCTCTTAAGACATGATGATCATACATTGATTCTCAAGAAAATCTATATAGCTTAAACATGATCAATCATTCTCATGTCCTAATCTCAACCCCATTCATACATATGCATATACTCAATCCCCCATTCATATTCTATTCTCCCTATTAGCATCTAAGAGACATGAATTCAGAATTAAAAAGAAGGTTTAAGGAGAAATACTTGATTGATGATCACTTCGATGAAGATTTAAAAAGGTTCACGCGATTGCGAGTCTTGATTTGTCCATGAGAGGAGTAAAAAAAATAGCTATGGTTGTAACCACCATTTCAGTCCAGAGAGAGAGAGAGAGCATTAACATGATATGTTAAAGGTTGAATGGAAGAAGTTGAACAAAAGAGTTGTTCTTGGTTACCTTGATGATGTTCTTGAGACTTCAAGGAAAAAAAACTGATTTTGATCTAAATGCCAATTTTTGTTTTCAAGATTTGATGCTATAAATTCCAGAAATGAACTCTATGGAGTATGTAGGAGTATTCTGGAGTTTTTGAGAGGAATTAGAGGTGTTTAGAGTGGGTTTTGGCTTAAAAAAAAGTAGTGTGTATTTTTGGAGAAAATTGAGAGAATTTGAGAAAGGATATGCACGAATTTCTGGAGAGCGTTGGCTGAATGGTTTAGGGAATTCAAGGGTTTCGGTTTTCAGCTTAGAAAGGGAGAGAAAATTTTGATTGTTTGAAATTCAAATGGAGAGATTTGAGGTAGAAGATATGTTAATAGTGTTTGATTGTTGGAGGTTTCTTGGAGCTGCAATGGAACCGGCTAGACTGTTTAGTTTTACTGAAATGAATGAAGATTGATGGAGTTTTAAGGCTGGCCAAAATTTTGAGCTCAATGGCAGAGGAATTTCTAGTTATGAAGCCTAGTACAAGAGTATTTTCAAGGAGAAAATGCTGGAAATTTTGAAGTTCAAATAGAAGTTTGAATAGAGTGATCTTAGAAGATATTTGAGGTGTGGTTATGGAGTCCAATTGTACAAGGTAAGTGGAGAGGGTAATGGTGTTCAGTTCATGGCTGAACAAGGGTTAATTTACAGAGGTTTGACGGTGGTTTTCGACAAAGGCTTGAAGGGAACAAAGCTGGAAATTTCTGGTTTCAAGGTGCTCTATGATCCGAATGGTTTGCAGCAATTTTTCTGTGTAGTTTTCTGCAATATTCCAGCCCGATTTGTAGAGGTTTTGAGAGGTATTTGAGGGTCCTTTAAGGCTGGTTTCTAGCCTTCTTTATGGAGAAAAAGTAGAGGAATTTTTTTAAGTTGATGACAGAAGAAAATAGCTCCATTTCTAGGCTGCTATGTAGCGAAATCTGCCCAGAATTTTTCCTGGTTTGTGCAGTTTTTGTGCACAAGAATTTCAGTCTTCAAGCTGAATAAATTGGCCATTTTTCTGGCAGCAAATGAGTAAGAAAAATGGCTGTGATTTTTGAAGGTTAGGCTGCTCAAGAATCTGGAAATTTTCTAGATTTCTTTCATGAAGAATATGAACACTATGAAGTGGAGCTTGAAGGATTAATTTCCTTTGGGAACCTTCCCTAACTCCTCTCCTATTTTTAGTCAATTCTCCAACTTCCAAGATTTATTTTCAAAATTCAAAGATCAAGAATCCTATCTGAATTTTCTGGAATTAAAAACATGAATTTTGATAAATTTTGAACAAATTTAATTGGTGACGAGGTTAGGACAAGATAGAGATAATAAAAGGATAAGAATTCCTCTAGAATTCTTTTTAGGACATGATGATAGGAATAGGATATTCTGTTCATGTCTCCTCTAGGACAATATTCCTATTTTTATGAAATGTAAGAAAACAAAAATTCAAACTTAACTAAGATAATCATAATAAAAACTTAAATGATGAGATTTGAACTCATGACCTTAGAGGTTAATTCACAAAGCTCTAACCACTTAACCACACTAATTCTTGTTCTTATTTTCTCACCCAAATATTCTTCTTATTTAATCCTCAAGCCATCTTCCTATTTTGACCTCAAGCAAAATTATCACTTTACCATTCCTACTCAATAAGCATAACTAAGTCTTTTAACCTATAAATCATAATTCTAAAGCATATAAAATCATTCAAAAATATATATAGTCATGCAAAATGATATGATATGCATCTTGACTCCCTTACTCTAGGGTTGGCTTTAGGTGGAGTTTCACAGTAACCAATATCCATCATATATGCGGTCTTGTAAAGACTCCAGAGATTGGAATCAAAGTACGATACTTAGAAAACAAAGTACCTTAGATATCTCAACTCTATGGATACTTGAACATTTGTTTTAATGAGATTATATCACTGGTACTAAATAATTATCTATGTGATTATCTCATAATTAGGTCATCCAATGAACTTGTTCACTTAATAAGCATCCACGTATTGACTTTGAGTATCACAATACTCACGGATGTAAGAACCACTGTTTGATCAAAATCAAGAAGTATTACACGTGGTAGTCTTTATGCATTAATGATGTCCTATCTCACAATACTATGATTAGGGATAATTTAGGTACAAGTACTACCTAGTGTAGTAGGAATCTCACATCATGATCTTCATCATAATTTTCTTAACACTATACATTGTACTAGGAACTTTATCAATCAGTTTTATCATATATATATATATATATATATATATATATATACGCGGAATAATTAATTAAACTGAAAGATAAAGAATATCTTTTATTATTAATAAATGTATTATATACAATATACAAGTGATTGCCTCTAGGGCATAACACTAACAAACTCCTACTTGCACTAGAACCAATCATTCATGTATTGGATACCGAATGACTCAACATGTTTACCATGTTTCTTCTTAGATAACACCTTGGTAAGCGGATCCGCTATATTCTTATATGTTGGAACTTTCTCTATCTTTACATTCTTTACATGTTTGGATTGTTGGTAAGATAGGGTTTCTTTGCTTGTGCAATGGCTTTATTATTGTCACAAAACAACAGTATTGGATCAACAATGCTAGGGACCACTCCTAGTTCATTACGATTTTCTTGATCTAAAATGCTTTCTTAGCTGCTTCAGAAATGACTGTGTACTTAGCTTCAGTCATCAAGTTGGCAATAGTATCTTGTTTATAATTTTTCCAACTTATTGACCCTCAACCTAACGTGAATACATAGCCTGATTGTGATTTGAAGTTATCCTTATCAAACTGAAAGCTGGCATTAGTATATTCTTTTATTTTCAAATCACTTTCTCCATATACCAAGAATACATTCTTAGTCCTTCGCAAGTACTTAAGGATATTCTTTACAGCCACCCAATGACTCTCTTCAGGGTTAGATTGATATCTGCTTATAAAGCTGAGAGCACAAGATACATCGGGTCTAATACATATTATAGTATACGTGATTGATCCAATTACCAAAGCATATAGAATTCTACTCATGTGATCTTTTTCAACTTGTACCTTGGGTGGCATCGACTTTAAAAAGCTTATCCTATGAGATATGGGTAAGAATCCATCTTTAGATTGATCCATAGTGAACCTCTTCGGCATTTGTCTAAGTATGATGACTTTAAAAGACCAAGCAACCTTTTTTATCTGTCTCTATAAATCCTTATTCACAGAATATAAGTTGCTTCTCCAAGGTCTTTTATGGAGAATTTCTTGGATAACCAATTCTTCACAGACTAGAGACATTATTTTCTATTAGCAATATGTCATCCATATAAAGTAATAGGAAAATAATTGCACTCCTATTAGTCTTCTTGTAGACACAAGGTTCATCCATATTTTGAATTAAACCAAAACAGATGTTCCAACTCTTAGAAGCTTACTTAAGTCCATAAATGGACCTTTGCAACTTGCACACTTTTGTGTTATCTTTGGACGTAAAATACTCAAGTTGTGTCATGCACACTTCCTCAGTTAGGTTTCTATTTAGGAAAGCTATTTTCACATCCATTTTCAAGACCTTTTATTCAGAATAGGCAGCAAGTATTAGAAGTATCCTTATGGATTGCAGCATGGTAACTGGCAAGAAAGTTTCGTTGTAGTCAAAATTATATTGTTGACGATAACCTTTAGCAATTGATTGTACTTTATAGGTAACTATGTTACTATCCATGTCGATTTTCTTTTTGAAAATCCATTTACACCCGATAGGTTTCTTCCTTCTGGTGGACTAAACAATATCCATACTTGATTGTCATATATGGAATCTATTTATGACTTCATAGCTTCAAGTCATTTGTTAGATTATAAACTATTCAGAACATCCTTGTAAGTAGTAAACTCATTTTCATCTATGAGCAATACAACGTTATGGTCATTTATGAGAAATTCATATATCTTAAGTGCCATATGTATCCTACTCGACTTACAAGATTCTTGTGTAGATAAATATTTATCCTTTTAGATGTTAGTTTAGACGGTTGATCCATGTTTGTTTGTTCTTCTTGAATTTTACTAAGTTTAATTTTACTCACATTGTCTCCTTTAAGTATATGCTCCTTCTCTAAGAAGATGGCATACTTCGAAATAAACACTTCTTTTTCAGAAGGGAGATAGATATAATATCTGAATGATTTTTTCAGATATTAAACAAATAAACACTTGTTAGACTTACTTTCAAGTCTGTCTAAGTATGACTTTTTAACAAAGGTAGGGCAACTCCATATTCTTATGTGAGATAACTTTGATCTCTTACCAAAGAATAACTCAAATGAAGTAGTATCAACCGCTTTTTATGGAACACTATTTAGTATATGAACAACAGTCTCTAGTGCATATCCCCAAAATAATTTTGGTAAGTCTATAAAAACCATCATAGCATGTACCATATCTAGTAGGGGTTGATTCTTTATCTTAGATACACCATTATGTTGAGGTGTATATGGTGGAGTCCATTGAGATAATATTCCATTATCTCTTAGATAATTTTGAAACTCTTAACTTAAGTGTTCACCTCCTTGATCAGATCTTAGAGTTTTAATACTTTTATCAAGTTATTTCTCTACTTCATTCCTAAATTCTTTGAACTTGTCAAAGGCTTCAGATTTGTATATTATTAAATATAAATACGCATATCGGGAATAATCATCAGTAACAGTAATGAAGTATTGATAACATCCTCTTACATGTATTGAGAATGGCCCATATACATCAATATGTATAAGTTCTAAAAACTCTTTATCCCTTTCTTCTTTACTAGAAAAAGGTGTTTTAGCCATCTTTCCAAACAAGACACGCATGTGTTATAAAAGTCATAATCAAATGACACTAAATTACCAAGCTTGTGTAACTTAGAAACACGATTTTTATTTATATAGCCTAAATGACAATGCTATAAGTAAGATGATATTGAGTTGTCTTTTATTTGTTTCTTATTATTTATATTGAGAATAGATCATTTATGTCTAGAACATACAAACCATTTATCAAAGTTCTAGTGCCATATTGGATATCATTTAATGAAAAAGAACAACATTTATTCTTGAAAATAAAATGAAAACATTCATGTCCAAACAAGTAATTAAGATAATGTTCTTAAGTAAAACAGGTACATAGTAACACTTTGTATGTTTTAAGATCAATCCAGAACATAAGTGTAGGTGATAAGTCCCCACAACAGGTATGGTAACCCTCGCTCCATTTGTAGCATGTAGGTCCACATCGCCCTTTTCAACCTTTCTACTGTCCTTTAGTTCTTGTAAATTATTGCACAAATGAGATCCACATTCGGTATCCAAAACCCATATCTCATTTTTAAAGGTAGTATTAATCTCAATCATAAATATAACAGGAGTGGAAGTAGAAGTACTTGCGAGCTTTTTCTTTTCCTTCCTCTCTTTACTGATCTCTAAGTAGGTCTTACAGTTGCGCTTCCAATAGCCCATCTTGCTACAATGATGACATGAGCCTTTGGGAGCGGCCTCATTTTTCTTTCACACCACCTTTGGGTTTGGTGGGAACCTTCTTCTTCTTCTTGGGAACTCTCTTCTTAGAAGAGGAAGAATTTACCAGTATAACTGCATTGGCTTCCTTCTCCAAGGAAGTTTCTGCAGTCTAGAAAAGATTGATCAACTCAGGTAGTGTGGTCTCAATCTTCTTCATTTAGAAGTTAATCGTAAATTGTGAAAACTACTAGGTAAGGATTGTAGAATTTAGTCTACACTTAATTCGATCCATTACAAAACCAAGAAATTTAAGCTTCTCAATCAAGCCCAGCATTTTTAGCCCACGTGTAGCCATAGAAGCACCCTCGACCATCTTAGATCAGAACAGTCATTTAGAGATCTCATATTTCTCTATTCTAGCTTGCTAATCAAATAACTCCTTAAGATGGAAGATAATGGAGTAAGCATCCATATACTTATGCTGATTTTGTAGCTCAGAGTTTATTGATGCCAGCATCATATAAGATGCTATGTCATTGTCCACATGGTACTTCCTGTGGATAACATGCTAATTAATAGGAGCATCTTGGGTTGGTGATGGCGGAATAGGAGCATCTAACACATAGAACAACTTTTTTGACTTGAGAACGATTCTCAAGTTTCTATACCAATTCATAAAATTTAACTCGATAAGCTTATTGGTTTCCAAAATGCTACGTAAATTCAAGTTGGTCGACATGATGCAAATGATCTAGATGTAAAGATAGAGAAATTAGCAAAATATATATACATATGATATGCAAATAATTAAGTTTTTAATTAAGTGTATCATTATTCTACTATTTTTCTCAAATCAATAGCCCCATTATTGATTCGAGAAAGCCTGTTAGAAGCTTTCCTAGTGGACCAGTATCCAAATTCCTTTAAAATGACCTTGGGTTAGTCCAACAAACTATTATTAAGTTTAATAATAGGTATCCAATACCAATTACATTGAATGTAATTATCTGATCATCGAGTGATTAACATATTTTAATTTTAAAGCCTATAAGCTAGCCCAATCTTACCTTTAATTTTCTTTATACTTAAGTTAGCCTAACCGGGATAAAGAAATTAGTTAAACTCAACTCATTAATCAGGATTTTAAATTTCATAACTCGAATATACTCGATGTCAAGTAGGCTTAGGTTAGCCTAGCGATATGGTCTTGAAAAAGAGCTCTTATTCTTACTATATTAAGGGAAGATATTAGATTCAATATTAATTGAAGGATTTTTAGTGGTCTTATACATTTGGCATGCATAAATATCAACAGTTCGACATAATTGTAATAAACTCAATTACATGGCTTAGTTATAGACTTTTCTAGATTAATTTCCTTGAGCTAAGTAGGAAATTACTTTTGGTCAAAAATATATGTTTATGTATTTTTTTTTTTGGAAGAAAGTTTTACCATCTTCTTGCTTCATCTTAATCACCATCTGCATAAAGCTTGGAAAATAATTTTTAATCCTATATAATCTAATTATATAAATTTTTAATAAAGAAACATCGAGTTACATTTGAGAAGAGTTAGATGAGAAGAAAAATTACAAAAGAATAATAGAGAAGGCAGTGTAAGATTTCTCATGCATATCATATATGGCATAGTGGAAAGAATAAGAACAAGATACCATTCCAGTATCCACATACGTGTGGAAAATAAGACATAAAGAGAAGAAAATCACCTTTCTAGTGAATCCCTGTCATTAAAATTTTTCTTTTTCGTCTGAAGCCCGATCCAATAATCCTCTTGATCAAATACCACGAGAGTTGAATGTCCAACCACTACAATCACAGTGTGTCATTATCTCTAACAAAAATCCACACGGAGGATCACTCTCAAGCACTAAGATGTTTCTGTGCTAGGAGAAAACCAAAAGGCGGCTAGGGTTTATTGTTTTTCTTGTTTGCAGAAGAACAACGAGAGAGAGAGAGAAGAAGAATAGAGTCGTGTGTGTTTTGTGTTTTTGGTTTCACTGAGAGAACGGTTCTCTCTGCGATAGGATTAAAACAATGAAAAGCGCATTCCTTTATGGAATCAAAAACCACTGAAAACATGTCTCAGGAATTCTAACAAAGTTAGAATTCAATAATTGTAAATAAAATTCATAAGTTTTAATATTTACAACCTTGGCCCAAAATTTTTAACTAATTATAAATTGACTAGATCAACTTCTTTCTCCTCACAATTAACCCCACTATGTTATCAAATAATATCTTGAGTATTTAATCCTCTATTGTGTGTGACCTATTAGGTTATCTAGTCAATTGGTAGAGAATATGAATTAATCCAAATGTCTTTGAGATTAATAATCCTTAATTAATTAGAATTAACATATTAATTCTTATCATAATTGGTTTATTAATTCATCAATTAATAAATCCATATTCAGCAGATCATGAGCGGTATCTAGCAACACATCATGACCACCTAAGAGTCCAGGAAGTCAAGCAGCTTGACATGAACCCTTCAATAACAAACTACAGTGTAATTAACTCCTTTCACCATACAATATCTCATTCGGTTTGGAGTGCAGAATTAGTGCCAACTCCCTCCAAAATGTATATTAATTCTGGCCCGAATATAATAGTACTTGTACTAGGAATCCATTACTCTATATGTGCATCAATTGGAACTGTTTCCAATACACAATCACCTTGGCCAAGGACTTCTCGAGTAGTAATTCTTACAAGTGGCCTTGAGATATTCACCCCTACTATTAGGAGTGGTGAATCCTTTATTGATCCTCTCAACTACTTTCGTTTACGTCACAATATACCCAATATCTATCCCATAGGCGCCTCTCGATCTGACTCTAGAGATTGGAATCAAAGTACAATGCTCAGCAAACAACGTACCTTGGAGATCTCAAATCTAAGGATACTTACACGTTTGCTATAATGAGATTTTATCACTGGCACTAAATAGTTATCCATATGATTATCTCATAGTTAGGTCATCCAATGTACTTGTTCTATTAATAAGCATCCATGTGTTAACTTTGATTATCTCAATACTCACGGATTTGAGAATCACCACCTGATCAAATCAGGAAGTCTAACACGTGCTAATCTTAACGCATTAATGATGTCCTATCTCATTAATACTACGGCTAGGGACTATTTAAGTACTAACACTATACAGTGTAGTAAGAGTCTCATATCATGATCTCTATCATGATTTTCTTAACACAGTGTTGTACTAGGGACTTTATCTAACGGTTATATTACACAAAAGTAAGCAAAAGAAATTATAAGATAAATAATGCCTTTTATTAAAATAAAATGTGTCATATGCAACGTACAAGTGATTGCCTCTAGGGCATAACACTAACAAGCATGACGCACATGCCCTATTTATTCAGAACAAAGCAAAAAAAAAAATGACACAATAATAATTAATCAAAATAAATTTGTCTAAATCCATAACTAAGCCAACATGCCAAAATCATGCATAAAATAAAATAAGCAAAATAAATATGCATGAAATATAAATTTCAAAATCATTATTTTGTAAAAATAAAATATCTAGTCCCAAAATCAAATTTTGGAAAAAACTTGTGGTCCTTTCAAAAACTAGCATGTATTGTGGGATTTATGGAAAAAAACAAAAAAAAATTATTTAAATAAAGGTGCATAGCCATGTCAGGCTATGCACCGGTTTTCCATTGATTGTTTCCACAATTGGAAACAATTTCCAATTGATTGCTTCCAGTTGGAAACAATTGGAGATAATTTTGCTGAAACAACAATTGCAATGTTTTTTTTTTCTCCTCGCTAATTTTTTTTTTTTTTTTTAGCTTACCAAACAATTTGGCAATGTATTTTTTTTTTTTCCCGGTTGTTTCCTCAATAGCTTACCAAAAGGAAGCAATATATATATATATATATATTATATAAATGTGTGTAAATATATATGGAAATAATTTCCTAATTCCTATTATTATTATTGTTGTTGCTATTATTATTATTATTATTATTATTATTATTATTATTATTATTATTATTATTATTAATTTTTAGAATCAAATTCCAAAGATTTTGTAAATCCTTTTATAGAAATCAATTTTAGTAATTAATATACGAATAATAATAATAACCCTAAAAAACTATATTTTCCAAAATCAAAATTTTCATGAAACAATTTTTACGGACTCGAATATATTTTGAAACAATTTCAAAATCACCAAAAATTTATAAAACAATTTTATAACGCAAATAAAATCCATAAAATACAAATGAGATGGTTTTGATACCACTGCTGGATTTCGATCATATAAAAATAATTAATGCGCAACGGAAATGAAAACGAAATCCATGCAACATAATCACTTGTATATAATTAAACGGGTTAAGAGAGAGAAGAAAAAAATTTTATCCCAAAAACATAGTTTTTAAAATTTTTCTTCGAGTAGACGAAACCCTTCCATAAATTTTGATCGAGTTGCGAACTACCAAATTCAAAATATAGGAATTTCTCTAATATTGGTTTAGTCGAGAATATATTCAAGAACTACAAATTTTTTTTGCTAAAAAAATTTTTTTGGCAGCTAGAGGTTTTAATTTGAAGAAGAAAAACAACAAAAGCTTTTTTTTTTTTCTATTTTCTAATGAAAACGAAAAGCTTATATGAAAGCATATATGGGCTTTATGTTTCTTACACTGTGCGGCCACTTGTATATACGAAAACAGAGAACCAATTCCTTGTCACTCAATACCACCACCACAATGTAAAACATATATACGAAAAAATTCGTTTCCTAATTCTTTAGGAAACAATTATTTTGGTTTTTCAACATTATAGGCTGTGGGATTTTAGTAATAATAATTAGGCCCATTAAGTTATAACAATATTTATAACTTGCCTAGATGAGACTAATAATTGTAATTTCACTTAACTAATTATAACACTTTATAATTAGTCCATAATAATTATTTCTTCTCACAAATTAACTCCATAATTTTATCATATAATATATTGAGTATCAATTCCTCTATTGTGTGACCTATTAAGTTTTTCAATCTATTGGTGGCAAAGCATTAATTATTAACTCTGATAAACCTTGGGGGGGGGGGGAAGGGGAGGAAGGGTGAATAAGGTTTATGGCAATCAATTTCAAATGTATAAGGTCTTTTGAAAACCTTAAAAATGAGAATCAACTGAGTGCTTGTGCCACAAAAAAAAAAAAAAAAAACAGATTGTCCGTACAGCTTTGAATATGTTGTTAAAGAACTTTCGAGAACTCCGCTAAATGATGAATGAAAATCTAAAATGAAGCATAAAAAACAGTCTCACTTAATCAATATAAAAGTCTTTGATCAGATCAATAGATGCAAGGAGGAGTGTAATGCTTTCAAGTCGGATGAACAGTAAAAGCACAAGCATGAATATCAGATTAGCTTCGCAGCAATAAGAGAGCAAACATGAATCTTTTGAAACACCACTAAATAATGAGAAGATGGTTTTGTTTTAAAGATCGGCAGTTGATGCATTAAAGATAGACTTTCTATTGAACACAAAGGTTTTTAAAACTGATCAATAATTTGAGATAAAGTTCTTTGATCTAATGACCAACAAAAGGTAGTGATAAAGTGCACATGAAATGCAAGAGAGAGGATTCAATGATTTATAGTGGTTCAATCCTCAATTGATTTATATCCACTACCTTAAGTACCCACTTAAGGATTTTAACACAATTACTAAAATATTTTTCTAAATCAATGGTGGTAGGGTACACCAATCTTACATAAGAAGATCACCACACTTGGTTTTACACCTAACCTCTACAAACACACAATCAATGTTCACCTCAACTGAGTTTTACACCACAACCTTGATACATTCACCAAACAAGGCTCATCTCAATTGAGTTTTACACTACAATCATGTTACACAACAAATCATAGAAAGAAATACAGAAATAGCTCACAGATTGAGCAGATATGGACAGTTTAATCACCTGTACCTTTTTTACCTTATGAACAATTTGATTTCACTTTGAAGCACAATGAAAAGGGAGATTTTTGTATTCTAAAGTGTAAGAGTGTTTCTAAGAAAGATAGCACAAAAATCTGCTTTAAAATAGAGTTTTAAAACCTTTTATAAGAGCAAAAAGTAGAGCTTCAACGGCTAGAAACGACTAGTTTTACGCTGTCAGATTTTTCAGAGTTTTGGACTCAAGGATCGGACGAGGGTGCATCTAAAAGATGAGTCCAAAATGATTCTTTTCTAGGCAGAAATGATTTGACACTGTTCACAGAGTTTTGAGCGAAGCTTTTGGATGCAGAGTTATCCAAACTACTCAATCCAAAATTCTAAAGACTTAATACTTTGAAATCGTTTTGCTTGTGTGCTTCAAGGTAGAAATAAATTGAATCATTAGGTAAAGAAGACATAGGAATTTACACAGGAAATACCTTAACAATGATTCCTAATCTAAAGTTCTTCCACAACGACTTCTTGATATGCAATATCTTAAGCTTGGTCTTTTACTTGATCACCTATTCTTGGATTCCATTGCTCAAGAGTTGTTTAGCAATCTTATTTGCATGCCTTGAAAGAATTGAGGTCAAATATGTTCTAACACATGTAAATTACACAAGTTAGTCCTCATCAATGTTTGTCATAAGTCAAAAAATAGGAGAATATCCTTAGGGTTAACAATCTCTCCCATTTTAAGTGATGACAAACTTGATGGGATTGTGATATAAAAATAATGATATGTACAGTATGAACATGTTAGATTGAGAGAAATAAGATTATTTTTAAACTGGAATGCATTCTCTCATTATAGGACTCAAAGAGTACTTATAAGATTAAGATAAAAAATTAAAGCATGTACTCATAAACATGACTCAATGAGCCTATGGCCCAACCAACCTCCATATTCTCCTTCCTTCTATCAAAGGACTATTTCACAGGGAAATAGCCGCAAATAGTAGCCACAAAAAAATGTATAGATATGTACATAAGGAGGTAGAAAAGATAAATCATAAGATGTAATGCTCCCCCTTAGTATGTGCATATATGAATCACAAGATATAGAGCCATGAAGTGCATTTGAGAATCAAATTGGATTTCAAGATTTTGGACTACCAAAACATGCATCCAAAATGGGGTAAAATAAGGTAGAAGCTACTCTTTTAAAAACTCATTTTTGGACTGGTCTTTTGAATTGAAGAAATGTGAGTCCAAAACTCCCCCTGTGTATGTGCAAAGTAAGAAAATTTTCCAAGAGTATAGATCAATGTTTTTCTTGGAATTGTTTGAACTCATTTTTCTCGAGAAAATTTTGCATGAAAATTTTACATAGCAATCAAAAAGAGGTAAGACAGATTTCATAAGTATTCACTTGAATAACCTCATTATCCAAACAAACATTTTGCAAAAAGCATATCACAATCATATGTCAATCAGTCAGAATGTACAACAAACTCATACCCACACTTCCATCTCCTTAGTCCATACTAATAACAACGTCTCAACATAGTCTCTATCAAGTCACTCAATTCTACACAGTCTGCATTTTCAAACTATAACCATAAACAATCATAATTCTTCTTCACCATATGAATTTATAATCCTCATAAACAGTTACAATCATAATCTATAAATTTCAAATCATAACCCTCATAAACCAACATACAACCACAATATATTGACAATTCACAATCTATATTCATAAGGGCAAAAACCAATGAAAGAGATATCATGAAAGCAAACAGTAGAATGTTTAATCAACTCAAATCCCAAAAATTTATCACAAGCTTCTAAAGAAATTTTTAGTTTTCACATCACAATCTCCTCCCACATCATAATTAATCTCCTCTTAGTCTATAGGACAGTCTCTATAACTGCATCAAAATCATCAAATTCACAATCCCCTACAATCCCCCAATAATATATTTTCTCCCCCTGTGTCATCAATAAAAAAAAATAGTAACAATAAGCAATAATATCTGGAGAATGCTCAAAATAGGATAGTAAGAAGTAGAAGCAATATCAGTGAATAAGAAGAAGTAGTAAACTAGCATAAAAGTTGGGAGAAGAGGTCATCATTCAATAGTCGTTATGTGCCATATCTCATGAAATAAGGATAGTCACAAGTTTAGTATTGGTACCCTTCTTTGAATGTTGTCCAACAATTCTGCTGGACTTCTGTTTTGCCACGACATACTTCTGCTTTTGGCCAGATAAGCTGCCAAATGCAACTGAGTTGTCTTGCTTGGGAACTTCCTTGCCAATAGTGGGTGCAGCAGTTGTAGGTTCAACAATGGACATGCACCATTCTTTCTCGTTCTCTTTCTCACTCTTCGTCTCTGGCCGAACATGAGTTTCTTCCTATGTTAAAGGAATGATAGGTTTAGGCTCAAGCACGGATGGAGGAACTTGTTCAATCGAATGGCCTTCAGGTTTATATTTCTATCCTTTCACATTTGCAGTTTTTTCCCAAAATTTTCAGTTCACTTTTGGCTTCTGCACTCAGACTGGCTTGGTAGATAGTAGATTTAGAGCATCTAAAATACTTTGAAATTTTCACTTTCCTGAGCATTCTGCTTCCCCTTTTACTTGATGTTTCCTCTTGAATTTCAATCTCAACCTTTCTTTTTGTTCGTCTTGATATAGCAGATTTTCTTTAGCCTTAACCGATTTTTCTTTCTCTTCTTCAGTAGCCTCTCTAAGTAATATCCATTGATTATCTACTCGAATTGCTTCCATTTTCTCAAATAAATTTTCACTGTAGATGACTACCTTGCAGTGCTCAGGGGTAACCGTACTCAAATCAACATTAAAGTACTTAAATAGTTTAGTGAGAAGGTTTCCAAAGAATAATGCTTTATTTGATGTGTTCTGATAGGGGCTAAATTAGTCATATTTTTTCTAGTTATTTGAGGTTCATTTGTAATACATTTTATTCAATAACTAGTCATATTCCTTCATATTTGAGATTTTACCCTTAAAAAAGTATTTTGTTTTTTATTTCATAATTTTAGAATAAAACGAAACAAAAACGTCACAAAATAGAGGAGAGGCAGCGCTGGCTAGGGCCCTAGAACCGGCACCGGCCATGCATTATTGACACAAACTTCGAAGCGACAGAAAAATTGTTGAAATAGAGCAGAACAGAACCTGTGAAGCTGGAATCGGCGCTGGCTGCATTCTGGAACACATGATGCAAAATTCGGAGAAAAATCGGCAAATGAGTAGAGAAGCAGAACACAATCGGCGCTAGCTCCAAGAGTCTAGGTGGCACCGGTTGTGCCCTGGAGCTAAGGCAGTACTTGATTTTTTTTTTTATGCAATTTTTGGTAATCTGAGGAGTTTTAGTATCTTCCAACTTCTACTCGGCCAAGAACTTTGTACCTATGAGTTTAGGCACGTTCTAAGCCTATAAATAGATGAAAAACACAAGGGAAAAGAAGAATTCATTGATTATCATAGAAAATTACTCAATTAAAGGATGAATTCTTCAATTCAATGAGGGTTGTACAAAAAGGTCTTCAAAGGAAGAAGAAGGAGGCTTGTCTATGAGTGCTTTCTTTTACTTTGTTTTCGTTTTCTTGACAACGATGTATTAATTGTTTTATTGTAATTTGACATTGTTTTAGATATTCATGATTTTTAGAGTTCTTTAATCTTTTAATTAATTGATTGTTATTCTTGGTATTGATTACTTGTGCTTATTACGAGATTGAGTGGTTGGGTCTTTCCATTAACTTGCTTGGACAAAGGGGTTGATGGTAGTTTTAATTTACTAGTTTCATATTTGTTAGCTTTTAACTTGCTTGGACAAAGAGGTTAAGAGCAGGGACAAAGTAACTCAAGGTTAATTGATGTCTGCCTGGATATGGATTCATTAGTTAATTTCATGCATAATTTACCAAGAATGGGAATTAACTCAAGGACTATGGTTAATCATCTTTTGGGTAAGACTGGTTGAGACAGGATATATGATACTAAGTTACCAAGAAGATAGGGATTCATGGATTGGATAAAAAAGTGAATCTATATTATCCTTCATAATGCCGACAGAATAATTAGTCATGATAAAGATTGCGTACTTTAAGATCATGTTTGTCTAAACAATGGTTTAAGTTACATAATTCTACATCATTGAAATGTATATATTTTTACTTTATTTTTTATTTTTCTTTTTATTTATTTTTCACTTTATCAAGTCGGTTAAACAATGAAAGAAAATGGATTAGTGTCTACTTGTTCCTTGAGAATCGACACTCGTTTGAACCCTATACTCGGTTAATGATGAGTACGCTTGCTCAAATAAGTGATTTGGGTTGAACGTTTTAATTTAAATTTGATTGGGAATGTGCTTAGTTTTTGTATGATTTTTACACCCAAGTCCAAACACATCATGTTCCGAGATTGAGTCAGCAATTTCACAACCAGAAATCCAAAGCTAATTTATTTTCCTTCTGACAAAGCCGACATCAACACTATTTGCATAACACATACAGATGTCTTGTGGCCAAGACTCGGTATCACCATGATTAAGATGTAGTAATCTTCCCATTCCATTTAACCATTTGGCATTTCGATCACTTAAATTTCTAAAGCTCTTAGCACCAGTAAATTTCATCTCAAATCAACTCAGTTCAAACAAAATTTCAGAATTTTTCAGGCAGTTCATTTCAAAAAATTGTACTCTACTGTCTCTGATATATAAAAAAAATTCCTGTTTAACATGCGATGATTAAACTCAAGGTTCACTTCTCTAATTCTAGACATATACCACTGCACAATAAACCCGCTTACTATTTCCTCATGTCATCCCTTTCTCAGATTCGCATAAAATTCTCAAACCAGTAGGGTGTACATATTCTTATCAATTTGACAACAAAGCCCCTTATCCAAGATTCTCAACATATTCAAAATGATAGAAAAGTTCAAAAATACTTCAGCAATGAAAGTCCTTAGAATCAACCCGATAGCCCTCAATAAAAGTTCTATTTCTAAACATCAAGTCATTGTACTCAAATTTACCTATTTTAAGTTGAGAAATTGAGGTACCTAAGTTTCCGTGCTTTCCTCTTCTGGAGGTTGTTTTGATAATGCACTTTGAGGAGTTAGTTCATCCATGGCAACTCATTCTTCCTTATTCTTTACAGATATCAGTCTGGCGGTGACTAATTTCTTTTTCATTGTCTCGTATTTCTTGATCTCCTTCGTTGTTAGCTCGGCCCCTTAGCTGGGATTTGGGGTTTTGCCCATGGTGAATGGGATTGAAGGGTTTGATTTTTTTGGTTTTGAAGAAGGAATGAAGGTCAGAGGAAAGAGAAAAGTGCTAAGGCAAATGATAGCTTTTTTAATTTTCAAAGTGAGAAGAAGATTCAAATAGATTTGAATTCTTTTTAGGGTTTACGAGGTGTTGAAGAGTATAAGTACAATTTAGTGCATTTGAGAAAGGTGATTTTTGAAAATAAGTAATGATATTCTGATAAGAAGAGAGAAAGTTGTACGGCAAAAAAAAAGTGGGAACGTTTAGAACTTAAAAATTTTGAACATTTGGACACAGATTGGCCATCCAATTTCCTTATCCAAAAGGTGGAATAAAATAAGTTCTATTGAGGGGATTTTGGATTCATATTTTTCAGATATTACGTCCAAAAACTTTGTCAAAAAGTTGTATCTTCAGTAGTCCCTACTAGAAAAAAGGATTATAATGACACTAAAAAGTGTCATTAAAGCGAGCTATAGTGATGCTTTTGTGCTGCTGACACTTTCAAAGTGTGTCGTGCGTATGGCCGTCACAATAGGTGTAGTGATGCTATTTAGCGTCATCCCAGATTTGCTATTGTGACGGGAAAAAGCATCATCATAGACATTTTAAGTGACGAACAATTGTGTCAGTAAAATCATGTTATTATGACAAAACTTTTGGTTACAATAGGTAAGTTTCGATGACACATTTATACGTCAGCAAAAGTTTTGTTAATATGACACATTTATTGGTCACAATAGGTTGTTTGGATGACAGAATTGTGTGTCATGAAAACGCTATACCGTCACAATAGAGCTTTGGGATGACGTTTGTTTGTGTTAGGAAATAATGAAAAAATGAAAAAATAAAGAATCACCATAGACATCTAGAATGATTGGATTTTAGTGTCATGAAACGTTTGAACGGATGACCAAAAAAAGCGTCACAATAGATTCACCATCTGAATAATTGAATCAAATATTTCACAAAAAATTGTAATAATAATTTAGAGCTCCTACAAAAAGTATGTTTTTTATCCCTATCGTATATATATTATATATATATAGCACACAATTGTTAAATAGACATTATTAAAACTCAAAACAATCAAAAGTAACCCATGTTAAAGAGTAAGCCTATAAATTTCATAACATTCAAAAGTTATTCAAACATGAGTATTAAGTGTTTAGATACATACATAAAGCCAAGCATTAGGCCTTCAAAAAAACATAGTCTTGGCTAAATCTTGTCCCAATCCCAAATGCCTTCAATGCTGGAATATGTATTTAATCTGCTTCACGAATCTTCATCTACAATAATATAGAATGAATTTAGTAATAATATTATAAAATATTCTTAGAAGGAAAAACATATTAAATTAATTAAGAATGTAAGTGATTAGAGAATTACCAAGTGTCGTGGCCAAGCGATACCTATTCCAATGGAATCTCCAATAGTCTGAATAAACTCTATTGGTCTCAATAATTTCTCGTCACAATGAAATGGAACTAGAACCATTACTTCACACCATTCCTCACCCAATAGTACACCCCCAACATCGTGGGATGGGTCCACACTTTGAATGAATCCTTTTGCAACTATTTTAGATGTATCAAACATGCTTAAAAAAGAAGCATAGGTATGAACCTACAAAATATATTTTATTCAGTTAAAAGTGAATTAGTTAAACAAGCCAAATAGCCATGCTCACTAGATAAAGGAAACTAGACTTAGATGCTAAAAAAATTCTATATAATACTCAAAAAAGCCAAAAGATTGCACAATAGACGTCATATGCTGCATTTATGCCGAAGCCATGAAGATTCCAGTACATAGAAATAACAACTAAACAAATCTAAATGGCCAATAGAAATATTAGACATGTCATGAATAATACGGTAGAACAATGAAATAGGACATCAACCTATATATATGCATACTTTGATATAAATACAAACAAGTAACATAGCTATGATGTTGTAATATTATGTATACCCTCAATGTGGTAGTGTTATTGTTAGAACCCATTAAGTGAACTCTTGAAACAGGTAGAGATGAACAATCTCTCTGAGACACTAACATAGCACGTATCTCGGCAATCTCTTTTGCTTGTTCACTTAATTGTGCTTCTATACTTGTAATTTTATCTCTTTGCTCTTGAATAATACGAAAAGAAGTGGTACAACTTGGAATTTCACCCCACACATCTGAAGGGTGAACACTGCTGCCAAACATGCACACCCTGCCATATCTATCTAGTCCAACAACTTGGGAGAAGATATCATTTGGACTAAATCTATCTTCTGAGCCAGGTAGGAGTTGTGTACTTCTTTCATCCATTTCATTCTTTAAGATGGGTAAGCAATCACAAAAGTTAGTCTCTATTGTGACAATTTATAGTAATATTTAGTGTAAGCAACAAAACATTGTACATATACTTAAAGAATGCATAATATTGGAAAAAAGTCATAGAATATCAAATCTACATCTTAAGGCACAGTTAAGCGGGGATGTGACTCAAGTTTTCAATTTCATCAAGATTTTAGATACTGTGACACCTAGCCTCAAGTTGTCATACATATCAGAGACATACAAGACAAGAAAACCAAATAAGGGTTGGAAAAAGCAACACATATGCAAATGCCCTAGCCTCAAGTTGAACATATGCCATTCCCCTATCAAAACTACAGAATTAATTAACATTTTATTTGCATAACTGCTGCACTGACAGTTATAGTAGCAAAATTGTCCAAGATTGATGAGTGAATGAAAAAAAGTTATCAAAAGAATTCAAGTGACTATCTTTAAAAAAAATTAAACTACTTTAACCAAGATTGCTTAAACAACAATATAATCAAACTTTGATAGTTAGAATAGATGGTAGTTTGCTGTAAGTTAAAGCAGAATGAACATTTCTGTTTAAGTTAAAGTAAGTTCTTGTGATTTGGAAGCGACAGACAGTGAAATAGGCAAGCTGTTGAAATTCTGAAATAGAAAATTTGGTTCATTCTGCTGTGCAAAATAGACACACTGAATGATGCAGGTTTTTCAAACCCACCAGTGAAATAGACAAGCTGCTATGCAAAATAGATATGTTCACAATAGTGAAAAGTTGTGGTATTTGCAGGTTTTTATGAAAATGAACCAAAAAGCTTCATTAAGCAATATAGATTCCAAAGCTCAACCTCATTCTTTCATCCTTCTAAACCACACACACACACACACTAAGTTAATTCAAGTATTTTACTAAGCCACACACATACACACTGCTGTAGTAAGCTCAAGTAAGGCCTCAACATTAAGTACGAATCAATAAGCTCACTGTCGCAACATTGCCAATCCAAGAAGGTGGATTAAATAAAACAGCTCACTGGTTTTTTTATGTTTGAAAAGTCCAAAAAAAAAAAAAGGAATATGCTGTAACTTTGAACAAAAATCTGCTAAATAATCAAGAAATGCTCCCTCAAAAATCTGCTAAACTGCCAGACCAAACCACACACACACACACGAGATAACTAAGTTAATTCAAATATTTTAACTGGAACATCTTGAACAGACTAGCAGCTAGAATGCTACCAGAGAAAATAACCAATGAAACACCTTAACTAAAACATCAAAATGTCAGCATCTTTTACAAACTGGCAGCTAGACTGCTACCACTGAAGCATTTTAACTAAGTTAACCACTAAAAATAACCACTGAAGCATTTTCCCCTGGCTTTGATAAAATACATCAGAACCTATTGCAAGAACACAAGATGTAATAGCAGTTTTCCCTTGGCTTTGATATAAGATCCTCTATATCCTAGTGAGATTCACAGACATGTATAAATAATCCAATGTTATCATGTGTTGCTTTCTTTTAAAGATTTCTCAACCTATTGATATTTATATGCTGATTATCAATGATATAATGTATTCAACTAAAGACATGAACATTGAAAACTGAAACATCACAGACAGGTATAATGTATTCAACTCCAAACTCCTACTGTAACAATATAAACACATTCAATAGTTCACATCTCCTATACACAAATTCAATCCCATGCAACTCAACATAGCTGCAGTTATCTCAAAGTTCAATCCAAATTCCACACATTCAAAGTTCAATCCAAACTCCACACATTCAACATCTCATATGCAGTCCCATCCAAACTCCACACATTCAACACATTTAAAGTTGTCCACAATGTTATCCATCGATAAAAAAATATATTGGTCCCAAAGTTGTCCCATGTAACTATAAAGAAAGGCATATTCCAATAAAACAAAAACTATTGAGTCATATGTATAATTACCACTGCACTCACAACATGAGAGCTGGAAGAAGTTCCATTAGCATTCGTGTAACATTTCTTAAACATTTGTACACGAGTTGGAGAATGGCCTTACTCCTTTCTCTGCATCATTCAATTTATGTAAGTAGTTAATAGAGGTCAATGGAAATAGCACTTGAAATTGTTCCTAAATCATAAAGTTACCATATCATCACGAATTTGACAGTGTGGCTTTTTCTCTGTCCTATGATTCATGTTCTTCATGTTTCTATTCCTTTTATTCTTCTCTGACATTGCCTGAATTTAAAAAATTCAGTAATCCCATTATGATTTAAAAAATTCATGAGATTAGTCAATCAATCAACAAAGAGTATAAGGAAAAGTTCTTACCTTCCCTTCAACTGAATCCCACCATTGAAGGAGATTGATCCACTGAGCGTGAATCACACGGTCATCGATACATGAAGTTTGGTGATGGATATCTTTTTTTGCATCATACCATTCGTCCTTCAGTGATGCTTTCCAGGTCCTTCACTTTATGCCAATTGATCTTAGGATAGCAGGCTTAAGACCAGGATGTACATTAAACTTCTCCTGCACATGGACAAGAAAGTAACAAAACTCAAACACATATTACTATATACTGTACTTCAATATTAAATAAAAACGTAAAATACCTTCACAACATTGAACATCTTATTCTTGTTGTCTTGAGGAATTGAGACCATGTTTTGATAGCTATCAGAGTGTACATTCCATTCCTTGCTATGGTTCCCAAATATTCAGTCAATTTAGTACAGTTCGTTCCCACCGGCTGTCCAAACTTATTAAATTCAACCTCCAAAGGCTTCGCATTTCGAGGGCAGCCCCAAATAGAGGTCATATAGGTTGGTCCTCTCTTGCGAGTTGCCTCACTTTTGCTGGTACTTACTTCTCCTACAAAAATTTGAGCGAGGACACATGAGGAAGTACAAAAATATATAAAGCATATAACAAACCAACAAATATAAATATACCTTGACATTCACTTTATTGCATAACTTGGCCCTCAACCTCTTGTATAACATGCACATCGGTAATTTCATCAACCTCTTGTACAACATGTGCATCGGTACAGCCATCAACATATTAGTTTCTTTGATTGGTACTTCTTCTTCTTCCCCTAGTTCTTGCCATACTAGGATTCAAATGTTCACAGAGAGATCAATAATTTCATATCTAAAAAAATCCTTTGAAAATAACACAAGACAAATATCAACTATATTAAAATAAAAAAAAACAGCAAACAAACAAACAAAATGCAAAGACACATATTATATTGCTTGTAACATGCAATAAATAATGGAGCCATAAAACGTTATATCTTATATTACAGCCAATAATTCTGAACAACTTAGCTTGAATAGAAGGATTCTCAAAAAAATAGAAGAAAACAAAAGCAACTAATAAAGTAAAGATTTATCAAGTAGATGTCATTTTAACTTCAACTCCATCGACCCCTTCACGAACCCAGCTGACTTCCTCACTACCCAAATCTACCTGGATATTGCAACTTTCACTCAACAAATAATTCTCAACATCAACTACGGACCCCATGTTATAGATAGCTCTTGGAGTTGTGGTTATAACAATTTGCCAATTACTTTCAGTCAGGTCTCCAACATAAAATACTTGTATTACTTGAGAAGCTAGAATGACAGGTTCTTCACGGGGCCTTACATCAGTGAAATTGGCCAGAGTAAAGCCCTCATCATCTTGTTTCAACCTTTTCCCTATTAATACCCCATCACATTTGAACAACATAACTCTACGCCCATCTCTATAATCTAACTCAGTCACATCTGTTAATTTTCCTAAATAAGACACATCACTAGAAATTGGATTTCTATCCTTAACACTTGAAAAACTAGTTGTTGTTGCATTTACAGAAACGCTACTATTTTGAATTTTCCTTTTACATTCAACTTCTGTAGTATGAAATCGAAAGCCATTCACCAATAACCTATCGTATTTAAGACCAATTCCGATAGGTCCTCTTGCCAAATACTTCAAATCCTTAGAAATTATATCATCATCATTGAATTGCAATGCCTTCACCTATGAAATCGACAAAAGTCAGTGTAAGCTTAAGCATCATAGAAGTATAACTTAAGCATGCTATTTGAGATGAACCTAACATAATTGCAAAACCAATTCACAAATTCTTCATTATGGATGCACTCAATTTCATGCAAACTTGCACGAGGATGCCTTTGCTGCACTAGTCCATGATGTTGGCTGTATATACATACTTTGCATTAGTTAGGCGTGGCTTCATGACCACTAATATAATGAAGAATATAAATCCCTTAATCTTATGCATACTCTATGTAAGGTTTTACAGTTTGAGAATTAAACAACACATATTGATGTGCTATCTTCAATGTGTCCTCATTGAATTTTGTAGGGACTCCTTTTCCAAGTGAGCGTCCAATTGGTTTGAAAATATCTAACCTCAGCATAGAAATTGGTTTCATGATCATCATTCCTACTTGGTTGGTTGAACTTTGTCTCCACATAGTCAGCAAGATATAACGAGCAAAATGTCAAACATTCTTCAGCCAAGTACCCTTCAGCAATAAACCCCTCTGGACGACTCCTATTACGAACATAGGACTTTAACGTGCTCAAATACCTATTTAAATTTAACTTTTATACATTAGTTTCAATGCCATTGCTGTACATGTTTGAAATTGCAAGAAAGAATAACCTAAATATGAAATGAATGAAACATGTACCTCTCTATAGGATACATCCATCGATAATAAACCAGCCCAGCTATCCTAGATTCGGAACCTAAATGGACAGTTAGATGCATCATGATACTAAACGATAAAGGAGGGAAGATTTTCTCCAATTCATAAAGGATAACTGCAATCTCTTGGTCTAATTGAAACACTTCATTTGGATGAATCTCAGTACAGCACAACTTTCTAAAGTATCTACTAAGCTTTATTAAAGGATAGTGGACAGTTTTAGGTAAAACTTTTCTTAGAGTGATTGGCAGCAATTGTTGTATCAAAATATGATGGTCATAGCTTTTAAGTCCAGAAAGCTTAGGTGGATTAAGGTGTACGCACTTAGACAAGTTGGCAGCGTATTTGTTCGGCACCTTAACACCTTTCAAAGTCTTGCAAAATGTCACTTTCTCCTTCTTACGTAGTATAACAGAAGCCGGTGGCAAATAAACCTTACCATTATCCCTCTCAACGGGATGAAGGTCGGATCGAATACCCATAGCCTTTAAGTCGAGGCGTGACTTAAGGTCCCTTTTCTTATCCACCTCCAACAATATTGCCCATATGGTTTCAGAAACATTCTTTTCAATATGTATTACATCAAGATTATGGCGCATCAAATTGTCTTTCCAATACGGCAACTCGAAGAATATACTTTGTTTCTTCCAATTATAGGGTAATTATTGGTTATCATTGACTGCCCTTCCAAATTTGATCTGTTTTCCGTCCAACTCATGCAATATCATTTCCCCATTCAATTTAGAAGGTGGCCTTCCATGTTCTTGCTGACCATCAAATGACCGTGCATCATTTCGAAAACGATGATTAGACGAAAAAAACCTACGATGTCCCATGTAGCAATGTTTGGCACCATTCTTCAACCATTAAGATTTTATTTCCTTATAACAAATAGGACAGGCTAGCTACATTTTAGTACTCCACCCTGACAAATTTGTATAACCAGGAAAATCACTAATTGTCCACAACAATGCAGCACATAGCTGAAAATTCTACTTCGAAGATGCATCAAATGTTTTCACGCCTATGTCCAATAATTCTTTCAATTCAGCAATTAGAGGTTGTAAATAAACATCAATATTATTACCAGGAGCAAATAGACCAGGTATCAACAATGACAATATGAAATATGGTTGCTTCATACACATCCAAGGAGGCAAGTTGTAAGGCATAAGTATCACAAGCCAAGTACTATAAGCAACATTCATATTTTTAAATGGATTAAAACCATCGGATGCTAATCCCAACATCACATTACATGCATTTTTTGCAAAATCAGTATTTATAGCGTCAAAAGCTTTCCAAGCAGGTGAATCAGTAGGATGCCTCATCCGACCATCATCTGTGCACCCTTCTGCATGCCATCTAATGAAAGCCGAAGTCTTGGCTAACATGAATAGACGTTGTAGTCGAGGTTTCAAAGGAAAGTGCCACAAAACTTTATTTGCAATCTTCCTCTTCTCTCCCGTTGGGTCATTTTTAGAAATGATCCATCTAGACTTTTTACATGTTTTACAATCCTTCCATCTTTCTTTATCCTCCCAGTACAATGTATAATCGTTAGGACAAGCATCTATTTTTTGATAACCTAAGCCCAAATACTTCATCAATTTTTCAGCTTCATAAAAAGATTTAGGAAGTTCAACACCCTCAGGCAATACTTCTCTCAGCAAATCAAGTAGCATATCAAAATGCTTGTTAGACCACTTCCCTACGCACTTGAGATGAAGTAATCGAATGATGAAAGGCAAGTTTAGAAAATTTCTTATAACCTGGATACAAATCTTGTTGAGAGTCATTAATCAGTTTGTAAAATTTTTCAGCATCTGCGGAAGTCGAATTACTTTCTTCATCTACATTTTCACATGGTGGGACCCCAAAAGCATCATGTAACATTGCTTCCATGTCATCAGGCATAGAGGCTACATTATTTGAAATAGGCTTGGAGTGTGATGTACTTAAATTAGGCGTAAAAAGTTCTCCATGTGCTATCCAATGTGTATATCCCTTAACAAATCCCGCAACAATCAAATGCTCCCTGGCCTCAACTTTTGTCCTAATTACTCTATTTCCACATTTCAGACAAGAACATAATATCATTCTATTTAAACTTGCGTTGTTCATTTCAAAGTTTAAAAACCTTTCGACCCCATTTTCATATTCAATGCAATTCCTTAGAAGTTTCATCCAACCCTTATCCATACTTTTGAAACTAATTATCCAACTCAAATGGAAGCAGCAAATGGAAGATAATTTACCTATATTAGTATCACGTTAGAATACAAGTGGAGAAATCCCTAAAAAAAACAGCTTGCAATACCTATTACAATATATAGAAAGAAAAATCTAATATGTTAAGTGGTGCGTGAACTTTCTAATTTGAAATAGGAAAAGGCTCTGCTTGAAGATAAGTGGATCTAGCATTCATCCATCATTCTATTTCTACTTCTGTCTTTTCTGAACTAGATAATATATTATGTTTCTTTTTTTTTTCTTTTTTTTTTTTTTGCTTCTTATCAAAATTTGTTGGTATTTTGTTCTACAGGCTGTGCCAAGGGAATGTAGCTACAAAGAAACCTTCTCAAATATTAAATGAAACATAATCTTTTAGCTAGGAATTCTCAAATATTTTGGTAATATCTTTGATACTATTCCAATTACTAAGATAACCTTCTACAACCTTAAAATGCATATGATAATAACCCCTCTTCCTCTAACCAAGAGCAATGGAATAAGGTAAAGGCAGAACTTGCTTTCGTTTGAAATGTGAGAAAGACTTTTGGAATGATAAGAGTCAATTGTATTGAATAGAGGATGGTGATGCAAAAACTTCCTTTAAATAATAGTTCTCCAAAAAAGAAAAGAGTTAATAGAAGGGAAGATGTATTGGTTAAATCACAAAAAAAAAAAAAGCACAAATGTATTTTAAAAATATCCATAAAAATATTTGACAATCCTGGAATTAATACAGAATATGACAAAACATATAGTACTATAAAAAAAGCAACCAACTGTATTGAGTAGGATGAGCAAGAGGTAGACTTAGGAGTTTGGTTAATCCCTTCTTTTATGTGCAATTGAAAGCTTTCATAGTCATATATAAAGAAAACATAACTTGGGTCCAAATTTACAGTTGAAATCCACATACAGTTGAAACATGGTTATAAAAGTGATATGGGCCTATAGAAAAGGTGGCTAGTATTTAGAACCAAACAGATTAGTGAATTCTCTACTTAAGTGTTCCTTCTAGATATAGCTGTTGGGAAATATGCCCTCTTAGACTAAATTTTTGATGTAAAAATTGAATATTTTAATAAAAGAATTTATTCTCAGAAATTGTTTGTGAATTTAAAATTTTATGTGTGCATAATTACGTTTGGAAAAGACCCATTATGTTTAAATAAGTGGTCCATGTGAATGGAGGTCTTTCACAGTAAGGTATGGATCACGGTTTACTTAACACATAAACATTCGTTCTTAACCGATTGATGAGAATGGGAATCTCATCATGTTTAGGTTATTATGTTGTGAATTCTAAATGGGGAATGGCTTACTTTTAGCCAGTGAGTAGTCCACTTACTTCATGATATAAGCGTATTTTGAATACGTAGAATAGGACCTGTAGTAGTGGTTTCTAAAAGTACAATATTGTAAAAATCTAGACTACTACCACTACAGCATGGACTAGTACTCTATGACTTGAGTATGAGTTGGTGGTCTGACGAAGTTGAAAGCATATACTTTGATGTGCTATAGTTGAGGTTCTATCGTATGGCCAATATACTTGCACGTTGGGTATGTGTGACTAGTTAGTTAAGACAGACTTGTACAAGATAGTTTCTATACTCTATCACCCCTTGTGGTTGTCTGAATAATCTAATATCCAGGACTCTGGGAAACGTGACTTAGATGTTTGCTTTAGGGTAGCTCCTTTGGAAAGCAGAAACAATCCAGGAAGTCATGGATCATTGGACTAGAGGCCTAAGGATGGTAGATGTCATTTAGAGAGGTGTTAGTACATTTTTTCCTCTCTAAATGTACGGCGATGTATAGAGGGGTATTTTAGTCATTACACCTGTAGGTCGGAGACTTTGCTAATGCAACACTGTCCTTAGGGTCAATATTTTCTTATGGTAATATTAAAAATTATTTAAAATGCAAAATACAGCTATTTATATGGCAAGGGTATTTTGGTTATTTTAGTAGCTAAGGCGGTGTGTCTTTTGGTCCCCAGTATAGACCGTGAATCCTAATTAAATACGGGACAAGGAATTGATCTTAAATTAAATGAAATTTATTTTATTTAAATAGCATGATTTAATTATTGGATTAGAATAAAATAAAGGTTAATGGAGAGAGAATTAATTAAATTAGTTTGGTAGGTTAATTAATTATTCAGGGCTTTGGCCTAGTTTGAATAATTAGGGATTAATCTGGGACTAAACTGATTTAGGCTTATTTAATTGGACTGGTTTATTTGGGCTGAAAAATTAATTATTTGTTGGGCCATTAAGTTGGTTCTAACTAGAATAATTAATTAAGCCTAATAGGTTAAACTAAGAGTCTAATGGCTCAATCCAGTTTAACCTAGGGTTTCTTATTTAAGTTAAATAAGAGGATTGGAAACAACATTGTTGTAAATCAGACACACAAGAAAGATGGCTTTTTCTCTGTGGAATAGCCAAGCGTCTCTCTCTCTCTCTCTCTCTCCAGAAAAATTTCCTAGCCTATTAGTTGTTCACCAAACAGTAGTTAGGCAGGCCATATACTAGAAGACGGAGAGTTAGGCGTTCACATACACCCAAAGGCAGAGTAGGAGGCTTGTAGGAATTGCACCAGAGGCTTCCACCAGCACACCTACCCCAGTTGCACACATTCCAGTGTAGCCACCTTTGAGAACCAGAAGGAGAGGTAAAATTTTTAAAACCTCGGGATTGGGACAGGGCGCAACCGATGCCAGCTAGGGCTGCCAGAGCGGCGTCGGCCCTGCCCTGGAATCTCTTTTCTTGTTTTTTCAATTTTTTTATGTTCGCCTCCGCTGCGTGCCCTGTGTTTTCCCACTTTCCACGCCTTCAATAGCTAGGCTAGCTTGGCTAGTAAATTTACTTAATTAAATTCTGAAAAGAGTGAGATTTGATTTTGATGGTGTGACTATGAGAATTACTGCTGGCTACTGTCCACTGCATCTTATTAGGAGAAAATGAAGGAAATGAGATGAAAGGCATACTGGAAGAATGAAAAAAATGGGAGGAAGAGTATTAGGCCTTTTGACAAAATAGGTTATATTGGTTTAGTTTTTATGCATTAGACCCAAAAATTTCCTTTTGCAACAATCTTGTCAATCACATTGACCAGTACCCCCAACAAATTTCCATTACTAGGCAAGAGTAGTGAAGGTTCATCCTTTCTTCCTATCGTTTGAAAAATAGTTTGTCGTGGGTCACCAAATATAAGTAGAACTTCCACACTTATTGAAGCCACTTCTACACTTGCTAAAACAGGCATATAGAGTATTTTTCTACTTTCTACTTTGTCATGGCACTGGTATATAGTCTCACTTTCTTACTTTCTACTTTCTACTTTCAGTTTAGAAGGCTCATGGAAATGATAGGCAATGTTCTTCCTACTTTAAAGACTACAACCTCACAGACAGGAAAAAAATTAGATCAAAAGTTAAACACGGCTTTTAACAAGTAAGATATCAGAAAACCCCAAAAACTCAAGTATGATGGTAACACCAATCCAGCTAATAGCCCAAGCATACTACAATTTTCACAACAACAATATCACAGCTTATCCTATTAACAATATCCCAGCATACAGGGATTCAAAAACAGATTCACAACAAGAATATCCCAACATACGAAGATCCAAAAAGAGTTTCACAACAACAACCCAGCAATTTTTTCACAACAACAATATGCCAACAACAATATGCACAGAAAACCGAACTCAACTGGCCCAAATTTAAGCCTCTAAATTTCAGAGGAAAACCAACTTAATTGCAGAAAAATTAAACAAATAGATGCACAAAAATGCAAATCGACCAAAGACTACTTACCAATCTAAAAAGTGGCGTACAAACCGCAGCTAAATAATGCCTCTCTGCAATGCCAATACCGCATCATACAGTAGCAAAGCCGACAAAACCACTTTAACCAGTTGTACAGAGAAGATGTTGTGACTCACACAGAGGAGTTTGAGCTGAAGAAGTTGCAAATCGCACTATAGATTGTCCGATTTCCCTCACTGATTTGAAGGAAAAATTCGATTTCCCTCACTGTTCACCATTGTTGTTGCTTGGCGCCTTCTTGAAACACAACCCTCATTTTTTTCCCCCCTCTAATGACTAGTGCGATTTTTTTTGTCAAAGTGTTATGCGCTCCTGAGTAGCCTAAACCGTAAGGAAAAATCTAATTTTTTCTTAACACAAAATTGTGTCATAATAGTGTATCACTTTAAATGAACCTAATAAAACTATGTTGTATTGATTCAATATAATAACACTTAAAAAAATAGTGTCATTATAAGTATTACATTATTACACTTTATAAAAAGTGTCATTAAAAATATGTCAGTAAAACCTTTTTTTCTAGTAGTGAGTTTTGCAAAAATAAAAAACAAATCTTTGGCAAATTGTCAGTCACATGATTCTGGCAATTTCCAAACCTCTTCTTAGATGATTGAATATTTCTTCAGCCAGTGGTTTGTGAATATATCTTTTTAGCAGTTCTTTCTGTATGTGCAAAAAATATCTGACACTATTATACTAGTTATATGAAGAAGAATGAGGATTGATAAAGAAGGAAAAGTATGTGTTCAAGAGATGACCGAGCAAGTAATGATAGTATAAGAACGGTTGAAAGCGGTTCAAAGTCGATAGAAAAGTTGTAACAAACAACAGAAGAAGAGAGCTAAAATTTCAAGTGGAAGACACTATATTTTTAAAGTTGACATCGTGTAACACCCCATCTACCTATGTAAACCAAATGGGTTGAGGATATCAGAACTTCTAGTGGACTACAGGTCTTTATAACTTGGTACAAACAAAAGCTCAAAGAAACAATCAAAACTTATTATAGAGCTTTCAATAATTATACAAAGTCTACAAAGTACATAAATCCAATAACTAGTTCTCATTGTAAAAACTAATAAATCAAGTTCTCAACGTAAAATAGAATAACCAACAAATCTATCTAAGTCCTCAAGCAATAAAACTTGCAACCTTGACGTGCCCGAGTCTCCTTGAAAACCATGATAGAAATTATGCAACAAATATTTTCTAATAAGTCCTGTAGGTGCTCATATAGTTTTCAAAATTATTTGTGATGCAAGGTTAGTTTAAAGTGAGACAAAACCAAATGTAAATCTTTAAGATTCATCCTGGTGTACTGAGTGGTTTCTTTGCATGATTTAGCCAAATAAGCCAAGTTCAAATTGGAAATCATTCATATTATTATTTCAACAATAGGATAATGCATTTTCTTTTCTAGTATATTAAAACTGCCCATAAATTGCAAAATAGACGAATTATGAAAGCCTGCATCATAACCTTATTTGATTTATCATGAAACCCTACATCATGACTGTAATACCTCACTATTAAGTAACCCAAAGAAGTCGGGAATGTCACCCCGTCCGTAGGATTAAGGGTCTTTACAACTAAGCAAGAGCAAAATAAAAATGAAATTCTGGCCTAATATTGCAATCCATTCAATCTATTATAAATGTCTCGGAAATAAAACTCAAAGATGTACAAAGAAAAAAAATAAGTTCAACAACTCTAAATAATGTAGCGAGACAAAATCAAATCTTGGCTTTAAAGATTCCCCTCCTTGGATGCCTCTCCTGAAACATGACATAGAAATCGTGTGAGATAGAATTTCTCAATAAGTCATGTGTGTGCGCATAGAAAGTTTTATAATGTTTTATGATGCAATTTGCAAAGCTTAAGAAAGATAACTGCTCAGATGCTCAATCAATTTCAAGTTTGCCCGAGTAGTTCAAAAATCACACATGCATAAATGTTTTTCCCAACTGGTAGTTGTAATCAAGATAAGATAAACCATTCATTTTATTTAATAAAAGAACCGGAGTATGAAACCTTGCATCATAGCCCCAACATATTTTCCACGAAACCCTGCATCGTGACAGTCACTGTGAAACCCTGCATCATAATGATGGTGGGTGTACGGCCTACTGAGTGGGATACTCCTCCTTCTCCCTCCCAAACTTACCGATGGCCAACTCTGGGATCAATCCTACTCGGAACTGGTTGCTAGCACAGACCAACCTGACTCACTAGTACTGGCATTCCCTTCAGACAGGGTTCATCTCATGGAGGTGGCCACCTACCATAAGACTCACCCTATCTTGTAGGAACTAGTACTAGGGCCTACCCTTATCAATTACTCGACATAGTTCGTCCCTTATCGAGACATTAACAAAAGACTACAAGTCAAATCTCATGTATACTTTTGCAAAAGAATTTGGGAGAATGAACCAAATATTTTTCTTCTTAAAACATTCATGAAACAGCTTTTCGACATATAAAATATTTCATAAATATTTTGAAAGAAGGTTTAATTTGTTCAGAGAAAATTTCTTTTGCAAAAGTACACATTCCAGTATCTCATTCACAATATCATCAAGTAATAATTGGAGCATAGAGTTTTAAAGAGTTTTATGCAAGGACTTACTTGTTAGAGTCACTTGGTGAAGTGAATTACTGGGTTGCAAGGGTTTGAAGTACAACTTGGCCTAATAAGAATTTAAATTATCTAAATTACGATTTATCCCTCTCATAAAAATGAAACATAATAAATCTCAACATCTCACTATCCACAACCCTATGCATCAACCTCAATCATCTATATTCATAATACATCAATTAACCACATATGTAACATAGATTTCACTAATAATCATATAGTTAAGCAAAAAATAAATAATGCCTAATGAATAATTTATAAATACTATTAAATGGTAACAATAGGTATATGAGTATACAAGTTAAACAATAGCCACAATAATTAACTAAATTAGTTAATCAGTAATAACTCATGTTTAATAGATATTAGGTGATAAGTTAACGATTGGGTAAATATATAATAGATAACAGTAAGTGTAATTAACAATTTAATGGATGGATCTATCAATCAATAATAGTTAGTTTTAAGAATTAAAGTCTAGTAAATAAATAGTGAATAATAATTTTAACAATGATAAGTGGTAAAAAATAACAATAATCATAATAATATTTATTTAATAAAAAATATTAAATATTAAATAACAATTTTATTGTTAATAACTTATTTTAAAAATCATAAAGTAAGTTGTAATAATTATAGATAACGAAAACAGCATGAAGGGAAATCACAGACATGCTCACTCCATAACTTTACTCATAAGCAACACACGTAAACTATAAGATCCAAAGCAACTCACACGGTTCAAGTAGCAAAACTAGCATGCTTATCTCGAGGTCTCATTACCAAATCACATATAACCCCAACATCAATCAACAATTCCCATGGCCCAAGGGTCAGACTGAGTAATACGATCAAGAGCCAAAATCATAAGGAATCGAGTATTACTTGTGCAGAAGAGCAGTTCCGGTTTAGTTTTGGGGAATCCGAGTTTTACCGCCTTAGGAGAGATTACTGCTGCTTCACCTTGTTCGCCGGAGGAGAATGCCGCAGCTCCAATAGAGTGTTGCTTCGGTCTTGCTGAAGGGAAAAAAGAGACGTAGCTGTACTTGGGGTTTCGAGAAATCAAGTAAAAGAGAAGAGAGGTGCAAGGTTGCTTTGGTTTACTGAGAGGAGTCTGTTTTCCTTTGGTGTTATTACTGTTAGTAGTGGCCGAATGGCTTGGGTGCATGCTGTTTCAATTCTGGTGTGCCAAAAGGGAAGGCCGAAACCCTTTTGACGTGTGTGCCTCGGTTTTATGCTGGAAGGGAGGGGTCCAAAATTCCTTTAGGCTGGTTGGAATTTTTTGCACATAAGGGAGAAGAAAAGGGAGTTCAGGCAGCTAGAATCTTGGATAGAAAATCATGCACCAAGTTTCCTTTTTATTTTCCATAGCTTCAATTGGCATCAGAGCATAAAGTTTTGAAAGGCTTAAGAAGCATGCATGTTAGTTAATAAAATGGGCCAGATAATTGTTTGATGAATGCCTGTAAACCTTTACTGTTTTGGAATGGGTAGAAACTCTGTACACCTCACCGTTGAGGTTTAGAAAACCATGTAAATTTAATGTTTTCCATAGCAAAGAATGTAAACTTGATTTTAAAGGGTATAGGCGGATGTGGTTTTTGCTTTTGATGAAAATCTGTAACAAGAAAACCGCCTGAGGAAGTCACGAGATGAATTGCAGAAGGCTTCTGGACAGAAATCTCTCAGAAAAAAAAAAAACAAAGAAGATGAGCCGATGCCGAGCTTAGCCAAGCCGCGGCTTGGACTGCTTGGAGCCGAAGCTGGCACCTAGGCCCATCCGCGGCTTGCAAGCCACAACCTGGCCCAAGCGCCTCCTAGGCTTGGCAAGAATTGAAGCATCCTGGGCAGGATGTAATCCTCCCTAGGATGCGGTCACAATAATGACTGTGTTTTAGGCGCGGGTAGCCCGTGGGTTGCAGGCACTCGCCCGCGAGTCATGGTCCATGGATCTTTCCATGGGCCATAATCCAATGTAGCAGGTGCGCAAGACTAAAGGGAAAAAAAATTTCCTCATAATTCTTGAGCAATTTCTTTTTTGTTTTTTAGTCACATACTAGATGACGTTATTATTTTTGTAATAGTTAATATTTTTTGAATATTTTGCACGAAAAATAATAGTAAATAATTTTTAGGATTAAATAAAACTATTAATTAATTTAATTAATGTGTTTAATTCTATTATTTTGGCGCATAGGTTTAAAAATAGAAAAGTATGAAAACGTTTACTATTTTCTAGCATGCTATTTATGTTAATTCCTATATGCACGTTTTCTCCAAAACCAAAGTTTTTGGAAATTTTTATTTGACAAGGAAAAATATTTTTCTTTAATTAAATGTTTAATTTTAATTTAAACAAAAATTAATCCTTGGTTATTTTCTTAAAGGTTTTTATCCTTAACATAGAAAATATTTTGGATTTAGAAATTTTTGTAAGTTAAAATAGAAAACTATTTTAATTTATTTTCGCAAAGGAAATTATTTTTGTCAAATAAAAATTTGAGATTAAAATCTCCAGAAAGTTTTAATGGAAAAATTTGAAATTATTAAGTTTTTAACTTAAATAAAAATTAATCCATGGAAAATTATCTCAAAGGGTATAAACCTTGATACAGAAATTTTTATGGATTTAGATATTTTATTTTAAGTTAAAAGAGAATTTAATTGAAATTTTTTAAAAGAAATTTTTTCAAGAAAAACCTTATTTTAAAAACCAAATAAGAGAGAGGTTCCAACAGCCCCACAACTTCTATCACAATCATCATTAGAGATCATAGCTCTCCCTGCATCACTCTAGGAGTGAACCCGTAAAGGATGGAGATACCACAAGGATCTAGAACTAATGGAAAGATATAATTAATAACCCGAGATATGTACTATGATCAACCAGCCCACGTTGGAAGTTATAGTGCGAGGCATGTCCATAAGAAATGAGAAAAAATGGCCATCCCCTCGATGAAGTTATTTTCTAGATCATATCTTAGAAGGGAAATTAATTTGTGGTGGTTAACACACTTAACTTAGAAAACTGTTAATCTTCCCAAGAAGCTATATCAATTTTTCTAAGAGCCAAATTAATCATGTTAAAGATGATAGTGATGGGATTAACTATTATCAGTTTAATATAAGGATAAAGTACACAAAGTTATTTTTGTTTTTCGCAAAACTGAGAATTTCTTTTATTTTCAAATTTTTCAGAAATGGTTAATGGAGGTTCTTTCAGTTTCTTAGCCGTTATTCTCCGTAAGAACAAGTTAACGGATCCTAACTATATGGACTAAAAAAGAAATTTGGACATAATACTCACAGTCGAGGAGTATAAGTATATCCTCTACAAAACATGCCCTAGTTTCATTATTGGGGAGGGCTCTATTGATGAGGAGCGAGAGGTTGAGAAGGCATGAAAAAAGACTAATGAGATGGCGCGATGTTATATGTTAGCCTCCATGTTTAATGTGCTCCAATCCAAACATAAGCACATGGTAACTGCGTACGATATTAGTACATCACTAGCCACTATATTCGCAGACAAAAGCCGGCCCGCAAGGCAAGAGACTCTTCGAACAATCATAAACACCAAGATGGCTGAGGGAGTATCAGTCAGGGAGCATCAATCAGAGAGTATAAGCTCAAAATGATTGCTGCTTTCAAGGAAGTGGAAGTCTTAGAGGCTGTCATTGACCCCGAGAGCCAAATGGACATGTTCTCAAATCTTTGCCGAGCTCTCTTACTCGGTTCAAGTTGAACTACAACATGAATAAGTTAAACATGAGTTTAACTGAGTTAATGACAGAGCTCTAGGTGACGGAGAAGGTCATGAAGCCACAAGTAAGGGCTATAATGGCTTCTTGTTCAAGAACTGGCTCCAAGCCCAGAAAGTTCAAGAAGAAGAAGGGTAATGCAGTGCACCAGCCTAAATCCTAGCCCAAAGACAAACCCAGGGGCAAATACTTCAAGTGTAGGAAGAAGGGACACTGAAAAAATGAGTGTCTAGATCTTCAAGCTAAGAAAAACCCCACAGATAATGTTTTCTATCTAAAGTCCATATCAATGGTTATATTAACTTCCACTTATATTGTTGATTCAGGAGCCACTGATCATATCTGTAACTCCTTGTAGGGGTTTAGAAAGATTAGAAGACTCCAAAAAGGCGAACATGGACTACGCATGAGAAATAGAGCATAAGTTTGGGCCCTTGCAGTGGGAGAACTGGAACTTATTTTTTATTGTAATAAAATAGTAATTTTGAAGGATATTTTATTTGATCCTGGGTTTAGACAGAATTTAGTTTCAGTTGCAAAACTACTAAATCAAGGATATTCTATTTCTTTCCATTTTGGTATAACTATCAGTAGAAATAAAGAAGTTTTATGTGCCGGGCACAAGTATGAAAATTTGTTCTTCATTAATTCTATTAACAATCAATTAAACAACACTCAATTTGAACCTTTAAATAGGAAGAGAAACACCAATATCAATGATTTATATCTTTAACGTTTAAAGTTGGGTCACATTAACTCAATTAGGATTCAAAAGTTAATCCAAGATGGGCCTTTGGGCTCATTGAGATTAGAAAGTTGGTCTCAATGCGAATCTTGTCTTATGGTAAAAATGACCAAAAGGTCCTTTACCCAAAAGGCAAATAGAGCTAAGGAGACACTAAGTCTTGTTCACACTGATGTGTGTGGTCTTTTGTCTACACCAACAAAAGGAGGTTTGAGTACTTTATCACCTTCACGGATGATTGTGCTTGGTATGGTTATGTTTCCCTGATAAGACGCAAGTCTAACTCTTTTAACAAGTTCAAAGAATTTAAGGCTAAAGCAGAGTGTCGGACAAGTAAACTAATCAAGAACTTACGATCAAATCATGGTAGAAAGTACCTTCTTGGTGAATTTCAAAACTACATGGTACATCATGAGATAGTATCCCAACTCTCTGCACTGGGAATACCCCAGCAAAATGGAGTAGCTGAGAGAAGAAACAAGACATTAATGGAAATGATTCGAAGCATGATGTCTCATGCTACTCTTCTAATGTCCTTTTGGGGATATGTCCTGGAAACAACAGCATATATTTTAAACTTGGTACATTCCAAGTCAGTGCCTAGGACGCCTTATGAGATATGGAATGGGCATAAGTTAAGTCTGAATCATCTCAAAACATGGAGTTATTCAGCTTATGTACTGTTCAAGGGAGACAAGTTAGAACTAAGATCAGAATTATACTATTTTGTTGGATATCCAAAAGGTAAAAAAGGTAGTTACTTTTATCACTGCAAGGAGCAAAAAGTACTTGTGAGTACCAATACTAGATATTTAGAGGATGACTAAAGCACATCCACTAATGGTTCAACAAAGTTGGAACTCGAGAAGAGGTTGTCTTCTGAATCAACTTCTTCTAACCCGATTATAGAACAAGAAGAGGTACAACCTCAGGAACCTGTACAAACAGAGCCTCGTTGTAGTGGGAGGGTATCTAGGGTTCCCGAAAGATAGACTGGAGAGGCATTTGACCTAATCTCTAACCATCAAGAACGAGATCCTACTAGATACGAGGCGACTATTATTGATGTCGATGTAAACCTAAGGCATGAAGCAATGAAAGTCGAGATTGAGTCTATATACTTCAATCAGGTTTGGAATCTTGTAGCTTCATCTGAAGGGATAAAATCTATTGGGTGTAAATGGATATACAAGAGAAAGAGGGGAGTAGATGGGAAGGTGGAAACCTTCAAAGTTAGGCTTGTGGTGAAAGGGTATACTCAGAAAGAAGGTATCGATTATAAGGAAACTTTTTCCCAGTAGCCATGCTTAAATCCATCTGTATCCTCCTTATCATCGGATATCATTTTAACTACGAGATATGGCAAATGGATATCAAGACAGCATTTTTAGATGGCCATCTTAGTAAAGATATCTATATGTCCCAACCGGAAGGCTTTATTATTGAAGGCCAGGAGCATTTGGTTTGTAAGCTTAAGAGATCCATTTATGGACTTAAACTGTCATCCAGAGTATGGAACATTCGTTTCAATGAGACTTTAAAATCTTACGATTTTATTCAAAATAAGGATGAACCATGTGTGTACAAAAAACTAGAAGGCATAAATGTGGTTTTTCTTATGCTATATGTAGATGACATTCTACTCATTGGAAATAATGTAGGGACACTGTCATCTACTAAGGTTTGGCTATCTAGTCAATTCAATATGAAGAACTTGGGAGAAGCCAATTACATTCTCAGGATTAAGCTTCTTAGAAATAGAAAGTAGAGAATGTTAAGGTTATCCTAAGCTACATACATTGACAAGATACTGGCCAAATTCAGCATGGACTCATTCAAGAGAGCATTGATCCTTTGCAGATATAGGTTATCTTTTTCTTCAAAGGATTGTGCAAAGTTTTAAGAAGAAAAAAATAGAATGAGTAGGATTCTCTATGCTTCAGCTGTGGAAAGTCTCATGTACGCCATGTTGTGTACTAGGTCAGATATCTTATTTGTCATAGGCTTAGTTAGCAGATATTAGTTAAATTCGGGGGAGAGTCATTGGCAAGTTGTAAAGCATATTCTCAAGTACCTTAAGGGTACGAGAGATTATATGCTGGTTTACAAGGCTAATGACTTGGTTCCTACAGGAAACACAAACTCAAACTTAGACTTCTGGACAGATAAGGATAAGAGAAAATCTAATAGTAGATATGTCTTCACCTTGTCTGAAAGAGCCATTTCATGGAAGAGTATCAAGTAATCTTTTATTACTGACTCAACCATGGAAACTGAATATGTGGCAGCTTCGGAGGTATCCAAGGAAACAATTTGGCTCCGAAAGCTCCTTTTAGAACTTGGAGTCGTGCCACAGATGGACAGGCTAATTGTGATGTATTGCAACAACACTGACGCAGTCTCACAATCTAAAGAACCCAAAAATCACAAAAAGAGAAAGCACATTAAGAGGATGTACCACTTAATCCGAGATTTTATCTAGAGATAAGAAGTCGTGGTGGAACAAATAACCTCGAAAAACAATCTTGCAAATCCCTTCACCAAACTTTTAGCTGAGAGTTCTTTAGAAGACACTTAGATGCCATAGGGCTGGGTACTTATGAACTCACTTAGTCTTAGAGTGCAAGTGGGAGATTGTTGGGGTGTATACCTTCTTAGATTAGGTTTCTTATATAAATTTTGATTTGTATTAATAAAATTTTTATTCTCAGAAATTATTTGTAAATTATTCATTACTTTTGTGCACAATTTTATTGGAAAATACCCATTATATTTAATTAAATGGTTCATATGAATGGAGGTCTTTCACAGTAAGGTATGGACCATGAGTTACTTAACACATAAACTATTGTTCTTAACCAAATGATGAGAATGTGAATCTCATCATGGTAAGGTTATTGTATTATGAGTTCTAATTATCAAATAACTTACCATTAGCAAACGAGTAGTCTTCTCATTTCATAACACAAGCATATTTTGAATACGTAAAACTGGACCTATAGTAGTGATTTTTAAAAGTACTATTTTGTAAAAAGCAAGACTATTACCACTACAGTGTGGACTTGTACTCTATAGCTTGAGTATGAATTGGTGGTCTGATGAAACTGGAAGCGTATGCTTAGTTGATGTTCTATTGTAGGACCAATATACTTGTATGTTGGGTATATATAATTGGTTAGTTAAAATAGACTTGTACAAAAAAGTTTCTATATTATATCATCCCATGTGGTTGTCCGAATAATCTAATTATCCAAGGCCCTAGGGAACATGACTTGGATATTTGCTTTAAGATAATTCCCTTGGAAAGTAGAAATATTCCAAGAAGTTATGGTTCATTATATTAGAAGCCTAAGGATAGTATATGTCTTTTAGAGATGTGTTAATATATTTTTTTTTCCTCTCTAAATGCACGATAATATGTAGAGGGATATTTTAGTCATTTTACCTATAGGTCGGAGACATAGCTAATGCAACATTTTTCTTGGAGTCAATATTTCCTTATAGTGATATTAGGAAATATTTAAAATGCAAATTTTAAAATACAACTATTTATATAGTAATGGTATTTTGGTCATTTTAATAGCCAATGTGATGTGTCTTTTTTATCCTCGAAATAGCCCGTAAGTCCTAATTAATTTTGGGTTGAGGATGGTCTCAGTCAAAATGGATTTTATTTTATTCAGGAAGTCTAATTTATTATTAGATTAGAATAAAATAAAAGAACAAGAGAAATTAAATTAAATTTATTATCTAGTTTAATTAGTTAATTAATTATTGAGGGCCTAAGTCCAGATTGAATAATTAGAAAATTAACCTGCGCCTAAACTAGATAAAAAGGCTTAAATAATTATTTTGATTTATTTGGGTTCGTTAACTATTCATTGGATTATTTTTCAGACCCAAAAAATAAATAATTAATATTTATTATTTTGGGTTCATTGGGTCTAAGAAAAATAATAAAAATAATTATTGGCCCAATAGCCTGGACCAAAAGAGTCTCATTAGTTCACGGAACAAAAAAGTATAGGGTAAGTCAAACGTCTTCTATTGATAACTTTCGGGTGTTTTGAAATATTAAAACGCCAGTGTTATGTTATCAAAGATAGTGGCTGTGTGTTTTCAATTCTCATAGTACACACACGTCTGTGAACACAAAAAAATCCCAGAAGTTTTGTTCTTCTTCTCTCTCTCTCATTTTCCTTCTTAGTTGTTCTTCTTGGTTCTGTTAATTAATAATAATAATTCGAGGAAGACAAAGACTGATTTTCCTTGCCCATATTATTTCACCAACAAGCTTTAGGCAGTGAAATATTTTGAGTTCTCAAAAGGAGTCGGCGTTCATGTAAGCGAGACACATATCAGGATATCAACTAGAAGATTCGAGTGTAGCTAGCGTCCTAGTTATTCACTCAAATCCATTCGTGCCAAAGAAAAAATTAACGAGCAGAGGTATAAACTTAAACAACTTTCCGCTATGTTCTGTGCATTTGTGTTTCTGTTCTCTGTATGCATGCTTCTATTTTATATTTCATAGCTTCAGTTTCTTCTTCTGATATCTGTAGTCTAAAAAGCATCAGTAAGCTAATTGATGAAACTCTTGGCGTTTGTGAAAGATTATGGTGAAAAGTATGCCTACTTCGTGTTCTCGTCACATCAAGTATATAATAAACGATAATATACCAAGATATAAAAGATGTTAAAAATGTATTTAATATATTCAATAGATACATAAACTATGATATACAAAATACTATTATATCTTAAAGATATGTTCTAATATTTTTAAATTGTTTATCAAATTGGCAGGGATAGAATTTGAAACTTATGATTATGGAGGAGAACCTACATAGAAGAATATGTTATATGATAATAGTATAATCAGGGGCGGACCCAGAATTAGATTGTTGGGAGCTATTTATATATATATATATATATATATATATATATATATATATATATATATATATATATAGCTACAGGACATGATCCTTCACAAATTTTTTAACATAATTATAGGAGAGAGAGTGAATGATAAATTTTAGAAATAATTTCTTTTAAAAAAATTAATCTTTCTAAAGAAAATCTAAGAATGAAAAACATTTTGTCTGCTCCCCAAAAATTGGTCCATGATCGAAGGCTAGATTTCTAGAAGCTTCAAACTTATATAGATAAGTATTTAACAAATTCAAATTTCAATTTTAATTATTTTATTGCACTAAAAATTTATAACAGAATTTTAGAATATTTTATCAATTAAATTATAATAAAAATATATTATCAAAGATAGTCAATAATTAAATACTTAATATAATATATTATTAAATGTACTTAATTAATTAATTTTGAATATTTAATTAACTTGTCAAATAATTTTTATTTTTTCATAATTCAATGCTTAAACTTTAATTTTATTAAGCAGACCCTTAATCTTTCCGTCTTAGAGATATTTTAAGTAACTAATTTATTCTTGAATGTCATTCCAATGGCTGTTTTTTTTTTTTTTGCCATAGTTATCAAATTTACTAAGGTTGTCTTTGACGAAAAGAATCAGTTCCCTTCAAAATTTTCTATTTGACCTTAAAAATTCATTGGAAAGCAATTTTTTTGGACAAGTATACTTCTATAATTTTAGTCAGGTGATATAAACAAGTTAAATTTTGGCTAGAACAACTATAAGTAGCAATGGCAATTGGATCGGTTCAGCCCATCGGTCTGATGGATCGGTCCATGACCGACTGCAAAACTAGCTCGTGTAGGTAGGTTAGTCAACAGGCCTGCCTAACTAGTCAGTCCATGTTGGGCTAGAGAGTAAAATCTTTGGCCCACCACGTGCCGGTTGTTTGGTCCTGTGCAGACTGTTAGGCTAGCCTGCCAACATTTTTTGTTTTTTTAGGAATTCCACCCCCCCCCCCCACCCGACCATTAGTTATTTTTTTCTCTTTTTTTTTTGTAAATTAATACCTCCATTTCTCCCCAAAACTCACAAAATACTCTCCAACTCTCTATTTCATTCTTCTTACTCTTATAATTCTCAATTTTCTCCACAAAAAGTATTAGAATAGAATTCATTTTTCATATATTTTTTAAGTTCTTCAAGCAAATTCTTCATATTTTGGAAGATCATTAAGTGGTAGAATAGTGAATAGTTCAAATCTTGAAGATGATAAGAAGTAAAACTCAATAAAGTGTTCTTATTTATTAACTATTAATTAGTTAGTGTTTCTTAATATTATATTTTTATTTTTTAGCTTTATTAAATATTTATTTGTTTTAGTTACATGTTTAATTTTAAATTAATTTACAAGTTATTTATATTTTGCATATTTAATTATTTGTTAATATTTTATTTCATTTTATTTGAACTATTTGAATATAATTAATTGTTCTTATTTAGTTTACATAATAAATATTTCATAAATTGATCTGCATCATAATCATTATTCTTCACAATCATTTGCATATTTTAACTTCAATATAGATCCAACATTGAATTTAATAGATAATGAAATAGGTTAAGAAGGTGAAGGCCATAGTATACCTCATAATAATAATCTTAAATCTAGTATTGGTGTGCCTCAGCCTAATGACGATGAATCTTTGAAAGTTATAATTAGACCAAAAACATTTATGATTTGGAATCTTTTTTAAAATAATAATGATAATAATAGTGTAATATATAAAATTTGTAAGGCAATATATGAACATAAAAAGGGAGGAGGGATGAGAATATTAGTTAGATATAGAAAATGGTCACATAATGATTAGTTAAAAAACTTTACCTAAATAATAACAATCTAAACTATAGGAGGGCAAGTTGTCGGTAATTTTCAATATGATTATAAAAGAATTAGAAATAAGATGGTTAAAATAATTAGTGAAACTAGATTATCTTTTAGTTTTTCTAAAATTTCAAATTATGAAAAGTTTATGTATACCTCTTATCAACCTGCATTTAAAAAGATTCCTAAAATAACATTAAAAAGTGATATAATAAAGATATACAAAAAGATAAAAGTATTTTATTACCATATTTGATTCTTACAATTGAAAATTTGCTCTTATTTGTGATAATTAGAAAGAATTTACTAAATATGTTTATTAGTACATTACATGACATTAGACTGGTCATGATTGGCTAGTACAAAAAGAATTATTTGTTTTAAATTATTTGAATATCCGCATTCAACTAGTAATATTGATAGAATTATTACTTAAATATGTCGTGAATTAGGATATTAAATAAAATCATTTCTATTTCTTTAGATAATGCTACAACTAACTATTCTACCATAACAATTATGAAAATTACTATAAATCTTATGTTATATAGTATTTTATTTCATATTAGGTATACTTACCATATACTTAATTTGTGTGCTAAAAATGATACAAATGTAGTGATGATACTATTAATATAATTAGGAATGTTTTTTTATTTATTAAATCTTCTCTAACTAGGCTTCAAAATTTTAAAACTTTATGCCCAAAACAAGGTCATTCTTTTAAAAAATTTAAATTAGATTGGCAACTAAATGGGATTCAATCTTTGATCTGTTTGAAAGTGTTATATCTTTTCAAAATTAATTTATTAAATTTTCTAACAGTAATAGATTTCAACCTCAACTCACTTATGATTATTTTTAAAATTGTACTGCACTTTTATCATTTTTAATTACTTAAAAAAAACTAAACTTTTATTAGGATCTTATTTTCCTACTCCTTATCATATTCTTCCTACACTTACTAAAGTAGCATATATTTTTAGTGAGTATAGCAAGCATCCCTAGTATGGATCTTTTATGAAAAGTATGTTTGAAAAATATAAAAAATATTATGAAAATATTCTTATTTTATATTGTATGGCATTATATTCAGATCCTTGAGTGAAAACTCCTAGATTTTATAGTGTTATTCAATTTCTTTATGAAATATTAGATTTTGATGAAATTACAGTGCTTAGGTAACATAGAATAAAAAATATAAAAGATAAAATAGTTAAAACTCTATTCGATATGTATAACTTGTATAAGTTTGAATTTTCTTATTCTATTTCTAGTAATATAAGCAAAGAAGGTTCATCATCATCTAACAATCAATTTCAACCACTACAAAGATCCACCTATTCGATTTCATCAAGTTTTAATCTGTAGGCATCATGAAACATCAAAAAAGATCACCCCACTACTTACGTACCCTGAAAGACGGGGATGTCATCCCGTCAAAAGGATCAGGGGGTCTTTATAATGAGGTAAACTAAGAAGATAAAATAGAATAAAAATAAAATGTCAATCACTTATTACAATAGAAAACTAGTACAAGCCTCAACAAACATAACAATCGTCTCAACAAAAAACAAAATACAAGACAATACTTAAAATAAAGTTCAGTCTTCAAAGCAGATAACAATCTTCAACGCTGACAACCTAAAAGTATGTTATAAAAGGTGTGAGATAAATATATCAGTAAGTCCCGTGTGTGCTCATCACTTCTAAAAAAATGCTGATTACCAACTGTCAAATTCTATTGGTAGGTGTCCAATTTCTGTTGGTAATACTAGTTTACTAACAAATTACCAACAGAATTTGATCTGTGGGTAAAACACTTGTTGGAAAGTGTTACCAACAAGAGATTTTTAAGTCTGTTGGTAATTACCAACAGATTTTATTATTGGTAATTACCAAACATTATATGTAAGTTGGTAATAATTTTTTTGGGGTTAAGTATTTTCTATTGGTAATTTTATTACGTTACCAACAAACTAACGACGTCGTTGGTAGAGTAATTGGAAATTTTTGAATTGTGTATTTTGTTGGTAATTTTGTTGATAGTTTTTCCAATTGATTGTTTAGTTGATAATGTTGTTGGTAATTTGCCAACAATTCCATAGTTGGTATATTTATGTTATTGGTAATTATTATTCATTACCAACAAATGATTTAGTTGTTACTTAGTTGGTAAATGTCAAAAAATAAAATGCGTATTGATAGCTTACCAACTACAATTTAGTTGGTATTGCAAACATACTCTATTGGTATATACCAACAGATAAATCTGTTCGTAAGGAGTTGCAAGGTGTTGTTGTTACATACTAACAACAATCTATTGGAAAGCACTTATAGATTGTTGTTGATATGTACCAATTGATAAATCTGTTGGTATGCACCTGATGCGTTCAGACTTGGGTATAAAAATCATACAAAACTAAGCACATTCCCAATCAAGTTCAAATTAAAATGTTAAACCCAAGTCACACATATGAGCAAGCATACTCATCATTAACTGAGTATAGGGTTAAAACAAGTGTCGATCCTCAAGGAACAAGTATATATTAATTACCCTTCTTTCATTGTTTAACCGACTCGAATTACCTTTCTTTTAGTATTTAACCGACTCGATAAAGTGAAAAACAAATAAAAAGAAAAATTAAAAAGAAAATAACAATAAAAATATGTATATGTCTGTGTCAAGGATGTAGATTTATGTAACTTAAGCCATTGTTTAGGCAAACATGATCTTAAAGAACTTAACCATTATCATAACCAATCATTCTCTTGGTACCATAAAGGATGAAGGTAGACTCACTTTGATGGTCAATCCATGAAATCACTATCTTCTAGATAAATTAGAATCACTTGGTCCATCTCAACTAATTCATCCAAAAGACGTATTAAACACAATCCTTAATTAAATTCCCTTGGTCTCGGCGAATTTAGAACATGAAATTAATCAATGAACTCTTGGTCTTGGAAGACATCAATTAATCTTCAATTACCAGTTCTTAAACAATCAACCCCCTTTGATCCAAGTCAATTTACAATATATTATGAAATTAATAAATCAAAACACCCATCAACCCCCTTTGGTCCAGCAAGTTAATGGATAGAATCAACTAACTAATCTCGTAATAAGCATAAGTAATTGAATACCAAGAATAATAACCAATTAATCAAAAGATCAAATAACTCTAGAAATCATGAATATCTAAAATAATGTTGAATTACAATAAAACAATTAACATATCATTGTCAAGAAAAAGAAAACAAAGTAAAAGAAAGAACGCATAGACAAGCCTCCTTCTTCTTCCTTTGAAGACCTTCTTGTACAACCCTCCTTGAACTTTGAAGAATTCTCCTTAGACTGAGTGATTTTCTATCATGATCAATGAATTCTCTCATTTTCCCTTGTGTTTTCAATCTATTTATAGGCGTAAGAGGTGCCTAAACTTGTAGATACAAAGTTCTTGGTCGAGTAGAAGTTGGAAGCTGCTAAAACTCTTCAGATTTCCAAAAACGCATAGAAAGATCGCAGCACCGCCTCAGGGACAGACCATAGTCGATGCCGCCTTGGTCCTTCGAAGCCGACGCCACCTTAGTTCTATTTCTCCACTCGTCCACCGATTTTTCTCTGAATTGTGCACATAAAAATCCAGAGTGCAGCTGGCGCCGGTTCCAGCCTTACAGCTGGCGCCACCTCTACTCTGTTTCGCGACGATTTTGCTTCATTTTATCCAAAATCCTGAAGTAATGACCAAAATATCTTTCCAAGGGTAAAATCTCAAATATGAAAGAATATAACTAGTTATTTTACAAAATGTATTACAAAAGAGCCTCAAATAACTAAGCAAAGTAAAACCAATTTAGCTCCTATCAACACCTGTAATTTTGTGTTAGTGATTTCTGTTCGTATATAGCAACAGATAAATCTGTTGGTAAGCACCTACAAATATACGGTGGTAAATAGCAACAAATTAAGTGTTGGAAACACCTGTAAATTTTGTTTGATATGCACCAACAGACTATTTGTTGGTAAGTACCAATTGATTTTCCATTGGTAAATAGAACTATATTATCACTATATAATCCATAAACATATTTAATAAAGCAATCCTACACAATATTAAAAGTACATTCATACCAAAAATCATACATCCATATTGAAAGAACATCAATATCCATAACAAAAATACATCAAACTCTGATGTGGAACAAAAAACAGATAAAGTAAATTTGCTATGAGTTTAAAACAATATTTTATTTCAGTAGTCCAAAATATGAAATAAATTCAAGATCCAGCTCATGAAGCATCCTCTCCCTTGAGTTCTTTGACTTCTGGTGTTAAGGATTTCACCTCAGATTGCAAGCGTTCATTTGCTTCTCGTAGTTCTTGAATAGCCTTGTATAATGATTCGTCAACACTTTGCAATTCTGACCTTTATATATATTCTGCAGACTGTGCTGACGAACAAGATAAAGAGGATGACTTGTATGCAGTAGATTTTTCTAGGCAGCTCAAACTGAGGGATCCCATGTCGTAGACTGTATTACCTTTTTTTGGTGGTCCTACAACTCACAACCAAACATCAACCTTGTTAACTGGTTTTTGTTGCTCCCCTTCAGGTGTTTGATTTGTTATTAGTTTCGTCTCTTTTTGCTATTCTTCTTGCTACCTTGCCTATAACAATGAAAACAGTATAGTATAAATAATAATCCAATAACAAAATTTATACATGCTACTAAAATAGTCCCAACAAAATAGCCTCCCAAAAAAATAACCCCAACTAAGAACAAGTTTCCAGAGAAAAGCAAATAGAGAAAAGAGAAGATAGAGGGGTTGTTTCAGAGCTTGTATGAGTAGCAACTTCACTCACATTTTTCCAGCCACTCACTCACATTTTTCGAACCCTAAACAAAGGACAAGAACCCCCCTCACTGTAGCCACTTCACTCACATTTTTCCAGTCACTTCAGTCACATTTTTCCAACCCTAAACAAGAGGACATCAATCCCCCTCACTGAAGCCATTTCACTCACATTTTTTCCAACCACTTCACTCAAAATTTTCCATGTAGTATATATTACCACTCAATTCACCAATTAAAAATCAACTCCCCTGAATGAATAACAATCAAGTCAGAAATCTACCATAATCAAACTAATTGTTCCAACACAAGTTTCAATATACCCAACACTATTACAACCCACACTTCACAACTCAATCAAACAATCGACATGCTCCTCCTCATAATTGCCACAGTAGAAACTCAACAATCCACATTTCAAAGCTCAAATCACTAGCCAACCAACACAAATGCAGTAATTAACCAACACAAATCAACCAATAAAACTTAACTTCTCTTCTCAAGTTTAATAGTATAAAACCAGTATCCAGTTAACTATGACTGAAGCTTAACATTTCACATCAAAGGTAGCTCAAGCATATATCAGTTTAAACTCAGCAGGTAAAATCAGAATGCAGCTCAATACAATCAACTCAATTCAATTCAAATTTCAAAGCCAATCTCAATACCAATTGCACAATCTAGTCCCTAGTAGTTCAAGTCCAGTCACACAATGCCAATTAAATTCTCTGTCTAATTATAACACCAATCCTTAACAATCAACAATTCAAACTGCTGTGGATTACTAGTCAATATTGTGGAAATAATAATTTCATTAGATCCCCATTAAAATAACACCTCAATCAGATTAGATCTCGTAAAACCAAAAGTATAAATATGTTGATCTTATATTTCAGTAGATATGACACTTACATATATATCCTCAGATCGCTTGTCAATAAAGACAAGTTTTGGCTCCTCTGGCGGCCCCTCTTCCCCCTCTAATATTAGTCTTTCTCTTTTTAGTACTTGCTCAACCTCATCTTCAATGTTTGTTGTGTGAGTGAAGACATAAATGTCCATTTGTGAATATTTGCTATGGTATTTCTCCTCCTACGAAATTGTCATAAAATGTAAGTTGTAACGTATTATACATAAGAACAATAATTACAAATATATTTCAAATGATGAATTAAAAGAAAATTCTATGTATTATACAAGCTTTCTCTTGTGTACAGTTGCTGGGATAGATCCTCCTGAATGATTTGAGACTCCTAAAACACTCTTCTTATTTGTTGACATAGCCTTTGACATTTTCTTGAATGCATCACTATCCCAATATGCTCGAAGCTCATTACAATACTCCTCTTTTATGAAATCATGAGAGATATGTCCATTTCGTACTTCTTCCATCAAGGCAAATGATAATGTGAACCATCAAATAACTTTTTAGCAAATAATAATTTGCACCATGTAATAACTTTTTAACATGCTGCCTACAAATGATTAATCATTAGCATGTGTGGATAAATAAAGAAAAACTGCCAATCATAGTGTACTAGCGTACTTAGTCAATTCTGATAAAGACAAACAAGGATCCTTAAAATAAAGCCCACTACTAGGATGCTACTTAATGAAACCTTATGTCCAAGTAAAATCATAAATGAAGTAAACCAAGCAAAAAGAAAAATTGCACATTCCTTTCTATGCGTTTGTAGCTTCAAAAAGATATAGCAACCTCAAGGATAAATATTGCCTTATTGCTTTAAAAGATATGCGTTTTTTTACTAACGTGATAGGTTTTGATGCATTATATAAAGATTATGCTAGATTGTGTAACTAAATATATCTAATTACCTTCAAATTTGGTCTCAATACCTTTTTTTAGTAATTTTAACAAATCTAACTATTGGATCGTAAATTTGACATGCTTATATTTATGGACAAGTTAGGTTATAGGTCGTTATATAGAGATTATGCTAGATTGTATAGCTAAATATATCCGATTATTTTCAAATTTGGTTACAATACTTTTTTTACTAATTTTAACAAATCTAATGGTTGAATTGTAAATTTAGCGTGCTTATATTTACGAACGAGTTAGGTTATTGGCCGTTATATAGAGATTATGCTAAATTGTGTACCTAAATATATCTAATTACCTTCAAATTTGGTCACAATACTTTTTTTAGTACTTTTAACAAATCTAATGGTTGGATCGTCAATTTGACGTGCTTATCTTTATGAACAAGTCAGATTTTAGGTCGTTATATAGAGATTATGCTAGATTATTTAGCTAAATAAATCCGATTACTTCAAATTTGGTTAAAATAATTTTTTTACTAATTTTAACAAATCTAACAGTTGGATCATAAATTTGACGTGCTTATATTTATAAACGAGTTAGGTTATTGGCCATTATATAAAGATTATGCAAGATTGTGTAGCTAAATATATCCGATTACCTTCAAATTTGGTCACAAGCATATATAGAATCACATCTAATACACAACAATTAGCACTCTAGAGCATATAAAAAAGACATGTTTTCCATTTTTTATTCCCCTTTTTACTCAAAACTGTATCTAGTCCAAGGCCACTTGGTGCTCATGGAAGGAATGGATGCTATTCTATAACTTGGTGAAATTTGCATGGCTATTTCTGTATTTCGTATCCATGTTAAGAAAAATGTTCTTCCCTATTATTGTTACTCAAAGAGAATCAAATGGATGCCTACAAAACTGATGCCTTTGGCATCTTTTGCACAGTTCTGTATGAGTTACACAATTTGGTCCTTTACAAATTAGGCAGATTCTCTCTTGATACCTGACCATTTAACCTTATCAAGCAATTTCTTTGAATACTGATGAGAGAAAAAGGATGGTTTATTTTTCAATTATCATAGAAGCCTGAGCATCAAATATTTGACCATGTAATTAAATCTTTGACCAATGCTAATACAAACATTTAGCATGCTATATAAAAAAATATACTATCAGATTAGATCACATGGAATCATCAACTGATTATGCAGTACTGCAAAGATTCGAAGTACTAAAATCAATGCTAATGACTATCTATGTACCTTTTTTACCATACTTTAGAAGCAGCAAAAGAAGGCATGCTAATTGCTATTCAAACTCATGAGAAATAATCCAGATATTTCAAACAGGTTGGATATCAAATAAAATGCCAACTAATATCCCCAAGATTTTGACAATTAGACTAGAAAAACTGACAACTACTATAGCTGATCTAGGATATTTGAAGCACATAGATTGCTCAACTCTCAGCAAAATTCATGTAGAATGCTACAAACATTAACTGGTAAGGTCCTGTAAATCCTATTTTCATCATTAGATAACTTCAAACGAATTAGTAACAAAATATTTTCTTGTAAAAACATAGTAGGACAAAAAAAAATCCAGAGCCAGAAAAGGTTCATGCTAGCCAAGGGAAGAGAAAGAATAGTAATTCCTTCTTGTCTTGCTTTATAAATGGAACAGAAACAGAGGGGAAAAAAATACATAAATGGAGAAATTTATTTAGGTGTTGATGATAGGTTTCAACAAAACCAAATTCTTTTATTAAATTTTCTCTCTAATATTAGTCATAAGTAATAAAACCTTTAATATGTTCTTCCGTTTATGGATTTATATACATAAAATCAGACATTCCACCACTATATTCGAACTAAAGAAGAAACCCACATTGAAGAAACCCACATTTGAACTAAGGCCATAGCAAACATAGCAACAAAAAACCACAAGAGTAAACTCAATTTTCAAAGCCTCGTTTCAAATTAATACAAATTTCACACATCTCAACACAAAGGCAACATAATCAAGTTAAAATTTTGTCTCAAACAACAATCAAATCGAAGAAATAGTACAATAAGGGATAATGCTTACCGGCAATGTACTTCTAATGTGCAAACTTAGGGGAATGTAGCCTCAAATCTGAGAGATTTTGAGGGTTTTTCTTTGCTTCTATGTGCGTTAATGTATGTCGCAGCCGATGAGAGTGAGAGGCTTGTAGTGAAGAATGGTGAAGCTAAGTATTAGTAGTGAGAAGCAGAAGGAAGCACCGAGAAGGGTGAGGGTGAGAGTATGACATGCAATTTAATTTACTTAATTTATTTTTTTATATTATTACATTTTATATTACTATATTTCCTATAATAATAATATAATAATACAGAATTACTTTTTATTATTCTTTTTTTTTCCTTCTTATATTTACAACGTTGAATTATAATTAGTTACTATATTTCTAATTCATATAAAATATATATACATATATATATATACTAAAAATTAATTATATATATATTTATATTTTTGTGTATATATAAATAATAGTAATAAAAATATTTTATGCATAATATATATATATATATAGTGTGTGTGTGTGTGTGTATATATATATATATATATATATATATATAATATTACTATCAAAACTACGTAGTTTTTAATTTTAAGTTAGTCTATTTTATCCCTCCTTAGTGCCTAGACATTTTTTTTAAAAATTCAAAAAAATTAGTATAACTTTTGAAATCCTTTTTTAAATAAATTTAATTTTGAGAATCCAATAAATGCAATTGGTTTTTTTTTTTACCTTGTAATTCTTTGTTTCTAAGTTTATTACTCTTATAGTTTATGATATAAATATAACCACATAAATATATATTTTAAAGATGAGATAGATATAACCAATTGGATAGATTGCTTTTAAAATAATATATAATATCATTATTTGATTTGATACATGATATTTCTAATATAATTATTAGGCTCAATTTAGAGATCCTTTCAATCCCAATAAATTTCATTTCAATTTATTAATTTTGAAGCTATTCCCTAATATAGCCCCAATATTTGTATATAAATATAAAACATAAAAGTATTGTTTATACAGAATGATTGAATTTCATTTTAAACAAATGTTAGTCAATAGGCATAATATACCAAATAATTTTAGACTATTATTATATAGAGGTTAAACTAGATTATATAGAAAAATATATCCAATTACTTTCAAATTTGTTCACGATAATTTTGTTAGTGGTTTCAAAAAATCTAACGATTATTCTTTAGATTGATATACTTGTCTTTATAAATGCGTTAGGTTGTGGGCCGTTATATAGAGATTATGCTAGATTATATGAAAAATATATCTGATTACTTTCAAATTTGATCATAATACTTTTTTTTTAACAATTTTAACAAATATAAAGGTTGGATCATTAATTTAATATGCCTATCTTTAAAAATGCATTAGATATTGGACAGTTATATAGAGATTACGCTAGATTATATGAAAAAATATATCTGATTACTTTCAAATTTATTCATAATATTCTTAATAATGTTAACAAATCTAACGGTTGAATTTTTAATTTGATATGTTTATCTTTATAAATACATTATGTTGTGGGTCGTTATATAGAGATTATGCTAGATTATATGACAAAATATACCTAATGATATTCAAATTTGGTCACGATACTTTTCTTAATAATTTTAACAAATTTAACGGTTGGATCGTTAATTTGATATATTTATCTTTATAAATGCGTTAGGTTTTTGGCCATTCTATAAAGATTATGCTAGATTATATTGCAAAATATATCTGATTATCTTTAAATTTGATCACAATACATTCTTTAGTAATTTCAATAAATCTAACGGTTATATCATTAATTTGATATGATTATCTTTATAAATGCATAAGGTTTTTGGTTGTTATATAGAAGTTATACTAGATTATATAAAAAAATATATCCGGTTACTTTCAAATTTGGTCACAATAATTTTTTTAGCGATTTCAAAAAATCTAACAGTTGGATCTTTAATTTGACTTGCTTATCTTTATTAATATGTTAGGTTTTTTGCACTTACAATATTTTTTTAAAAGTAATTTTAACAAATCTAATGATTGGATCATCAATTAGACATGCTTATCCTTATAAATGAGTCAGATTTGGACCGTTATATAGAGATTATACTAGATTGTATAGCTAAATATATCCGATTACCTTCAAATTTGGTCACAATACTTTTTTTAGTAATTTTAGCAAATCTAACAGTTGGATCATCAATTTGACATGCTTATCTTTATAAATAAATTAGGTTTTGGGCCGTTATACAGAGATTATTGTAGATTATGTAGCTAAATATATCATATTATCTTCAAATTTGGTCACAATACTTTTTTTAGTAATTTTAGCAAATCTTTGTAAATGCGTTATGTTTTTTGACTTTATATGGAGATTACGCTAGATTACGTAGTTAACCATATCCAATTACTTTCAAATTTGGACACAGTACTTTTTTAGTAATTTTAGCAAATCTAACAATTGGATCATCAATTTGACATCCTTATCTTTGTAAATGTGTTAGTTTTGGGTCTTTAAATAGAGATTACGCTAGATTATGTGGCTAAATATATTTGATTACCTTCAAATTTGGTCACAATACCTTTTTTAGTAATTGTAATAAATCTAACGATTGAACCATCAATTTGACATACTTATCTTTGTAAATGAGTTAGGTTTTGATCCTTTATATAGAGATTATACTAGATTAGGAGGCTAAATATATCCGATTACCTTCAAATTTGATCACAATATATTTGTTAGTAATGTTAGCAAATCTAACGATTGGGTCGTTAATTTGACATACTTATCTTCAACAAATCTATTTTTTTTCTACTTAAACTTCTACCAACTACCCACTTCAGTTGGTATTTCATTGGAATATCGACAGGAAAAAAACATTCCTCTCCCCTTTACCAACAGATTCCCATCAGAGATAGTAATTTTAACAAATCTAACAGTTGGATCATCAATTTGACATCCTTATCTTTGTAAATGTGTTGCGTTTTGGGTCTTTATATAGAGATTACACTAGATTATGTAGCTAAATATATTCGATTATCTTTAAATTTGGTTATAATACTTTTTTTTACTAATTTTAATAAATCTAATGGTTGAATCGTAAATTTGACGTGCTTATATTTACAAACGAGTTAGATTATTGGATGTTATATAGAGATTATGCTAGATCATGTACCTAAATATCCGATTACCTTCAAATTTGGTCAAAATAATTTTTTTAAATATTTTTAATTAATCTAACGGTTGGATCATCAATTTGACATGCTTATCTTTATGAACAAGTTAGGTTTTAGGTCGTTATATAGAGATTATGCTAGATTGTTTAGCTAAATAAATCTGATTACCTTCAAATTTGGTTAAAATACTTTTATTTATTGATTTTAAAAAATCTAACGGTTGGATCATAAATTTGACGTGCTTATATTTATGAACGAGTTAGGTTATTGGCTGTTATATAGAGATTATGCTAGATTGTGTAGCTAACTATATCTGATTACCTTTGAATCTGGTCACAATACTTTTTTTAGAAATTTTAAGAAATCTAACGGTTGGATCATAAATTTGATGTGCTTATCTTTAAGAACAAGTTAGATTATTGGCTATTATATAGAGATTATTCTAGATGGTGTAGCAAAATATATCCGATTACCTTCAAACTTGGTCACAATATGTTTTTTAGTAATTTTAACAAATCTAACGGTTGGACCGTAAATGACATGCTTATCTTCAACAAATCTATTTTTCTTCTACTTAAACTTCTACGAACTACCCATGTCTGTTGGTATTTTGTTGGAACATCGACAGGGAAAAAACATTCCTTTTCCCTTTACCAACAGATTTCCATCAGATATAATTACCAACCATGCATATTTAATTGGTAATAGGTTGGTAAATATTTTCCTATATGCTTACCAACATATTACCAACAGATTATCAACACAAATATTAACAACTAAATACGCACCATTGGTAATTCGGTTTGCAATTTGTTGGAGATTGATTTACTATATTTCCAACGGATATATTGGTTGGTAATGCTGTTGCTAAAAAGTAAACCATCATATTACCAACTATATTACCAATTGAATTAGCTACCAACTACCCACTTCTGTTGGTATTCCATTGGTACATTGGTGGGAACAACATTCCCTTCCTATTACCAACAGATTACCATCCAACACAGTTACCAACCACTTATATTTTGTTGTTAATCGGTTGGTAAATATTTTCCCACCCGTTTACCAATACTTTACCAACCGATTACCAACAGCAATATCACCAACAAAATACACACAGTTGGTAATTTGTTGGTAAGTAATTGAAATGCAACACATTCCACATTTGTTGGGAATCTATTGGTAATTACCAATCGAATTTGGTTTGTTGGGAATGGTATGTTGGTAATCAGTCTTTTTCTAGTAGTACACGACACTTTAAAATTTTCATGTATGAAAAATTTGGAACACTTACAAAATGTGTTTGCAAGTCAAAATTCATCAATAATTAATTACTGAGTGGAACAACACAAAGCACACCTAAAAACATTTCTCAAAAAACCATCTATTCATCAATATAACCAAATCATAAAGGGATTAGGTGATTCAGTAATAAAATTTCCATATTGTGAATTTTATCATGACAGCTTCCCAGTGTACCACTGGGTAGTGGGCGATTTTCCCACTAGGGTGAGATACTTCTTCTTCTTTATACCCATTACACCAGTTGTCCAATCCAAATAATAGTCCACCTGGATCAAAGTGCTAGCTCCGACCGGCCTGACTAACTAGTACTGTCGCCTTATCAAGTAGAGTTTGTCTTCTGGAGGTGGCCTCCTACCAAAAGACTTACTCTAACCCTCCAAGACTAGTACTATTAGCCTATCCTTATTGAGTACCCAACGTTCATTATCATGTTCAATAGTCAATCCCTTAATCACAAATTCTAAATACCTTGGTTTTGTTCTATTCAGATTGGGAAATCTGGACTAAATCTCTGAGGGAGTTGTTTTAGAATATAAGGTCCAATTGGGATTTTATTTGGGCCTATTATTCTATTTTCAGTGGTTTCATATAGAGTGCTTGCAAAATATCTAGTGTATAAAAGAGAAAAACAACTTTTAGTTAAAGTCGTAGTTTGATAAAATCATATAGAGAATTAAATGACCACATTCATAGCCCAAGTAAACTCAACTTAATAATAGAATTTCAACATGTGACTTGCAAATAATCAATTGACAAAGCAGTCATGTAGGGACTTACTTGGTATTTCTCAAATAGCTATGCCAAAAATCAACTACCTACTTTCACTTTAAATTCCTCCCTTATCTAAAGTCATATAATTCTATAATCAGAATCCCAATATTACTTCATCGTACAACAACTGTTATTTCATGCAGACTTAAAACCCATAAATCATTCAAGGCATTTAAACTGAGTAATTCAACATACTACATTCATAATCTTCCCTTGACATGCTAATCATCACCAAACACATACATCCAATTTAATCCACCAATATGTTAACTTGGTATACAATGATCATATAATCATCAAAATATGCCCAACTGAATCAAAATGACAAAATGTAACATTGCTCTAATTCATACATGCCTAAATCAATATTTGCGCTATCATATCATCAATCTCATATGCCCATGCACATCACACCAAAATCTATAGTTAAACATTCTTATAAGAACTAGCTTGTAGATCAGGCTTATTAATGCTACAAAAGTTGAATGTTTTAATTACCTCCTAGCAGCGTAGATCAAAAGGTGACAAAACGATCCACTTAGTGACCAGCTTGAGCACACTTGAGAGAAAAATGAGTCGCCTTGCCTAGATCTTCTAGGTTGACTATGAGTCACAAGAAAAAGGGAAAATCAATCCCTTTAGTTGGTGTGGACTAGGAGAAGAAGAAGAGAAGAATAGAGAGGAAAAGAGAGGTTAAGAAATAAAATAGAATTTAAGTTACCTTGAGTGTGTGCTTTCGGTTTTGCTTGTTGTATGTGTGTTGACCGAAAGTTGTAATGGGAGTGTGATCTTGCTTGTTTTGTGTGCTAGGAAAGTATAGAGGCTGATGTAGTGCTGGTTTTTAATAGAAGAAATGGAATAGAATTGAGTGTTTGATGTAATAAAGGTCTCCCTCTAGTTTTTTACTACTTGAATATGCCAAAGAGGAAATGGCAGTTTTGCTCTTCCTTTGTTGGCCGAAAATAAGTGATGATTGGGAGAGAACTATATCTGCAATTTAGTTCTAATACTGGCTGAAAATAAGAGAAAGAGAGAGACTTTGTGTGTTTTGTGTTTTGATTAAAAACAAAGAAGAGTTAAAAGTAGCGATGGCAATAGGGTCGGGCCGGGCCAGGGACTAGAAATCTCGGCCCCGCCCCTGCATACGCCCCCATTTTCCCATCCTCAACTCGTCTCCGCCACAGGGAAAGGTGAGGATCCCCGCCCCCGGCCGACTAGGGACAAAATAATCTCCGGTTCCGACCCAACAGGGAAGCGGGGAAATAGGGGCCCGTTTTGTACCCAAAAAATTTATAAAGATTTTTTTTAGAAAATTTTTTTTGCCTCCAATATATTTGTATTCAAAACTTTTTAATCATTTAGAAAACTTTTATGGTGGTTTTCAATGGTTCACGTATTTATCATATCACTAAATTAGTAAGAGTAAAATTGATAATTTATAATTTTTTCTTTTTTTCTCATCTTTTCTATTTTATTTTATTTTATATAAATATATAATATACCTATATATACATATATAATCATATATAATATATATAATCCACCTATAATTTATAATATATATATATATATATTGGTATGTATACATACATAATATATATATAATTTATATAGTACGTATACATATACAACACATATATAATCCATCTCTCTGTGTGTGTGTGTGTTTATATAATCTACTTATATATACATATAAAATATATTTATACAATATAATATATATATATATAATATATAATATATGTGGAGCGGGCTGGACTGGGGGCAGGGATTGTCCTCGGTTGGCGGGCAGAATAATGAAGCCTGTCCCCGAACCTAACCTTGCTTAAATCGGGGAATTCCCGGCCCGACCAGACCGGGTCCCCAATTTAAGTGGAAAATTTTTCATCCCTAATTGAGAGTGTTTTGCTTAGGAATTTCATGCATGTGTATGTGTGTGGGTGGGTAACACCCAAAAATGATAGATTGCTATGGTGTGTTTCAGTTTTACTAGAGTTTAAGCTGACTAGAGTTCTTTTTTTTTTTTTTTTTTTGAATTGATTGAAAATATAGGATAAAGATATGGTGAGTTATTTGATAAAGATATGGAAATTATTGGATAATTTGTTGGGTATCTCTCGCGTATCATATACGACACAGCGAAAGAATAAAAACGAGATACCATCCCAGGATCCACATATGTGTGGAAAACAAGACATATATATAGAAAACAAAGAAATAAAGATAACAGCTTTTACTTTTCTTTGTTTGTGTGGAAAACAAAATTTTCTTTTTTCAAGTATGATAATTGTGGCGCGATCCAGCAATCCTCTTGAAAAATCACCACAAGAGTTAAATATCCAACCACTATAATTACAGTGTATGATTATCTCTAACAGAAATCCACACGGAGGATTACACTGAAGCACCAAGATTTTATGTGCTAGCAGAAAACAGCAATAGTAGCTGGGATTTTTCTTGTTCTTCTTGTTAAACAAAACCAGAGAAGAAGAAGAAGAAGAAGAAGAAGAAGAAGAAGGGTTGTGTTCTCCTTGAAGAAGCTCACAAAAGAAAGAGTAAAGAGAACAAAAGATCATATCTTTATCCTCTTATGTGCCTTTTGGTTTTATATTGTTTTGGAGTTGTTTCAAGTAACCTTTGGTTTCATGTTTTGTTTCATGTGTGCCTCTTGAGTCACTCAAAAAACCTCAATAATAAAACCATCTAAGAATTCCAAACAAACAATTAGAATTCTCTAATTTGTAATTAGAACCCCTCAAGTTCACAGAATTACAAATTGGATCATAAATTATAACTAATTATAATTTGGCCACATCAACTTATCTTTCTCGCAATAAACCCCACTATGTTATCAAATAACATCTTGAATATATATTCCTCTTTTGTGTGTGACCTATTAGGTTTCCCAATCAATTGGTAGCAAACATGAATTAATCCAAACGTCTTTGAGATTAAGGATCCTTAATTAATTAGAATTAATCCTATTAATTCTAATCAGGATTAGTTTATTAATTCATCAATTAATAAACCCATATTCCTAAATCATGAGCAGTATCTAGCAACACATCATGACCACCCAAGAGTCCAGGAAGTTAAGTGGCGTGACATGAACCCTTCAATAACAAACTATAGTGCAGTTAACTCCTTTCACCATGCAATATCTCATTCGGTCTAGAGTACGAAATTAGTACCAACTCCCTCCAAAATATATATTAATTCTGACTCGAATATAATTATGCTTATACCAAGAACCCATTACTCTAGATGTGTATCAATTGGAACTGTTTTCAACGCACATACGCCTTGGCCAAAGACTTCTTGAGAAGTAATTTCTACAAATGGCCGTGAGATTTTCGCCTCTACTATTAGGAGTGGTGAATCTGTTATTGACCCTCTTAACTACTTTCGTTTACCTCACAATGTACCCAATATCCATCTTATAGGCGGCCCTCGATCAAGCTCTAGAGATTGGAATCAAAGCACAATACTCAGCAAACAAAGTACTTTAGAGATCTCAAGTCTAAGGTTAGTTGCACGTTTGTTATATTGAGATTATATCACTGGCACTAAATAGTTATCCATGTGATTATCTCATAGCTAGGTCATCCAATGAACTTGTTCCACTAACAAGTATCCATGTATTAACTTTGAGTATCTCAATACTCAAGGATATGAGAACCACTGCCTGATCAAATCAGGAAGTCTTAACACATGCTAGTCTTAACGCATTAACGATGTTCTGTCTCATTAATACTATGACTAGGAACTATTTAAGTACTAATACTATACAGTGTAGTAGGAATCTCATATCATGATTTCTATCATGATTTCCTTAACACAGTGTTGTACTAGGATTTTATCGAACAGTTATATTACTTAAAAGTAATCAAAAGAAACTGTAAGATAAACAATACCTTTTATAAAATAAAATGTGTCATATACAATGTACAAGTGATTGCCTCTAGGGAACAACACTAATATAATTAACCCCTATGATCTCTAGATTTATCTAGTAATTAAGTTAAAGAAAACCATAACTAATTTTAATAAATAAAATAAGGTAGTAAACCCTTAATAGAAGGCTAAAGCTTTTTCCTAAGAAATAATATAATTTGATACACTAAATTACCTTAATAAGTTTAAATAATTATGAGATATATATATATATATATATATATATATATATATATGATTTCATTAAAGATAAAGTTGGAATTTTATTCCATCTCTATATCATTTTCGAAAATCATAAAATCAAAAGAGATATTTGCTTAAAATTAAAATCAATTTTATCCTTATATTTATTTAAAGTTTTTAAAAATTTAAATGTGAAGATTTATCCCCTTGAAAAGTGGCGACCAGCTTGATCTAGAACTCACAAGAATTATATTTGAATAATTAATAATATTTATATAGATATTCAATTCAAAAATTCAGATAGTATAGGATATTAAAAATAAATGAGAGATAATATGGGAATAAAAAAAGTTTTTAAATTCAAAAGCAATACTATTGAGTTTAAAACTCCCAATGTGACAACATTCATGGAAAAATAAATGAGAGATAATATGGGAATAAAAGAAGTTTTTAAATTCAAAAGCAATACTATTGAGTTTAAAACTCCCAATATGACGACATTCATGGAGATTTTCAGCCAAGACTTTTGGAAAGAGTAGGAGAAGAGTAAAATGAGGAAAAAAGAAAGAAAATGTTTACTCCAACTGGGATTTGAACTCAAGTTACAAAGAGATAAACACCAAGTCTTTACCACTAAACCACAATAGTCCTTATGTAAATATTTCCCTAGCAAGTTTTCACTCTAACTCAACAAACCTTATTCCTATCTATTAAATTCTACTCAATAAAACAAAAGTACAACAACTCAACCAACATAGTTAATAAATAAATTCATACGTTAATAAACACATAGATCAAACATACTCATAAAATTTTTTTAAATTATCGTATGCACTACATGATACCATGTAATGTCCCTTTCCCTATAAGAACTAAGGGTACCTATGGGTGGGGCATTACATAATGAGATAGTAATTTATGATATACAACCTCCGATGAAACATAACAATCAATCTTTTGACATTTGTGATTAATGGAAGGATCATGTAAAGGAAATATTCAATTTTATCCAAAATGACACAGGATCTTTTTACACCACATTTCTACACAGTCCATTGAAAAGAGTTTTTAGTGAGAGTGTTTGAACAATTAATGAAAGAAGAGCTTGATTAGCTTCTCATACTTTAGAAATATTTATATGTAGTGCAAGTTAGTTTACAACCAATGATAGGATGGTCAATTCATGGATGGTTGATGAAGACTCTGATAGGGAATGGGGCAAGTTAAGTTAGTATTTCAAATAATTAGGTTGATGTATCACGTAATATTATATAATTGTTTAATTTAATTCTCTTATATAATTGTTTAATTTTTTTAGTATTTCATTTTCAAGATATTTCTTCTATATTTAAAGTTTAATCATTTTAATACTTTTTTAAGAAGTTTAGGTATCAAATCCACTTCTTATATAATTTTTACTTTATTAATTAACAAAAGTGGTAAAAGTCCAAGCCAAACCCTTCACCACTTCAAGATAGTTTTTTTTTTTTAAATAATTTTAAACAATCATACTATTTAAGTAATAAAAATTTAAAAAAAAATAAAAACACGATTAGAAAACAAAAAAAGAAAAAAAGCCCACTTTAGGGAGAATTTTGACTAACTTCCTGTACGAGAGGTATGGACCAAGAACAAGATATAGTTTGGAGAGGATTTTTTAATTACAATTCATTTTTATACTATATTTCATTATAATTAAAATTAAATAAAAAATTATAATGAGTATTTAATATATTTAGATTTAAACTTAAATAATATTCATTCCACTAAAAATTTATAATAAGATTTCAATATGTCTTAATCAATTTATATATATATATATATATATATATATATATATATATATATATATATATATAGGAGCCACAGAAGCTCCTGAGAGAGCCACCTGACATTGTCCTGCGTGGCCACCTAGCACTTTGAAACCTTATCAAACTTTTAATCTCTGCAAACCTTTTCAAATTCACTCCTTATTAAATAATGAAACGTCTCTTCAATGAATCCATACTCCTAATCCCTTCAAATCTCCTCAAATTCACTCCCTATTTAATAATAGAATTGAGCAGACGACAGTACATTGTTCTTTACATTATGTTCACTACATTTGAATAGAGGAGGATTCATTAGACCATTCATCTAATCAACCATTCTAAATTTCATTATTCCATTGTAGAATGTCTGTAGGCTGTGTTCTGTGTAGTTTTCGTGTGAAACCCCACCTAAAGCCAACCCTAGAGTAAGGGGGTCGAAATGCATATCATATTTTCTTACATGCATAAATATATTTTTGAATGATTTTATGTGTTTTAGAATTATAATTTATAGTCTAGAAGACTTAGTTGTGCTTATTGAGTAGGAATGGTAAAATGGTAATATTGATTGAGGTCAAATAAGGAGATAGCTTGAGGATTAAATAGGAAGAATATTTAGGAGAGAAAATAAAAATAAGAGTTGTTGTGATTTAGTGGTTAAAGCTTTGGAATTAATTTCTAAGGTCTTGAGTTCAAATCCCACCAATTAGGTTTTATCATGAATAAACTTTATTTTGATATAAGGTAGAATATTTTTGACCCTTGCATGCCATAAGAAGAAGGAGTGTTGTCCTAAGGGAGACATGAAGGGAATGTCTTAATCCGATTCTTATATCCTACAAGAATTTTTAAGGGATTCATACCCTTTTGTTCCCTAACTTACCTTAAATTCTTCACCAATTAAGCTTGTTCAATTTATCCAAATCCATATCTTAATTCTAGAAAATTCAGCAAGGTTTATTGACTTTGGAATTTCGAAAATGGCTCTTAGATGATAGAGTTTTGGCTGAAAATAAGGAAGGAATTAAGGAAGGTTCCCAAGAGAATTCATCTCCATGGTTGAACATTCAAACTCCACTCCATAAGTATTCATCTTCTTCATGGTAGCAAACTGGAAATTTTTCAGATTCTTGGACAGTCCAGCTTTCGAAAACTTCAGCCATTTTTCTTACTCAAATGCTGCCAGAAAAATGACCAACTTACTCAGCTTGAAGGCTGGAATTTCTTTTCTAAAACCGGGTTGCACAAAGCTGTGCAAACCAGGAAAAATTTCTAGATAGTTTCGCAACATGGCAGGCCAACAATTAAAGCTGTTTCTTCAGCCTTCAAACCAGTAATTCAACTCTGTCTTTCCTCCATAAAGAAGGCTGGAAACCAGCCTTAAAGGACCCTCCAATACCTCTCCAAACTCTCTGCAAATCGGTTAGATCATTGCAGAAAAAACTGCACAAAAATTCCAGCAAACCATTCGAATGACCAACCAGAAAAATTTCAGCCTTGCTCTCCCTTCAAACCTTGTCCGAAATCACTTCAAACTTCTGTGAAATTAACCTTAGTCAGCCATGAACTGAACTCCATCACCCTCCTCCACTGACCTACATGATTGGACTCTATAGCCACGCCTTGAATTCCTTCTTCAATTACTCCAATCAAGCTTCCAATTAAAGTTCAAAAATTCCAGCAATTGCTCCATGAAAACTCCCTTGGATTAAGCTTCAAACAACTAGAAATCCTCCCACCATTGCACTCCCAATTTCGGCCAACCTATTGCTCCTTCAACGCTCATACATTTCAGCAAAATCACAGCAAAACCAGTCGGCCATTGTAGCTTCCAAGAGCTTCCATCAATCAAACAACATTACCATATCTTCTACATTGAAACACTCCATGAATTACTCCATTTGAATTTCAAACAACCAGCTTTCCCTCTTCTCCCTAATTTAAAAATCAAATCACAAGAATTTCTCAATCATTCGGCCAACACTTTCAGCCTTTCGTCTAGCTCTTTCTCCAATTCTCCCCATTTCTCCAAGAACACACACTACCTTTCTTCAAGTCTAAGACCACTCAAAACACCTCCAAACCCTTCCATTAACTCCAGATCATGCCTACTCACTCCCTAGAGTCCATTTCTGGATTTTATAACATCAAATATTGAAAACAAAAATCTGCTAATGGATAAAAAATCAGAATTTTCTTGAAGTCTCAAGAACGCTATCAAGGTAACCAAGAACGATTTTGTTCATTTTCTTTCCCTTCAATCTTTAACATAATATACTAATACTCTCTCTCTCTCTCTCTCTCTCTCTCTCTCTCTCTCTCTCTCTCTCTCTCTCTCTCTCTCTCTCTGCTGAAATGGTTGCTACAACCATGGCTATTTTTCTTCTTCTTTCTTGGACGATTCAAGCCTTCCAAGCGTGTTGATCTCCTTGAATCTTCATCGAGATAGTCATCAACCAAGTATTTCTCTTTTACCTTCTCTTTAATTCTAAAATCATGTTTCTTAGATGTTGTTAGAAAAGAATGGAATATAATTGGGGTTTAAGTATGTGTTTGTATGAAGGAGTTGAGATTGGAGCATAAAGATGTTTTGCCATGGTTAAGTTTTATGATATTTCTTGTAGATCGATGCATACTCTTCATGTCGTGAGTGAGTATAGATGGTTAAGCATGTTAGATATTATGTCACCTTTGGTGAATAGGGTATTATGCTCTTATTTTCATTGAAGCCATGAATATGATTATACTTAGTAGAGATTTAACTATATGATAGTAGGTTTGGATTTAAGCCTTTATTCATGAATAGAATAGTTTGTTGATTGATGTTGGATTTTATGTTCATAATTCTTGTTAGCAATAGGAAAAGAATGATCATGACCTTGTTGATCCTAAGTCATTTTAATTGACCAATTTTATTACGTTAATTAAAATTAATATTATGATTTCCTCCAAAAAATTTTGAAAACCCTAGGAAGTTGGATTTGGAATATTAAATAGTACTATTTTAGTCAAATAAATGATACCTTTTATTAAAGGATATATATATATATATATATATATATATATATAAAATAAATCAAGCCTATTATATATATAATAATAATAGGTAAAATATTACTCTTGTAGGCTATATATTCATAAATACTATTGAAATTTATTTATTATCTATTGATCAATTTTTAATAAAATTTATTAATTATTAATTTTATTTATTAGTTATTTTCTAACTATTAATTATTAATTAAGAAATTAGTAATAAGTTATTATTTATTTTAATATTATCATCTAGGACTTAGGATTCTTCATTAATTAAACCCTAGTTTATTTATAACAACACTAAAGATTTGTATTTGAACCCATAACTTATTAGTAATTATTTTACAAACCCTAGTTATTTTCATTTATCAAGCTAGACTTATTTTATAAAAACCTTTATCATCTAGCCTTACAACTTAAGACATTAGGGTCATGATTGTAATAAGTTGAACTAGGATTATTTATGGAAGCAAATATAGCTTGAGTATAACCATATGCCTTGTGTTTACCCCAGGCGGGGTTAGATCAGCTTTGAAAGACTTGTGAATTTGCAAGCAAAGGATCAGGTAAGCTCCTGCATAAAACTTAATTGATGACAAAAGGTTACTATGACAAGCCAAACGCGAAGTGTATGGACACTCATTTTGTAAGGGCAATTAAGGACTATTTCCTTTCTTGTTTCAGTCAAATAAATCATTTGAAAATCAATAAGAAGTTTTGCTCAAACACTAAACTCTTTCTAAAACCAACTTTGACACGAACTTTAGAAATCCTTAATTGCTATTTCCAAATAAAGCAATGTTTTATCAGTTTTCTCCCGAGTGGGATAATCAACATTGAGTACTCAATAAGGGTAGGCTAGTAGTACTAGTTTTGAAGAGTAAGAGCGAGTCTTCTGGTAGGAGGCCACCTTCAGATATGAACTCAACTTGGAGAAGCAACAGTACTACTTAGTCATGCCGGTCCGAGTTAACAAGTTTCAGTTATGTGGACTATGAGTTTTCAAAGTGGACAACCAGTATGTTTGGGTGTAGAGAAGGAAGAGTATCTTACCCGGTAGGCCGTACACCTACCTTTTGTCAGTCTGCACCAAATGTGGCATTCTGACCGTTATATGGTCATGGGACCCAATGTGTGGTAACCCATAGCCACCCATTTGAGTGGTTGTTTTTATTGTGCACATGTATGATTAGAAAAGCAAAATGTCACTCTTTATTTTTAACATTATTTAATGCTTGCCAGCACCTTCTCTTATGCAACTTTTACAACTTACATACATGAATTGTTTTACCTGAAACACTCGAAGCACACACGGACTTACTGAGATTTTTATCTCATCACCTTTTATGCCATGTTTTCAGGTCGATCCTGCTTTGGGGATGAGTAGCTAGATTGTTACCTACTTGAAGACTCTATGCCATTTATTTTATATGTTACTTTGAGAGATGATAGTGAACAATTTATTTTGGATTTGTTCTTAAATTTTTGGGCTTGAATAAGTTTAAATTTTAAAGTATTATTTATTTTCATTTGTGTGATCTAGTTATAAAGACCCCTTGTCCTTTGGACAATGCGACATCCCTGGCCCGGTTGGGCCTAGGTAGCGGGGTGTTACACTTCGCATATCCTAAGATCATCCCATCATCATCCCAGCACCATTTCTAACGAACTTCTTCACTTTCTTCCCCTTATATACACATTTCCATTGCATATTAAGATCAAGATTCATCGATTCTGCATCGTTGTCGTGGTCATCGTCTCCGAAACCTTCTTCTTGAATATTCAAGGTTTTTGGGGAGGTAATAATGGAGGCTGAAGAAGGAGGATTAGTGGTGAGGGGACGAGTTGAAATCGACATGCGCCAGCCTTTCAGTTCTGTGAAAGAAGCAATTTCACTCTTTGGTGAAAAGGTTCTTGTCGGGGAAATCTACGCCAACAAGCTCAAAGAGGTTATTAGCTAGGGCTTCTAAACACATTCGTGCATTTTCTTTTTTATTTTGCTTTTCTCTGCGGGTGAAAAATGAGATTTCAATTGTGTGATTGATCGAGTACGTATATTTTGAGCCTGCCTAATTATGTACTTTCAGATGGAAACAAAGGAAGGTGCGGAAGGGCAAAGGAGATCTAGATATGGAACAGTGACAGCTGAGTTAGAAGAGACGAAACAAAGTCTTCAGAAAATGAAGGATGAAGGTAATCTGATGGCTTATTATCTGAATTCTCTTAAACAAGAGCTGGAACAGACGAAGAAGGAGCTACAGCAGCTGAAGTCCAGGGAAACTGAGAAGCTGCAAATTGATCCGGAGACTGAAGAACTCAAGTTTATTGAAAACGCGAACAAAGTTAAAGGAAAGACACAAACTGACGATGATGATCAGTATCATCAGTTTGAGTTTCAAAAGAAGAGGTCTGTCAAGTTTGCAAATCCTCCATTGCTGACTAAGGTGATTGTTAGGCAGATGAAGAAGAAAAAGGAGGTGACTCACGCCCTTCTCTAGAAAAGAAACCGAAGAGGAAGCCTTTTATTCCTTCAATTGGAGCATTGTTTTTGGAATCCTATTGTATTTGGCAGAGCATTTCCTGACGAGTTGTAATTTGTCTTATTAAAGCATATGTGTAGAATAGAATGTTATAATGATAGTGGTTCCACTGAATTCAATTCAAAATGGATGGCTTGGAGAATGCTTTGGAACATGATTCTAACGGAAAAAGTCTAGCTCAAGTTGATTGCAGATTCATTTCTATGATTGTTAGGAATAGAGAAGATGTAGTGGGAAACTATTGAGTTTTTTAGATGAGATAGTATACAGATCTGATCAAGCTAATTGATGAATTGATGAGTTGAATCATTCAAGAATCATTCGATTGAAGGAGACAAAAGGGATCTTCATTAATACGTTTGCAGAATTGGAGCCTCATGCCATCTACTCTCTAACATCTGAAAGGGAAACACCGCCAATTTACACGATTGGCCCATTACTCAACCGGAAGGTTCAAAAGAAATCTGCTTCTGACCATGAGAAAATAATGAAATGGCTTGATGAGCAGCCGCCTTCATCTGTTCTCTTTCTCTGCTTTAGAAGTACAGGAGGGTTTGAGCCACCCCAGCTAGCCGAGATAGCAATTGCACTAGAAGGGAGCGGGCAAAGATTCTTGTAGTCTGTAAGGCTTCCTCCACCGAAGGATTTCAGTGGGATGCCAATCGAATTTGCAAACTTTTCTGAACTACTTCCAGAAGGCTTCTTAGAAAGAACAAAAAACAGAGGAATGGTATGTGGTTGGACACCGCAGGTGGAGGTTCTGGCCCATAAAGCAGTTGGGGGGTTTGTATCCCACTGTGGCTGGAATTCCATTCTTGAAAGCCTTTGCCATGGTGTGCCTATTGCAACTTGGCCTATATATGCCGAGCAACAGATAAATGAGTTTTCATTTATTTATATATTTTAACAAGTTAGCATTATTTTTTGAAAATATATTTTAAAAGAAAAAGAAAAAAAATTCAAATACATGTGTAACTATTAAAATCCTTCTATCAAATATATCAAAAATTAAATTTCATAATATATTTATAATTTTTAAAAAATAAATATATTCATCTCGTGCATCACATGGGTAACAACCTAGTTATAATAAAAATCTATAATTAGATGTAATGAAGTAACTAAGCAATCAATATAATATGTTATTAAATATATTTAATTATAATTAAATAAAAATTTAATTAATTTTAAATATTTAATTAAGTTATCAAAGGCCTAAATTTTTTTCTTGGACAAGAAAAATAAATACTTTCTTTGTTCTTCTATTGGACTTTTTTTTAAAAAAATGGATGTAGGGCTAAATCGGTTAAGGACGAATATCTTGAAAAAAGAATAATCTAGGAACTGGTTGGACTTTCGTTGCTTTCCTTCCAATGATATTCTGTTCTTTTGTAGTCAGACTTTGGGCAGATTTGGGCTGACCCTCAAGTGGGCCCTTTAATTGGGTTGGGCCTGATTTTGGACTACAGTAAAATTATCACTTCCTTTTGAACGCGTAACGTGTGCTAAGAGGAAATGATGAATCAGAAATTCGGAGGGAGGCAGCCGACTGGAACACCGTCTTTGGCTTGGTCGTCCGTCGTCGTCGTTGTTTCTCTCCTCACCCGTGCTTCCGTTGTTCACAACTTCTTCAAACCTGATATGGTAGGCATTTTGTTTTCGTCATCTAAATACTCACTCGTAATTATTATTTTTTCAATATTTCTTTTTTCCAACTAAGGACTTTGTGAAAGGTGTTCTGTCGTTATTGCCTGTGAATTTCATTTGGTTTACGGAGAGACCTAGCAACCAATGCTATGGTTGCTATGTGTTCGATAAAATGACCCAGGAAAGAACTCATCGGTTATGGCTTTAGTATACTTCTTTCGTTGTTCTGTATTTGGACTTTAGATGTGTAATTGCACTTGCTTCTGATCAAAATGCAGACCTTGCATCCGGTGGGAGAAAATGTTGAGGGTGGCGCTCTGCAAGGGGAAAAGCAATCATGATCTTTAGTAGACTTGGTGTTCCAGTGTTCTGGGTATTTGGTTCGAATGCGCAGTTTGGGACATAGACGCAACTGGGGCCGGGTAGGTAGGGTTGGGGCGCTGGGGTGTGCAGAAATTTTAAAAAAATAAAAAATTTTAAAAATATTTTATATTTTATATTTTATCGCAAAAAACTAAAATATTGTAGTAAAAATAAAATATGAGAGAAAGAGGATTGAAACTGTGTTTGGTTGGTTCTCAAAACCAAGATTTTGTTCTGGTTTTGACGATAAGAATGACAACCGACCCAATTCAAACGAAAATTGATTTGGATTGGGGTTGGTCTGTTAAAATTGAAAAAGGATATTATATTTTTTCAAAGATAATAAGAATATTGTGCTTTTAAATAGACTAGGTAAGGGGTAAGAGGCCCAAGTATTGGATGAATAATTGTATTTTTTGATATTTTAATTATTTTGCTGATCATAATATATTATTTTAATTTTTTATTGTTATTTTTTAAATAAAAATTTTTATAAAGCAATTTAATCTAGAAGTCAAACTTTGTATAAATACATCAACATTACTTTGAAACATTTGCTAAATATTTATTGGTGGTAATTTTTTTTTTAAATAAACAAAACATTGTGTGCATTGGCGAGGGAATAACAGTTTCAGCAAGGAAATAATGCAAAGAAACAATGGTTTTAGCGAGGAAAATAACAGTTGAAACATTGGTGTTGTAGTGATAAAAAACATAAGCAAGGAGACTTTCCTAGCTATAACAATTAACCGTGACAAATAATTCATCGACAAAATTTAATCCTTCTATTTTAAGTGTAAACTTCCTCGCCAAAACCAATTTCTTTTCTAAATTGTTTTAATTATTGGCTATGAATGTTTTGTTATCTTTCAGTAGGAACTGTTTTGTCACAGAAAAGATACAAAGGCTAGGAAATTGATTCTACAAAAAGATTTAACTTCCTAGCTAAAAACCTATTTGTCTTTGGTGAGGAAATTTTTTCCTAACCAAAACCCATTTATTTCGTAGCCAAAGACCCATTTGTCATTGGTTAGGAAATTTTTTGTCCTGTGAAAGCTCCATTTATATCCGGGCGAAATTAGGAGTATGTCTTGGCTAGGAAATTTTTTGTTACAACAAAGCTTAACTTCCTAGCCAAAGTCCCATTTATTTCCTTGCCAAATTAATAATTGGCGGAATGTGTTTATCTTGAAAGTATGTTTTGGCTAGGAAATATTCAATATTTGGTCACTGTCACTGAACATTTCTTGGTAGAAGCCTATTTATATCCTCGCCAAAGCCAATGATAGCAAGGATATATTTTGTCTCTAAGACTTTTTTTCCTTGCCATACAGGATTTTTTTTTTTTTTTTTTTTGGTCGCCAAATACACAGGTCTTTGGCTAGGCATCCTTGGTGGACAAAATTAGAGACATTAGTCATCATTAAAGCAAAGAAGATGGTAAAAAATCATGGAAGGAGGAGGAGAGGAGGGATTGGTGGTGGTGTGCAGTGGCTTGTGTGTGACAGGATCGATCCCCATTTTCTTGAGCTTCTTCGTTATGTGAGTGTTTCAGTGATTTGATCTCATTATTTGTTCTTCCAAGAAGTTGAGAAGTAATCTTGGACCACATGCAAAAGCATGAGGAAGAACATTATTCTCATCTCATGATAGCCATTAGAAATGCCTGTCAAAAGTTATATTGCTTTCAATATTTTCTCTTTTGTAACATTACCCTTTGTCTAAAATATTCTATATAATTTAAAAAAGGAGCAAAACCTTATTGGTCAGCAGCTAGCAACTGGCAAAAGCCAGAATAGCATCAAAATTATAAAAAAGATGATGATAATGGAATATGCAGAAAGTTTCCAATTTTAAGCTCAAGCCTTGTCAGCCACTCTCTGATCCCTTGAGCTCCATGTGTACAAATTATCAATGTTCCAAGTAATTCTCATTGTTCTTGATCAACCATTTTAGACTACCAAAGCCAATGAGGAAAATGGAAGATTTCATGATAGAAAAGAGGTGCTTATGTTCTCTTTTTGTTTCTTCTATGAAGTAGAAAAATTGGTTGTTGGAGAAGAGAATAACATGTTGCCAAGCTGAGCATGGATATCAATGACTATTTTCTCTTCATAATCAGATAGCAGTCCTCTTCTTAGGTCTGGTCTGAGATAGTTTGTCCATATCCATCTCAGTCTGCAATTCTTTCCACATCTCAAAAGCCCTACACATTGTAAATGCATTCAATAACAAAAAAAAATATACTACCAAACATGTACCAAAACAATTAGTATTTTTCTTCATTTTCCCACCAAAACCATAGCTACATTATGAAGATTCAAGTCCTACCTTTCTATTTTTTATCTTCTCCCTGTCTCTCTCACTTGCTGCTACATGAAGTAAATTAAGCAGAAGGTTAACTATAATGGAAGCCATTTCTGCAATATGAAATGACACCCTTCCAATCAATTGCAATTCACCTTGGACTCCATCTTTTTTCCATTTTGAATATAACAGAGATATAGAACCAAAACCCCATAATTCATTCAAACTTTAAATCTTGTTAAATTGATAAACTGAAGTCAAATTTATAAAGTACAAAGGTAGATTGAATATTTAAAATTGTGCATATTCAACACAAATTTAAGTATTCTACCCCTAGCTATGTACTGCAATATCTTGTTCTGCATCAATACAAAGACAGAAAGGTTACCAATGTCACCCCTTCTGTATCAGTATCATTAATTCCAGCGAACAATGCTCCAAAATTTCAACATATCGAATTCTCACACATTCCAAATAGCAAATTATACATCAAATTATTCTGTGATGTCTTTCAATAGATCAATGTGGTCGTAGACCAAATTTTTGAGAATATGCCCTTCTTGTGCACCATCTTCATAATGTTTGCCATAACTAAGTTTTTCATTTTCTTCATGTAAAACAACTTGAAACAAAGAATAAGATGTTATTGTTTGTGTTTCATTGCCAAGAGGTGCAAAACTAAAAGCAAACTTTCATCATCCATCATAAAGGATATCAATCTCCCCAACCCAAGCACAGTAAAATGAAAGCAGAATCTATCATAAAGCGCAACCTATTTGAGAAGTCATAAAACATGCACAACCATAACAACTACCATGTCTGATGAACATAAATAAAACCATTAGTACATATACGCAAAGAACATATCCAAAAATGGCCATAGAAGACATAAGGTTTAGTAACAAACTCAAACATGCAAAATGGATTGACATATTTTCTCTGGTTACAACAGGAACATTCATTAGTTCCAGAATCCTCTTTGGGATAGCCTCTGAAATGGATACCGAAGTATTTCAATTGAATGTTCTCAAATATTAAAATCTGTAAATTATAGAGGAATAGTAAACAAATACAATGCTTAGCTACTGTCAATAAGGCTGGAAAAGTAAACAAAATCATCAAGCCTAAAAGTCAAATCCATTGTGAAAGAGATATTGAAATCCTCCTCTTGCCATAGCATCAACTTAAAAAACCCCAAACTCTGTGTTCTATTAATCCCAAAAACCCTCTTCGTTTTTTTTTTTTTTTTTTATGTTGTGCAATAACTATATTTTCCCAACTCATACTCTCCTAGTAGACCTCCCACATATTTATATAGCAAAATAGAATAAAAAACGTTCATAAAGAACAGGAAATTTACCCAAGCTGGAAGGCGCTTCACCTGCTCAACGCTGCTTCATCATCTTCAGGCGCTTCGACTTTAGCGAGATTTATTTACTGACAATAGATAAGATCAACAGAAGGGATTGAAGGATGTATGAACTAAGAATCTATGAAGTTTGATCTAATTGGGCGAAAAAATCAAGGAGCTACTGAAGAGCCAAGGATGAAGGTGAACATAAGTCAGGAGAATATACCGCCATTAACAAAGGGAGCCATATATGAGGCTGAAAACATAGTTGAAAAGGATTTAGATTTGTAGATAATTTAAGTCAACAAATAAATTATGCCAAATCATCTTTTTTTCCCCCTTAAAAATAATTCTAACCAACGAATCTAATTAAATAAAATGACTTTTCGCTTTTTTAAAAGAATAAAATAATTTAATTTGATTAAGAGAAATATTAATTTGTAATTTGTAGATAAATCAAATTAGTAATAAATTAACTCAGCTAACCTCCTTTTTTTTTTTTTTTTTTTGAAAAACATGTAATGTTAATTGAAGATGTCACGTGTCGAGCTACGGAAGGTGCCATGTGTCACAATGAGAGCTTCAAGTGCTGCCAAGTGTCACAATATTAGCTTTCCGTAGCTACTATATCTATCTATCTATCTATCTATCTATATATATATATATATATATATATATATATATATATATATATAATTATGTACTCAATAAAATAAATAGTCAATTAATAACTTATCGAAATCGATAAACAATTATGCCCTACTACCTAGACTTGTCAATTTGGACTTGTGAGAGGAGTTTGGTTAAGCTCAAAATGAATATATTGGGTTCGAGCTTATCTCGTTCAACACGATATAAAGCTCTTGGTTCGAGGCAAGCCCAAAACATTCTTTAAACAAAAATAAAATTATAATATTTCACAGGGTAAACACCCATAATTAAAATATAACTTTATATGATTATAGTAATAACTTTATGTAATTATTAATATTATTATATTAAAAAATATCTTGCAAAAACCTATATTTTACAGTGCAAAGTGATGATGGTATAAAAATTTAATATGGATTAAATAAGTTTATAGTGTAAACATATAGTCAATATTAGAGTTTTTTAAATATTGAAAAATCAAACTTTAATTATTATATAGTTATATATTTTGATTAATTTTATTATGAAATTCTACTGTATCGTATTATGTTAGAATTAACAACTAACTTAAGTTGATATCTATGTAATATCTTTAATATTATAAAATAAAAGTTAGTAATATCCATCAATATTATCAAGAATAGTTAAAAACAAAACTTATACATTCTATACGAAAGATAATCGACTCTTAAATTATTTCTAAAATAATTTAATTAATTGTAATTCATCATTAAACAATTCAAATAAAAATAAACTTAATAAGTATATATTTTAATAATCAAAGACTAATAAAGTGAATATAGTTATCTAATTTAATATCATCTTCGTCAATTTTATTAAAATTTGTAAAAATAGAAAAAGATTTGACAATAGTTTGGTGATTTAAAGTAATATTATATTTTTAATTTCATGTATTTTAATAAAAAAAATTCAATAATTACCATGTTATCATTTTTATTGAATTAAAAGAAAAGTATGCAATATTTAACATATTATAAATGCAACAATATTCTAAAGGAGTGTAATTATTTAATAATTAGTATATATATATATATATATCCATAACTAAGCCTGTTCAAGTTCGAACTCGGTCCGAATAAAGTTTGAATATATTGTGAATTTCATTTAAAATAGAATCAGGAAATATAAAATTGGAAGCTAAACAAACTATATGAGAAGAGAAATGGGAGAATCATTTAGATTCAATTGATTGATTATATTCGTTACATAAGCCGCTATTTATAGAGGTTTAGATACATTATTTAAAACGATAAGAAATGAATATAATAAATACATTCTTATCTTATCCATTAATAACCTTAGAAAAACAAAGAGTCTCATCTATCTTCAAAATAAATGGATAGTTTAGGAAAAATGAACAGCCACTTTATTATTTTTATAACACTCTCCCTTAGATGTTTTTTTTCAAACTTTCGGAAATGCCTCGTTAAAAACCTTCTTAAGAAAAACCCCGTGGAATAAAACCTAGTAAAAGAAAAAGGAGTACACTTTTTGTTCTAGAAGGAATAGTGCCTCATTAAAAACCTAACCAAGAAAAAACTCAATAGGGAAAAAAATCCTTAGTTATGAAAAAAGAGTACAATGTATATATTCCCCCTTTTGTAGCATCTTTAAGATGACTTCATATCCTTCAACTGATATATTCCAATTTTATATACTAATTTTTCAAATGAAGTTATCAGCAATGGTTTAGTAAATAAATCTGCCAAATTTTCATATAATCAAATTTGTTGCATATCAATTTCACTTCTCTTCTAAAGTTTATGAGTAAAGAAAACTTTTGGTGAAATATGTTTCGCTATATCTCCTTTAATATATCCACTTCTTAATTGAGTTATGTAATCTTCATAAAGATGTGTTGAAATTTCCTTTTCAAAGGATAAACCACAATTTTCTCGAATATAATAGAGCATATATCTCAACCATACACATTCTCGACTTGCCTCATGAATAACAATAATTTCAGCATGATTGGAAGAAGAAACTGCTATAGATTATTTTGTAGAGTGTTATGATATAATAGTACCACTACATGTAAATAAATAGTCAGTTTGAGAATGTGCTTTATATGAATTAGATAGATAACCCTCATCTGCTTAACCAATCAACATCGAATTGGTTTTATTTGAATAAAAAAATCCGATATCCATTATCCCTTGGAGATATCTTGGAACATGTTTAATACCATTTCAATGTTGTCGTATTGGAGAAGAACTAAATCTTTTTAATAAATTCACAAAAAATGCTATATCAGGTCGAGTATTATTAGTAAGGTACATTAGTGCACCAACTGTACTGAGATATGAAACTTCAAGACCAATAAGTTCTTCATCATATTCTCAAGGTCGAAAAGAATCTTTATTTACATCTAATGACTTGATGACCATTAGAATATTCAATGGATGTGCTTTGCCCATGTAAAATATTTTCAAAACTTTAGCTATATATGTTGATTGATGAATAAAAATACAATCCTCTAATATTTTTTTTGTAATCCAAAGTAAAATTTGATTCTTCCAAAATTTGTAATTTCAAATTCTTGTTTCAGGCTCTTGCCTCTTGGAGCTCTTCTGGAGCCCCAATAATGTTGATATCGTCAATATATATAGCAAGTTTAACAAAACCAAATCCAAATTCCTTAATAAATACACACGGATATATTGGATCATTTTGATATCCTGATCTTAATAAATATTCACTAAGATTATTATACCACATGCATCCACACTGCTTTAAGCCATACAATAACTTTTGTAATTTAATAGAATAATTTCTATGATGACCAAAATTATATGCTTCAGGCATATTAAATTCTTTTGGGATTTTCATATAAATATCATTATCAAAATTTCTATATAAATAAGTAGTCATAACATCCATTAGACGTATGTCAATCTTTTTACGTACTATTAGACTCACAAGGTGTTGGAGTGTTATTGCATCTACTATAGGTGAATATATTTCATCGTAATCAATACCCGATTTTTGCAAAAAAACTTATGCCACAAGTTGTGCTTTATATTACAAATTTATTATTTTCTTTCCACTTTTGCACAAAAATACCCATTTATAACCAATTGGTTTTATACCTTCTGGTGTTCGAATTACAGATTAAAAAACCTCACGCTTTGCAAATGAGTTTAACTCTAATTAAATCGCATATTTCTATTTTGACTAATCATTTCTATGACGATATTCTTCAACCGATGTTTGATCAAGATCATTATTATCTTTTAACACATCAAGGGTTATATTATATGCAAAAACATCATCAATAGTTATTTCTTTCTGATTTCAACTACTGCCAGAAGTCATATAATTGATGGATATCTTATTATTTTGTTCACTATTTTCAGATATTTAAATCTTTTCATTAGTTGCTACTTTAGCCTTATTTTCTAATTTTTTAATTTGATCATTCTGATCATTTAATGTTCTTTTCTTTCGAGGATTTTTATCTTTTGAACCAAGAGATAGTCCACACACTTCTGGCGTGTTTTTGATTTAGCAGTTATAGGAATTTTATTTTGTCATGTTAGAACATTTATCAGAATAGGAGTATCTATAGTTGAAATATTCTATTTAATTACCATGTAGAGTTACAAAAGAATCTCGTAGTTGATTTGTAAGTTTTTACAAATGAATTATCATTTGAACTTCTAGTTTACTCGCACTTGTGCGCTGATCCAAATAATTAATATTGTTCTCCAAGCAAGTTCTTTTTTATGTGGTTTATGTTCTCCCTCTAATTTAGGAAACACAGTTTCATCAAAATGACAATCAACAAATCTTATTGTAAATTCTTTACTTCAACATATATCTAATTATAGATAGAGAATCATATCCAACATACATCCCTAATTTTCTTTAAGGACCTATTTTGGTATGTTGATTTGTCATTATCAGTACATTTATGTCACACACAAAAATTCTTAAATGAACAATATTTGGCTCTAAACCAAAAGCCAACTACAATGGAGTAAATTTGTGATAATTTGTTACACAAGTATTACAGCATGCAAAATAGCATATCCCTAATCAGTTGTAGGGAGATTTGTTTTCATTAATAACGGTTTAAAAATTAATTGTAATATTTTAATGAATGATTTAGTTAGACCATTTTGGGTATGAACATGAGTTACTGTATGATCAATAGTAATGTTGATCAATATGCAATAAGCATCAAAGGCTTGGGTAGAATATTCTCCAACATTAACTAGACAAATTCTTTGAATAGGATAATCTGAAAATTTCATTCGTAACATAATTATTTGGATAAGTAATCTCGCAAATGTTAGGTTTTGAGTTGATAATTAACTGACATGTGACTATTAGGTCGATGCATCAATTAAAATTATAAAATATCTGAATTGCCCACATAGTGGATGAATTTGTTCATATATATCACCATGAATTCTTTCCAAAAATACTGGAGACTCAAACTCCACTTTTGTTAGAAATGGTTTAATAACCAATTTCCTTGAAGAACATGCAGCATATGAAAAGTTATTTGATGTCAAAATCTTTTGACTTCTCAAAGAATGACCATACGTATTTCAATTATCCTTTGCATTATAATGGCTCCTAAATAGGACAAGCGGTCATGCCAAATGATAAATGTAGTAGGATCCGTAAGCTTCTAGTTTACGGAATAATACACTTCAATTGCATGGATTTTTGTGCAATATAGGCCAGATTAAAAAGATAATAACTTTTCTAATAAAGATTTTTTTATCCAAAATTATTTGAGTAATATAGCGATACTCGAACTCATTTTCTTCTATTACTTCAATGTGATATCCATTTTGGCGAATATCTTTAAATTTTAATAAATTTCTTTAAGATTTTGAAGAAAATAACACTTTATAAATAACAATATTGTTCCTCCAGGTAATAATATATTAGCTCTTTCGGAGTTTTCAATCAATTTTACACTATCACTTATAGTATTAACATTTGTTTATCCTATCTTTAGGTAAGAGAAATATTTTTTATCTTTCAATATGGTGTATATTGTACCACTATCAATTAGGCATATATCTTTAATGCCACTTTTGTATCCAGTAAGTAGAATAATAGCCATTTGGGCATAACAAAACATTATAAAGTTAAATATTTAAATAATAAAATAAAAACTTTAAATGGTAATTACTATTACAATGTGAAAAATATAAAACATAAAATAAACATATTAAAGGTAAACTTTTCTTCTGAATTCTTCTATCACTAATCAAATGATCAATTCTTCCTTTTGGATACTCAAAGAAATCACCCACATCCAAATGAGTTACATCAACATTAACATCTTCAAGGTTGGTATCATTATCATCATTATCATTAAGAGAATGTTGTAAAGTAAAATTTGTTTCTGCATTTTTTGCTTTTTCTTTCAATAGAAGCCTGATAAAGATCAACAAGATGTTTTGTCATACGACGGGTACGAAACCAATGACTTTTCATACCACAATGATAACATTTATTTTCACAATTGGTAGGAACCACATCCTTTTTTTTCCTTCCTTATTATTTTTTGGCCACTTCTGGTGGCAATCATTATTTCTCATAACTTTGTTTTGACTTTTGTGATCATAATCAATATTTCTATTATAACTGTGTGCATGTCTATGGCCACGACTACGATCACGATCAAGACATCTTTTGGAGCCAAAATCACGAGATCCAATAACATTCACTTCTGGGAATAGAATAGAATTGATTGGTCAGATTTTACGATTTTTCATTAATAATTCATTATTTTACTCAATAATAAGAAGGTAAGATATCAATTTTGTATATTTCTTGAATCTCTGTTCTTGATATTACTGCTGCAGAAGCACATTCGTTGTATGAAAAGTAGAGAATTTTTTTTCCAATATATCTTTATTAGTAATATTTTCTCCATACAAATTTAATTGCGAGCTAATTTTAAACATCCTGAAATTATGCTGACTGACAGATTTAAAATTTTATAATTGTAGGTGCATCTAGTCATACCATACTTTTGGAAGGATGACCATCTTTTGGTAGTCAAACATTTCTTTCAAATTATTTCACTAAATAAGTGAATTTTTTATGGTAAGGTATTCTACTTCTAAATCTTCATGAAGATGATGGTGAAGAAAAATTATAGTTTTAGCATCATTTTGTGATAATGATAGATTTTCTTCTATAATGATATCTGCCAAACTCATTATAGCTAAATACATTTCAGTACCAAGTGTCCAGGATAAATAGTTTTTTTCGATGATATCTAGAGTTGCAAACTCAAGTTTAGTGAGATTCGTCATATTAATATAAAATCAAATCGAAAGAGTACACTTCTACTTTTATTTAGAAAACTTCAAAAATTAGACTACTTGATTGTATAGATTGAGAGAGTAATTTCAATGGTGTTGGCTTGATTATTAACTTCAATAGTGTCATCTTGATTATAACCTTCAATAGAATAATTTTGGTACAGTCTCGTACTGATAACGTATTGTGAATTTTATTCAAAATAAAATAAGGAAATATAAAATTGGAAGCTAAAGAAACTATATAAGAAGAAAAATGAAAGAATTACTTAGATTCAATTGATTAATTATATTCATTTATATAAAACCTCTATTTGTAGAGGTTTAGATACATAATCTAAAAGGATAAGAAATTAATCTAATAAATACAATTTTATCTTATCCATTAATAACCCTAGAAAAACGAACAGTCTCATCTATCTTCGAGATAAACGAACAGTCTCATCAATCTTATCTTATCTATTAATAACTTTAAAAAATTGAACAATCTCATCTTTCTTCAAGATAAATGGATAGTTTAGGGAAAAATGAATAGTTATTTTATTATTTTTATAACATAATTAAATTCATTTTTTTATTTACTATTTCTATATTATAATAATTTACTTCTTCTTTAATAAAAAAATATATTTAATGTTAAATTTTAATATTTTCCTATTTGATTTTATTTGTATAGAAAATTATTTCATGTATTTTTTAATTATTCTTAATATAAATATAATAAATAAAAGTGGATGTTTATATACATTGTCCATACACATTCCAAACAGGACGTGACCATTTATTCATCCTATTCTTTCTTAAGGATATCCATCATATACATTCATTCATTAACTTATCCCAATACATGTATTCTAAGCCTATAAATAGAGACTATATGATACAAGTTTGGAAGCTCCTCTCGAAATCAAGAATAAGGACTCAAGAATTGGCCAAGATGAGATTATTCGTTTTTCTAAAGTTATTCATAGATAAGATAAGATTATATTTATTAGAATCATTTCTTTCATTTTAGATGATATATCTAAACTTCTATAAATATGGGCCTTATATAAACGAATATAATCAATTAATTGAATCTAAGTGATTCTCTCATTTCTCTTTTCGTATAGTTTCTTTAATTTTCCAATTTTATAGTTTTTGATTTTATTTTAAATTAAATTCACAATAAATTAATATTTAATGGGGAAATATCATGACTAAAATCAACATCTATAAAAAAAAACAAAGTACTCTAGCGTTTCTCAATCGTAAAAAACAAAAACAAAAACAAAATCACGATTCAAAAAATACCAAATATTCAAACTATTTTGTTTATAAAATGTTCCGAGAAATAATATTTTGAACACAAATATATATTTTCAAGGGTGTCAATGATCATCTAAGTAGACACTGTACATAGCTCAAACTTAAATGGATCTTATACTCTAATGCCAAATTATCATAGCACTTAGGTAGCAAAAAAGCAAATAAAAAATTATCACAGTGCTCAGTGGACGAATTGGTAGACATGTTTCGGAGGGAAGCATGAATTATCTTATTTTGAAGCAAAATATCCAATATAAAAAATGGAATTCGTCAGCAGGTTTTGCACCAAGTCATCAGGAGTCAGTCTTATCATTTGCTAATGAAAAGCCAAAACAATAAAGGGGAGGAAAAAAATGAAAGCTTATTTTGCCATTCAAACTTTGGCCACTATTTAAATTATCATTTAAACTTTAATTTAATCTACAATTTATATGTAAACCTTCAATTTTCTTGTTTTGTCATTTCTATTCATTTAACTGTCAATCAACTTATTAAAAGTTTAATAAAAGTGATCAAAGTTAATATAAATTAGTCAATATTTGATAGAAATTTTTTTAGAGATAAAAAAGTGAGAAGAATTAAAAGTTTAAATTTTTTAAACAGCAATTTAAAAAGAAGAGTAATTTTTGTACCCCCAAACAAGCTTCTTTTCATATTTTGAGCCATTGGACTTTTAAAATATGTTACAAGGATATATCTATCCTAGGGATGGCAACGCTCCCTGCGAGTTGATCTGCCGACCAACTCCACGATTCTGGCAAACTAGGTAAAATCGTGATATGCCTCAACTATCTTGTTTTAATCCGACCTCAACTGTAAAGATAATTGAGCAGGAATTTAACCCCACAACCATCCAATAATAGCACGAGTACCAGAAGGACCATGACCAGTTAAGTTGTGCCTCGAGGGGCAAGATATATCTATGCTTCTCCTATACTTGCTCCTTCTTACTTTAGCTAAATCTCCACAAAGTAACTTTCAAGTCATCCATGAGTTTGAAGTTGAGTTTAAATCCTTGAAAAAGTCATGCAATTTCAGGAAAAAGAGAGAGAGAGAGAGAAAAACAAAGGAAAGGATTGAATTGCCCAAACTAATCTTTCATAATATTAGCAATCAATGAATGAAAATTGTTAGGTTTGGTTTGTCAATCTCCAATAACTTTGTTAAACTTTTCTGTTGCAGTGACAATTTGACAGACTGTAAATAAAGAAGTTTAACAAACACAGTAAATAGGTAACATAGTTCGACTATCAACAAAAGGACCATGACCAGTTAAGTTATGTCTCAAAGGGCAAGATATATCTATCCTTCTCCTATACTTGCTCCTTCTTACTTTAGCTAAATCTCTACAAAAGTAACTTTCAAGTCATCCACGAGTTTGAAGTTGAGTTTAAATCCTTGAAAAAGTCATGCAATTTCAAGAAAAAAAGAAAAAAAAAGAAAGGATTGAATTGCACAAACTAATCTTTCATAATATTAGCAATCAACAAATGAAAATTTTTAGGTTTGGTTTGTCAATCTCCAATAACTTTGTTAAACTTTCCTGTTGTAGTGACAATTTGATAGACTGTAAACAAAGAAGTTCAACAAACACAACAAATTGGTAACATAGTTCGACTATCAACTAGCCTATGTCTATGAGTTTTAAACCAGTAAAGAAACTCACTAAAATTTTAATCAAAGTTATAAGGATAACACTTATCTCAATCACCAAGTGATCCCTAGTGTACTCTAAAAAAATATATTACAGTGCTCTTTCTATCAAACTTCTAGAAGACCCTTTACTGGACCGAACTTCACAAACCTTTCAATCTTCGTTCTTACAATAACCCGATACTTCATTTGACTTCAAGAAACCTTCTCACAAGAAAAGTATTTAATTTGAAGAAGAATGATTCAAGTCCCCCAAGAAGATAATTATTGTCTTAGTAGTTTACTTGAATCACCAACACACACTTTAATAGAGAATAACGAAAAGCTTTATCAATGGTATGTGCATCAGAACCTCTTAGAATTTAATTATGAATACCCACAATCTATTTTTCTCCACCAATTTATGAAGAGTCTCTCTTCTTTTTTTTTTTTTTTTTTTTTGTGCTTCTACCTTATGTTGTCTCTTCTTCTTTAGTCGCTATTATATACAGCAACAGAGTAGTAGTTTCCTTGTCAAATTAGGAATTTGTGTTAGCCATGCAACTTCTTAAATCTTTACAACTCCAATCCCACTTGGATTCAAAATCTTTCGCTTACAAAATCTTCATTAGATCTTCACTAAAATTTGTCCAAGATTCTCTAGAATTCCTTTTCTACTCCAACTGAATTATTACAGCATCAAAACCTTACCAATATTACAATTTCTCAAACAGTTTCATTTATGTCGAAAATGCCTATCAGACGCCAATTTTGACAACGACAATGAAGCATTTTGTTTCCTTATTGAATTAGGATATTGCCTAAAATATTCCCATCATGATCTTTCATATCTTCATACTCAATCTCAAAAATATTCAATAATCTTTATAGCATGATCTTCACAAGGATTCCAAATAAATAGTATTAGATCTTCTCCAAAATTTTTTAGAATTTGTTTCCTAAGTTAATTACAATTCCTTTGCTCAATCCCATTAGGAGTATGTTCTTCGATATCTTTTGGAATTTAATTTTTTAATCTAACTCTAATTTATTTTGTTCAAGCATTACTAATTATGCATCAAGAAATCTCCATAACAATCTCCCCATTTGGCATTATTTGATGCAAAACCCATATTCAGCAAGGTAGCATCTTTAATAGTCATCAAGAGTTTTTCAACATGCAGCCAATCAAGGTTTATCAGCAGTAAATAACCATCAATGAAATTAAAGCAATAGAAATAAAACTCCCCCTAAATACCAACTCAACTCCCCTTAAGTACAGCAATGTCACTTTGCAGCCTTGCAATATTCCTTGCTCTCCCCCTTTTTGCAGCAAAGATGGCTAAATGATTATTATTAATCAAGGAGAGCAGCAATACCAACATGAGTGTAAAACTGATTCGACTTTGCTAAAGTATCAAGCTATTACTGAATATTGCCAACAAGCATTGTTGAAGTCATTTTCTGTTGTACTTGCTTGTGTGAGGATTTAATCTGGTTACCACTTTAACATGGAACACAAATAGTTTTGACAATCTTACCCAATTTCGACATTCCATGGACTGCACTTGTCATGTGCTTAGTACAGCTACTGTCAAGGTTCCAAACATCTTCCATAACAGCTTTCAGAGAAACATGTATTACATTTGATTTGTGATCTTCCTTTCTGATCTATACACATTTCACCTTATGTGATTTACTACCTTTATTAAACTCGAGTTTGACAGCTTTCTGACCATGTTTAAGATCTTTGAATCTTTTCAAACAATGTTTCCACCTATGACCTAGAAGAGAACAATAATTACAATAAATAGGGAGTTTCTTAGACTTAAGTTTGAATTTCTTCAATTGGCCCTTCTTCTTAGCAATTGTTAAAGTCTATTTTTCAATAACAGTCTTGTCGAACTTATCATAGTCAAGTCCACTTTTGTCATGAGGATGTATTCCAAAGGAAAGTACTTCACCCAACTTTGCTTTTCCAGAGTTCAGTCTCTTAATAAATTGTTCAACATCTTCCAACTTTTGATTACTGACTTTCAAACTTTCTTCGCTTTGTTGGATGACTAGTTGAAGTTTTTCCATCTCCTGTTGCTGTGAAATGTTCACTTGTTGAAATCTATGAACTTTCTTTTTTAGCTCATTGTTCAATTTTACAACTTCAAGGCATTTAGAATATAACAATTCATACTTAATAACAAGCTTCACATCATTATTGTCAATGTCATCATCAAGATCGCTATTAGAATCACTATGTGTTGAACCTTTTTTTTATAACAGCATTAAATGTAACATTACTTGATTGTGCAAAATCATCACCATCAGTGCTATACTCAACAAAATAATCTGGTTCTCATTATCACAATCACTCAAAGTGATATTATAGGACTTGTTTTTTTTCTTTCTCCTTAGATTTCCACAGTTAATTTGAATATGACCAATTCCACCACATTCTTGGCATTTGGCTCCTTTCAATATGCTTTTGTTTTTTGACAATCTCTGCTCTAAGATATTTTTTGTTGAACTCCTTATTTCTTGTTGAAAGGCTTGTTAAACTGCTTGTTCTTCTGCCTTTTCATTTTCAACAATTTGTTAACTTATCTTAATAGAATATCAATCTCATTATCTAAGCCCTTATTATCATGAGAATTATCTTCAACTTTTAAGGCAATTCCTTTTTCTTTGGATTTTGGTTGAGACTGAAGATTTATTTCATAAGTTTGTAAAGAACCATAAGTTCATCAAGTTGCATTTTTGACACATATTTGCATTATTCAATAGTAGCAACTTCGACATGAAATCTGGATGGTAGGGATCTCAATGTTTTCCTTATCAGATGTCTTCAGAATATATTCTCCCAGTTGAAAAGCTTGATTAGTAATGTCTTTTAATTTGTTACTGAAGATGGCAACAATTTCAAACTCACCCATCCTTAGATCTTTAAATTGTGTTGTTAGCATTTGTAACTTTGACATCCTTACTGTGCTTGTTCCTTTAAACACCGTTTCTAATCTCTCCCATGCATCTTTAGCAAATATGCATGTTGAAATCAACTTGAATTCATCAGAACCAAAAACAGTAAAAATTGTATTAAATATTTTAGCATTAACATTGTCAAGATGACATTCAGCATCAATCCATAATTTCGTTGGTTTTTCTTCTTCTACTCCAGTAATAACATGCGGTAATGTTGGTGGTTTCCATTGTTATTTAACAGCTCTCCAAGTAGCAGTGTTAAGATTTTTTATGAAGATCCTCATCCTTGTTTTCGAATAAGCATAATTTTTCCTTCTAGTAATAATGGTCGAGCAACGGATGCTCCTTCTTTCAATGGTCCAAACATGGTTTTCCAAACCAATTTTCAAGATCTCACTTGCTAAATCAATAGTAACTTCAACACGGTAAACCGCTCTGATACCACTTATTAGGTTTGGTTTGTCAAACTCCTGTAGTTTTGTAAACTTTCCTATTACAATGACAATTTGACAGACTATAAAATAAGAAGTTCAACAAATATAATAAATTGATAACGCAGTTCGACTATCAACAAGCTTACATTTGCAGGTCTTAGACTAGTAAAGAAATCCACTAAAATTTTAATTAAAGTTACAAAGATAAAACTTATCTCAATCATCAAGTGATTCCTAGTGGATTCTAACGAAACACATTGCAGTGCTCTTTCTGTCAAACTTCCAGAAGACCCTTTGTTGAACATAACTTCATGACTGAACACCTTTCAATCTTCGTTGCTACAACAACCCAGTACTTCATTTGACTTCAGGAAACCTTCCCACTAGAAAAGTATTTATTTTGAAGAAGAATGATTTAAGTCTTCCAAGAAGATAATGATTCTCAAAGTAGTTTACTTAAATTATTGACATACACTTTAATAGAGAATAGCAGAAAGCTTCATCAATGACATGTGCATTAGAACCTCTCAGAATTTACCCTCACTCTATTTTTCTCCACTAATCTATAAAGAATCTCTCTCTTTTTCTTCCCCCCATACTTCTATCTTATGTTTTTTCTCTTTCTTTGGTTGCTATTATATATAATAACAAAGTAGTAGTTTCCTTATCAAATTAAGAATCTATGTTAGCCTTGCAACTTCCTAAATATTTGCAACTCCAATCCCTCTTGGATTCAGAATCTTTCACTTACAAAATTTTTATTAGATATTCACTAAAATTCGTCCAAGATTCTCTAGAATCCCTTATCTACTCCAACTAAATTATTACAACATCAAAACCTTACCAATATTATAATTTCTAAAACAGCTTTAGTTCTATCGAAAATGCCAAACAAACGCCAAATTTGACAACGACAATGAAGCACTTTGTTTCTTTGTTGAATGAGGATATTGCCTAAAAGATACCCATCAAGATTTTCTATATCTTCATACTCAATCCCAAAAATATTCAATAATCTTTATAGCATGATCTTCACAAGAAAATAAATAATATTAGATTTTCTTCAAGATTTTCTGGAATTAGTTTTTTAAGTCAATTCCAATTCTTTTGCTCAATCCCATGACTTTTCTTCTCTCTCTCTCTCCTCATAGCTCCCTCTTTTCTCTCCTCTGTCTTCTCTCCTCCTTTTCTATCATCCCCTCTCTCCTCTCTCAACCAAAATCTCTCCCACTCTCCCCTAATTTTCTCTCTACTTTCTCTCTCCTATCTCATATCTCCCATTCTCTCTCATATTCATTCCCCCCCCCCCCACCCCCCACATTCTCCACTTTTTTCATCTTCCATCCTCACATTTTCATCCATCCAGTGTGCTACTTAGTTTACTCTTTTACTCCGCACAGAAAACTTCCACATTCACTCCATACCAAGGTGAAATTACTTTTACCTATAAACTCTATTTTTTGTTTCAATTTTAATACATTAAACTATTTATTATATCTAATTTTATGTCAACTACAATTTTCCCCCATAGAAAGAGAAAATAAATAAAAGTGTTTTTGTCTAGTTGTAGGAGCAGGCAGTTCCTCTTAAAGTAACAAATTCAGTGGTATTTTGTAAGAAACTGTTGCATCTGCATAAAGACTAGAACTTATAAAAAGGTTGATTAGATTTTTTTAACTCAATTCAATTGGAAAGCATGTAAACTATACTAAACATACTAAATTCTTTTGTAGCACAAACATACTTGTAAAGTGTTTTTTTAATTGTTATCCTCTTACAAAATGAATTATTTTTGAAAAATAGTTAAACATTTTAAATCTGGTGTTCTCTCTTAATTTGTTTTTTATTTCTATTTTATTTAATGTATATTTATCTGCTCTATTTGCTACTGACCAAATATTAAATTCCTTAGGATTAGGAACCACTTAGAGATGCCACCAGGTTTGGTAACGCATGTGGTGCCTTGACTGTGACTAAGTAAGGTGCAATTCCAGGTTTGCCAATAAGAGTAGTGCTTGATGCCCTTCATAAGATTACATTAAAAGAGAAGACATAAAAGAGATGGTCGACTTTAATGTCAACTCTTTTATGTCATTTAAATTTTTTTTTTTTTAGTGGTGGAGAGGTCATTTTAACAATATTCAATATTTATTATTTCTAAATCTAGTACAAAATACATATTATTAATCATTTTACATATAATATATTAATATAATGTAAATTTTTATATAAATTTTCAGGTGAAATTAACACTTGGAATTAAAATGAGGATGAGATATTCCATTAGTTGTCATAAACAGCGACTGAGAATCCAAATGCCTGTGGACAAATAGAGAAGAAAGAAGAAAGAGAGAAGAGAGGAGGAACTGTGAGAGGAGAGTAAGGCCATTCATTCGATTTTTCAATTTGGTTTTGATTTACAATTTCAAATTTTTATTTGATTTTATAAATTTTGAATAAAATGAAACTGAATCAATTTTTTTCTAAAATAAAATAAAACCAAATTGAATTTTAACTGAACCAAACCGAAAATTTAAAAACTATAATTAATTAATTAATTAATTATATATACTTAATTAAAAAATAATTTCATTTTTAAATTTTTGACTTTTTATTTTGAAAAATAAAAAACCAACTGATTTTTAATATAAGTTCCAAAACCGAATCAAAATATATTAAAATCGAATTGAAAATCGAAATTGAAGTTGATTCGGTTCAACTTTTCGATTTAAATTGAATAGTGAAAAACCCTAGAAGACAAGGAAAAAAGGAAGGAGAGAAGGGAGAAGAAAAGATTATGTAGGGGTAAGAAAGAGAGAAAAAAGGAGAAAAAAATTAAGAAGGAAAGAAATATGTAGAATATATCATTAAATTGACAGTCGTTAAAGCAAAAATTGCTCGGCCATTGTTGAATTCAGAACGTTTGTTCCCCTTGCTCTCATTCGTGGAAGCTTCGACCTTCATCCTATACTTCATCCCAACTCAACATTCTTCCATTCAAGAGCCCGACCATCATTTGGCTGCCTAAAACTAATGTTATTTCCAAATTATCTTTTCCAGTTGCTGCCTCATTCCCCTGTTTATGAGCTCTGGTCAAGCTCAGGGAACATGATTTGGAATAGTTCTAATAATCGATTTCTTTGTTTCTATTTGAACAGAGACTGCAATTCATTAATAGCATAAATGTGTTGGCACATATTACAGAGGAAGCGAACTGGGTATGTCGGTGACAGCCTAAAAGGAGAGCAGGTTGGGCAAAGGTGGCGGTGGCCATTGATGAATGAGGAAACAGATTGAACCGAAGAGAAAAGGGTGAATCGAGGAAGGCATATGGTAGTATGGAATCAGAAGAGAAGACTCAAAACCTTCCCGCGGAGTTTCAGGGGCTGAGGTTGCCTGGGTCAAGCGAACCCCTTTTTTCCCTCCTAAGAATATAGGAGTAGTCTTCACACTGAAATCACGTTGTTTATTCTTTTAGGCTAAAAGAATACTCCTACATCCATAAATAACACATTTTTTTTTTTAATTTATCTAAAAATAACTATCTATTTTTTAACTATAAATTATATTTAATTATTTTTTTTAATTTAACCCTTAACACAATTTATTATCAATTAATTAATATTATAATTATCCACTATGAAATTATTTTAATCAACAACATTACATTATTCTATAAAAATAATTAAAAAAATAATATAAGTGAAAAAGCTCTAAAATAAAGAGTGAAAAGAGAAAAGACATAAATGAAAAGTGAGAAATATTTATAATTATTAAAATGATATAACTAAAAAATTAATAAAATTCAAATTAATAAAGTGAAAAAAATAACAAAAATACTCAAAAAAAAAATAGTGAACATTTTAATTATTTTTACTATAAAATTTCATAATTTCTTAATATACGTAATTTTTATCATTAGACTAATTATTTAATTATTTATAAACGTAAACAATACAAGTAAATAGTTCTTGATGACTCCAACAAACCCCTCCAAATTAAGACCATTTAGATCCGACCCCTCAGCGTAGGCATGCCGCGGATCCCTCGTAATGAGTCATCAGCCAAGCCTAGCAGCCACCCTAAAGGCTTATTTGCACAAATTACGACAAGCAACTCTTTTAATTTCTTTAGAAAACCGAAACCCATTGCAAAATCCAATGATGTAAATGACTAGGACCTAAGAACCAGAAACACTCAACTTATGAAACCCATTGCAAAATACGAGTGGAAGGTATAGGTCAATCTATACTTCAAAATCATCCAACTAAAAACGGAAAATAATTTTTGGCTTCTCCAGAACATGCTTTTGCAATCTTAAGCACTGTAAAATGCTACCAAGTTACACAAGTTACTATAGTAAATGTTTTGCATACTTTGCCTCGTAAAAAGTCATGCTAGCCAGAGAACCAACGATTCGCAATGAATCAAGACAAGGGAAGTAAAACTACAAGACAGTGGAGCTGAGAGATGTCATTATAGCTCGTCTCCCCTGGAAAAATTACCTGCAACATTATCTGCTGTGGAGAAATCCGTGAAATAGGTTATCTAACAATCAACACAATGATGACTCATTTTTTTACCAAGAAGGAAATAAAAAGGGAAAAAAGTCTCACAGATAACAAAACATTTCAAGAGAAAACAAAAGCTGGTTATAGTCCATGTACCATCTGTTAAAAAGTACATAACTTGCAATGGAGCTTAAACTTTCGATAAGAACCCATCCAGCAAAATGTGTGACAATAAGCAGCAGGATGGATACCCTCCCTGCTTCTCAATCCATTTTTGAAAGTCCGTTTATTGGAAACAAAGTAATACATCGTTTTGAAAAGCATAATACTAAAATCAAAAGCAGATTCGAAAATACAAGTTTAAGATCCATCTTTAAGCAAACAGTACTTTTTGCAACAATATAAAGACTTCATTTGCAATAGAGTCTGGAACTTCAGAAGAATCACCAGTCCAAAACTAAAGACTGAACCATTTATGAAGGAATCTGCACAACGAATACGTAAAAGGTGAAAACTTGATTTGGAGGAATAAATTTAGTTTTAGCAGAATAATGACTCATTCTTCAGTAAATCGTAGAATTTAAAATTCCAAACTTAAACTGTAAACATATCTCAGTAGAAGTTTAGATGCAAACCAAACATTAGCTTCAGAAAAGTTAGTAATTCAGCAGAGTGGATTGACATCGGGAAAGCATATGGCATGCACCCCTGGTATCAATACCAACGATCAAATGAAAGAGTCATACCAATTTGAATGGCTACATACCATACAAATTTCTGACAGTTATTGCAGCTTGGGATTCCAAATGTAAACTATGATGTAATCACATATAGAGAGTAGTAAAGAATATGCTATATTGCTTGTGATGCAACTGCTTATCCTAATAAAGTATATACAGAACTGGCAAACATTACAAGATTATACGATCAATTTGGAAGATATTACCTGGAAAATCTCATGTTGAGCCTCTTCAAATGAGCAGACATGGTACTAGAGGAACACATTGAATGACGGTAAGGAAAAAACGGATTAACGCAATCCAAAAAAGGGAATGAAATTAGAGATAACCGCATAAAATCTACACGTCCTGGACAAAAGCTCACATTCAACTATAGAAAGTACTTCCAGATTGTCCTTATAGCTTGAAACTGAGTAAAGCTCTAGTTACGATGGTGTGACACACTAAGCCTTTCCTGAAAGCCTACTTGATTTTGCTCCTTTTTATACCCTACCATTTCTCTATATATTACAAAATCTTCAACACCAAGTAACTCTGGCCACCAGGCTTTTTTGCACATTCACAGAACAAATACTCAGAAATACTTGGATGATAAATACGAATATTTACAAATGAATAGCTGAACGCATTAAATTTGACCATTAAGGATGCAATCATTGACCCCAACAGGTACCTTAGCACGAACTGCAGTCGTCCATCATTTTCTAACTAAATCCAAATTCTTATATACTAAGGAATCGCTTTTCTCAGGGAGTTATCAAGGCTAATTATGTTATAAACAGCAACCACTATGTATTTCATTAACAAGATAAAATGGTCAAATGATAGCTTCCTAATGCAGCAGCAGCCCCCCCCCCCGAAACACCCAAACCAAAAAAAAAAAAAAAAAGAGGGCGAGAAGAGATTAATCCAAATTCCCTGAACCAGTCAAAATTCTGTAGAACCATCCAAAAAGCTATCTAAGACAGCAGATGGACTTCAAATTATCTAAAAGGCACCAATGGATTTAAGATATGCCAACCATATTAATGGTTTTCCAGGACATCCACTTTTCATGCCTTCACAAATAAGACATGCCAATAAAATTTTTGCCATGCTCAGCTTAAAGGCATGGAGATTACATATTCCTAAAACTAAACTTGTTTGATTACTTTGGTTTGTAAAGATTTCAAAACACAGAGATTACATCATGATCTATTACGAAGCTGACGTCCAGGAAAAAACTGTGCTTTCCTACAAGATCAACTTCTTGCAAAGGAATTGGTACTTCAATTCACCATGAAATTTAATCTCATCATGAAACCTCAGTTGCACACCCAAATTCTTTGGCAGAGATTCTCTGCCAACTGGTTCTTAACCTTTCTTTCCTATCCTCCCCTCAAAAACTGATAGTTCAAACACCTTTCTGCTTGATCATTCTATGTAAATTCAGCATTTGCTCTCGCAACAGCATAATATTATAAGACAGCTTAGTAATGGGCAAATGGCAATGAAAGTAGTGATCTAAGCTACTAACAGCAACTTCCACGAGATACAAAAGTACTACGTACTTAGATGTAATTGTAACTAACAAAAAGCCAAAAGATAGAACTACCAATTGAAGCTTGCCTATTGGCTGTCTCCATTCAAAAATTCCAGCCATTCTTGGATAGCTAAAATGAGGGGGGGGGGGGAGATCACTTCTGTGCATCTATATCTAGAAGTTGAAAGATTACTATGGCCCTATTTAAAATCCTCTACACATTCCTTTCCCATTCCAGGACTGCAAACACCAAATGAGCAAAATGAGGAAAAAGAAGGGACCTGCATCTAAATTTTGTTTCAACACAACCATTTCTCCAATATCAAGATAAAAGTTGATCTTTTAACTCATCAGTTAGTCTTAACTTCAAATAATATCTAGTTATCAATTATTTTCACAACTCACATGAATGGCAGGCAAATTTTATCATAAAAATTCACATCAACATGCATAATCCCACTCACCTAGTGACCGTGACCCATGTAACCACCACCTTGCTGAGGCCTAACACCGCCCTGAGACCCCATCTGCGGATTCTGATAACCTCCCTGCATTCCAGGCTGAGCACCATACCCGCCAGCACCCTGTCCTCCATACCCAGCATTATTCATCACAGGTGGAACTCCCTGGTTCACTGGCCCCCCAAGTCCTCCAAGCAAATTTCCAATCCCCAATCCAGCTCCTTGAGTAGCCAGCAAGGCTGTCAGTGCCTGACCCAAGGCTGGACTCAAAGCGGGCGCAGCAGCCACAGCTGGATTAAAACCCACAGCCGGCCCAGCAGCAGGAGCCATCAAATGCCCAGTTGACCCTGCAGGTCCACTTCCACTACCCCCTGAATACTTCCCTTTCTTAGCTGGATGCCCATAATACTGCTGTTGATGCTGCTGCTGATGATGTTGCTGAGCACCACCATAATGCTGCTGCTGAGGATAATTGCTTTTAGTTGGCTTTGGCCCATCAATAGCCTTCTGACAATGCAATGTATGCCCATCAAAATTCTTGTGGGGCTCCTCTAATGCTCTCTTTGCACTCTCAAGACTCTTGTACACAAACAAACAAAATCCCTTAGGCTTCCCCGTATGCTTGTCCATTCCTAATGGACCTTCCTCAATCTCCCCAAACTTGGAAAAGAATTCCAACAACTTCTGCGGATCAAGTTCAGCAGACACATTACTCACAAAAATCTTCCTCTGAGTATATTCTGATACTGGAGGGGTGGCCGCTGATGGGGGTGGAGCAGGGACAGGACCAGTGGAAGCCAACTGGCAAGATGTCATCCTATTCCCTATCTTCTTCTGAGGCTGCTTTAGGGCTTTCCTGGCTCCACTTCTGTGCTTAAAAAGAATAAAGCCATAACCTTTGGATTTTCCAGAGACTTTATCAGTCACAGCCTTGCAATCCTCGATCTCACCATACTTCCCGAAGACGCTGGTTAGGGTGTCAGCAGTGGTGTCCCAACCTAGGCCATGGACGAAGATCTTGCGATGGGCAGGATCCGCATCTGCCAGTTTCCTAATGCTTTCCATGAAATCGGGGTGCTTGGTCACCGCTTCTTTGAGCAAGACTACCATTTGTTCCTTAGAGAAGGGTTCCAAAAGCTTCTCAAATGGCTCATCCTCATCATCCTCATCGTCATTATCAAACTCTCCACCTCCAGCTCCGCCGTTCGCCTGTTTATTTTCTGCTGAACTGCCATCAGCTTGCTTTTGTTCCGAACCACCATCGTTCTCGGCGTTCTCTTCGTCCTCTTCTTCCTCCTCCTCCTCCTCCTCTTCTACTTCCTCAACTTCTTCAACCAATTCAACTTCTTCTTCCGGATCTGCTTCTTCTTCTTCTACACGAACTTCTGGTTCCTGATTACTTTGAATTGGTTCGGGCTCAGGAACGGGTTCGGGCTCCTGTGACGGGATTTGTTCCGGTGCTTGTGGCTCCTCGGCTTGGACTTGTGGGGCTTCTGAAGCTCGGGACTTTCGCTTCTTCGCCATGACAATACGAAAGAGAGATTAGGGTTTTTCTTTTGGGCGGTGGCTAGGTTTTGGAGACAGACACCCCGGGACGACGATAAAGAGCGATTCCCTATGCGTGAAGATATTTAATACAATGGGCCTCTGAACTGAAGTAGTACATCGTCCTTGGGCTGAAAAGTTGGGCTTTCTTTCGTCACGGCTGCTGGTTTTGCACAAAAGATGAATTAATTACAAAAATGCCCGGGACACCTAGCCCAATCTCATGCTACCCCAATCATATTTAGGGTGTATTTGGGTAATTTTACTTTCCCAATTTAAGACTCATTTTAATTTAAAATAATTGTTATTTAAATAAATTTCATTTTCACTAATTATTATATATTTACAACATATTATATTCTCTTTTATTGGCCCCACTTAGACCCTATAGCTTGACTCAACAAATTAAATATTTTTTTGTTATATTCAATCAAACTCATCTCAAAGCAATTATTGATTAAGTATATCCTTAATTGCTCCAATTAATCCCAGTATTCATTCAGATACTATCCAAATAATTTAAACAGTAACAAACGGCCAAATGAGAGTCATGGGAGGAAGAATAAGAAGATGAGAGAGGTAGGAGCAATGAGAGAGGAGGAAGAAGGCAAAACATTTGTAAAGAGGGAGGGAAATGGATTTTTTTTTTAAATACCAAAATAGGCCTTTTTTTGGCAAGAACATCAAACATAGGTTCGATTTGGGATGGGAACTATAGTATTGGTTCCTTGCATTTGCGAATTGTGAGGTCTATTTGGATCTCACAACTAGCAAATGCGAGGTAATCTAGTATGTAAATTCTTTTTTTTTTTTTAGACGGAAGGAAACCTTGCATTTGGCATTTGCGAGGTCCTGTAGACCTCGCATTTGCTATTTGCGAGGTAGGGTTGTTATCAACCCCCCCCCCCCCTTCCTTCTTCATCTCTTCCTCTATCAATTGCACTCCCCCCTCCTATTTCCTCAATTCTTCATTTCTTTGAGACCTGAATTTTTTTTTCTTTCCTTTGCAATAACCTCTTTTTTTTTTTTTTTTGGCTCTTCTCCTATAAAATCATCCTAGCTTATTCCTTTCCTTTCCTTGCAGTCACTAAATCATTGTCACAAAGAAGCTGCCTGAACTCTGTTTTTAAAGGCATCAATCTTCTATTGCAGCCACTAGTCTCATTAGGTAAGTCACTTTTTTTTTTTTTTTTTAAAGAAAGTAGGACATGTAATTGATAAAGTTTTGATATTTTGTTGAAAATAGGGGTGGGGATATGGGCCGCCAGTCGCAAGAGAGGCTAAGCTGACTTATTGCTTGGTCCTGCATTCATTGTAAGTGTATATTATTATTTCAAAAAAAAAAAAAAACAGTGTACAAAAATAGAAACTGTATGATATTTTTTATAATTGAATTTAGTGATATTTTTATGTTAGATTTTGGAATATTTGTACAAAAACAGAGACTGTAGGAGATTGGATTGGACATTATTATTGGTTATTTGGTAAATTATCATTGCTTTTGTTGTGATTGTACAAAAACAGAATGGACATTTTTATGTTAGTGTACGTTAAAAGTCTATTAGAATAGAAAATATCGGGTGCAACAATTGACCTGGGAGGAGAAGATGAAGATACTAATAGGAGGGAAATAGAGATTGCCATGGAGCTTTGTGGTTTAGTAATACGATTGAGGGGATGATGATGACATAGAAGCCCAAGGAGAGGACAAAAAGATGAAAGGATATATAGATATGGAATTACAAAGCAAAAGTCAAAAGCCGAAGGATTTTAAAGACCTTGCAAAAATTGTACTTGGTTCTTTGTTAATTAGAACATTTGATCTTTTTCTTTCGTCAAGAAATCTATTTAGTTTGTTATGATTGCAATATAGGATAGAATAGATGTTCAATCTAAGTTAATGACCGTACCTGCTGAGAATGGGAATGGGATGAACGTTACTATTGATAGAGATATTCATCTATCATTAGAGACATTTTAGGTGAGGAGACTAATTAAATTTTCTTTACTGGTTTGTAGTTTCCTACATGGTGCTAAATACTCTTCTTTATGATCCATCTAAGGTTTTATCAAGTTTTCTAAGTAAGCTATTTTGTTTCCTTATAAAAAAATAAATATTGGTTGTTTGATAATTAGTTTTTTTTTTTAATTTCAGTTCCAGTCATATAATTTTTCCTTATGTTCTACTCTTTTGATTATTGGCTTGTATTAACATTTAACTGCATCAAGTTTTGCTTACCAATACAAATTAAATTACTCCTCTAGAACTATACCTCAGAGATTTTTTATAGAACAAGTATTTAAAGTGGGACTTATATCCAAGTATGAAAATCTTTTCTTTTTTTATTTTTTATAATAAATTCATTTACATTAGAAGAAATAGTTAAAAAAAAAAAAACAAACCTCTAGAATAGTCCATAGATCGTTAACTGTGATTGTGTGCTATGCTTACTAAGTTTAAAGTTTTCAAACCAACACATATATCTAACACTAATGTTGCCCTGTAAATAAACACACTAACTTAGCTAATTTACTTATGAGGGAAAATAGGAAAAGAATCATAATCTGTACTAGCCAAAGATATTTAGAAACCTTCAAGTGCAGCTCTTGAATTATGTGTGAAAGAACACGAAGAAAGTTTCATAATTATGAAGTAAAAAGAGAATGAGAACATAAATCTTTGATAGCATTGACATTATTCTTGGTTAGTTGTTATTTTAGAGCATAGAAACCATTTGTAGACTTCTGTGCTTGCCAAAATGTTGTGGACTTGATTTAAACCATGCCATCAACAAACAACATATGTTATCAGCTTTTTCTAGTTAGGTTTATTACTATATGTTGAGTACACTTGCTGCCTACTCAGTACTCCAAATCCACCACTGAACTCCCTAGCATACCTCAACATTTAAGGGCTGTGAATTCTAATATGACTTTAAAAGAAATATTTGCATTATTCTCCATTTTCTTAGACTTTAAATGCTAACCAAATCACAACAGACTATCAAGGGACACCAAGATGGGATAATGATGTAGCCACATTTGAGATGATCATTGTAGCAAAAAATATACATGGTGATTAACAGTTGTCAATGAATATGAATATGGATATAGTAAGGCCAAAGAAGTTCTTAAGATAAATTCTTTTTTGCACAATTTTCATTGTGTCTATGCTTAGGAGTAGTTTATTTATTAGTTAAAATCATTATCAATATGTATCTTAGAAATGCTGCAAGTGGTGGTGTCAAGCTTTGATGACCACAACATTTTAATTTCCACAAAATTGCATTTGAAAATTTTGCACTTGCATTCTTTAGTTTAAATAACATATTTTATATTTTACACTTCTATTGAGTTTGATTTACTTAAATAACAGACTATTAACAACTATGGACCAACTAATATTATTTTTTTGCAGTTGCATTTAGGTATGTAGTTCCTTATATAGGTTTGAAGGGTAGCTCTCATGTTAGCTGGCAAAAAGTGTGCAACATCAACGGTGAGTTTTGCCACTGTATCAGAAGTTCTGTTGCAGTCTCGTTGTTCAGCTTTGTTGTTTTGGTGTTTCTTGTTTTGCACTATGCTTACTACCTCTCCAAGAAGATCCCAAAATAGAGTTGGCCATGGCCTGAGAAATATCTGAACCCCAGCAGAGTCTCTTGCTAAATTAGCTTGTGTGAAGTGTGACTGATTCGTAAATTTTAGGTGTATAAAAATCATCAAATTTATATCCATCCCTTAGTCAATTTTTAATTAAAACATTAATCCCAAAATACATATACAAGTAAGTATATTCATCGCAAGCATAGCATAAGGAATTAACGAGCAACGATCCTCAAAGGAACAAGTACACGTTAGTCACTTTTCATTCATTGTTTAACCGACCAAATAAAGTAATAAGATAATAAAAAGAAAAATAAAGAAATATGTACAACTCAAAGATATAAGAATATACAATTTAGACAACTATCCTAGAATACATGATAATGAATCATCTAGCAATTATCTCAAGTAATCATCATCTTGACATCATGAAAGAATATAAATTAAAATTCAATCGTTTCTCAAGTCATGAATTCACTTAAATAGATTCCATTCCTTTCCCAATCCATGGAATCACTATCTTTTGATTAAATTAGCAGATTTTCCAATCAAACCAACATAACCAAAACGTGCATTAAACTCAATTTCTCATAAATATGAAATTCGCTAATGACCTTTTGCTCTAGGTGAAATCAACTAATCTTTGATCACTTTAGTCATTTAATCTTAACTTCGTTTCCCAAGTCCATTAAGATTTGACAAATACGAAATCAATACAATGAACTCCTAGTATCGTTTCCCAAGTCAATTAGAAGAAAACACATCAATAACTAATGATAACAAGTAATCAAATACCAAAGATGATAAAAAATTAATTAAATAACTAAATTAACACAAAACCATGAATCCCAAAATAATGTCAAATTACAAATAAAATATTGAATACATCATTGTTTAAGAATAAGAAAACAAAGGTAAAATAAAGTACTCATAGACAAGCCTCCTTCTTCTCCCTTGAAGATGCTCTTGAACAACCCTTACTGAATTATGAATCCCCTCCTTCTTTGAGTGATTTGCAAATTTGATTCTTGGATTCACTACTTTCTCTTGTGTTTTCTCTTGGTTTTATAGGCTTCTTTGATACCAAATTCGTTGCTTGAGTAGTCTTAGCCGAGTAGGATTCAGAAAATATCAAAATCTTTGAAATATTACTAAATTCATGCACAGAATTTTCGTCTCTCCAGAGCGGACCTGGCCCCGGGTCCAATCAGCCCACATGGCACTAGGTGTATTCTGTTTTTCCTCTTGGAACTGCTCTATTTTCATTGTTCGACCATATTGGACCTGGCACCGGCCTACTTGCTAGGCCTGGGGCCAGGTATGTTCTGGAATTTGTTACTTTTTACTCGAAATCAACTTAAATCTGCACAAATTTATCAAAAACACTTTCTACAAGCAAAATGTCAATTAGGAAGGAATATGCCTAGTTATTACATTAAAAATATCTCAATTTAACCTCAAATAATTAGGAAAATAGTGATGATTTTAACCCCTATCAGTGGCCATTTAATAGAAATCATCCAAAGAATGAAGACTACACTAAAAAAGGGAAAAGAACGAAGACTACACTAAAAAAAGGGAGAGAGGTCTAAGCTACAACTTATAACTCCTTGGGTGAGATTAATTTTCAAGAGGAATGTCAAGCTAACAAGCCAAGAATCAAGCGATTTTTGAAGAGATGGATGGTAAAAAAATGCCCAAAAGGAGCTTAAAAGGATTAACAACTTACATGAAGCGTTAAGGACATCTAATACAAAGTAAAAGATACTAAGGAGATCAAGATTGGAGTGTAGAAATAGGGGCTATAAGGCATAAATGCACGGGCATGCATTAAGCTTTGCAATTTACAGAACAGATTGCTCCCAGAAGTTGGGATGTATGGCTAGCTGCACAATTGTGCACCAAGCCATGCCTTTGTGCATAGCCAGTTGAATAGTCGTGCAATTGCTTGTGCACAGTTCATTTTGAAGCAGCCCGACACTGGTACGAATATGCATCCCATGTGCATAGCCGTGCAATATCATTGAAGGCCTAGTATTAATTATTTTGACTTGTTTCATTTTTTTTACATTTAACATTGGTTTGTAATATTTTAAAAGACCAATTTAAGTTGTTTTTAAGGTTTTGTTGATTAGGATTAGCATCCATAATAGTTTAGGGCAGGACATCTATATGTATGCCATTATATCTCTTGTAATAGATAGATTTTGAGAGTTAGAATATTTTGGTACAAAACCAAATCCTCTAAAGAGAAAGTGTGTAAAGGTGATTCCCATTTCATTAAGACCAAATTAAAGGGTTTAGTCTCACATTTGATCAATGTCTATAAACTTTAACAGGATAATCTAAAACTTTTTCTCTAATATTAGGTGCTATATTTGTCTAGTATTCTTGATAGGTTTGAGTGAGGATGCCATCAAATTCCATCCTTATTGTTCTAATCTTTTAATAAATTAGGATATTTAGATGTCTTTGAAGTAGGCTAAATTCATCAAATCTCAACTACGTTAGTTGCATTTTGCATCTAATTTCTTATATGTAAACTTGGCAAGGAGTTGGTATTGGAATGTATGCCCAAAATGGCATATGTATTTTTGTATTTTAGAAATTAATAAAAGTATTTCATTAATGATTGTTTGTTTACATATATTGCACATTAAAGTCTAAGTGTGTTAGTAAGTAGTCTACGTGATTGGGGTATGCTTTCGCAGTATGGTGTTGAATATAGACTACTAACACATAAGTGAAAAGTTTTTCATGATTGATTGATCGATTAATGGAGTTGGGCACTTCGTCAAGGTTTAGATCATTACACTATGGTTTCTAAATGGGGAATTGTTTACCTTTAACCAGTGAGTAGTCCACTCACATCAATAGTATAAGTATATTTGGAATACGTAGAATTTGACCATGATAATAATCTTTATCAAAGTACTAAAATAAATAAATATTGGTTTATCACAGCTACTGCGTGGACAAGTACTGATAGGGATTAAAATCACTATTCTTTTCCTAGTTATTTAAGGTTGTGTTAAGATACATTTGTTGTAACAACTAGACATATTCCTTTCTATTTGACATTTTACTTGTAAAAGGTGTTTTTGGCAAATATGTATAGATTTAAGTTAAAATCGAACAAAAAGTGAACAGAACCAGAATGTACTTGCGCACTAGGCCCAACCAGTAGACCAGGCGCCAAGTCTATTCTGCTCCAACAGTAGTGTTTGAGCAAGCTTCAGTGGTTTTTCCAAAACAGACCTGGCGCTAGGTCTGGCAAGTGTACCTGGTGCTAGGTCTATTCTACCTGCTAAGGAAGAGACGGCCAAAAACAGAGCAAAAACAGAGGAAGAATAAAGTGCACCTGGCAGGTAGGTCGAAGGTACCCGACCCCTATTGGAATGTATGCCCTTTAGACTAGTTTTTTTTATGTAATTATCGAATTTATTAATAAAAATTTTATTCTCAAAATTTGTTTATGAATTTACATTTTATCTGTACTCGATTTATATTTGGATAGGACCTATTGTGTTTAAGTAAGCGATTCATGTGAATTATGGTCTTTCACAGTAAGGTATTGATCACAGGTTACTTAATACATAAACGTTTATTCTTAACCGATTAATGAGAATGAGAATCTCATCATATTTAGGTTATTGTATTATGAATTTCAAATAGGGAATGGCTTACCTTTAGCCATTGAGTAGTCCACTCACTTTATAGCATGAGCATATTTCGAATACATAGAACATGACCTGCAATAGTAGATTCTAAAAGTACTATTTAGAAGAAACCCATACTATTACTGCTACAACATGGACTAATAAATACTCTATCGCTTGAGTATGGATTGGTGGTCTGATGAAGCTGGAAGCATGTACTTTGATATACTATAGTTGAGATTCTTTTGTAGAGCCAATATATTTGTATATTTGATATATATGACTAGTTAGTTAAGACATACTTGTACAAGATAGCTTTTGTGCTATATCGCCCCATGTGACTGTTTAAATGATCTAAATATCCAGAGCCCTGGAGAACATGACTTGGATATTTGCTTTAGGGTAACTCCCTTACAAAGCGGAAACATTTTAGGAGTCGTGGATCATTAGACTAGAGGTCTAAGGATAGTAGATGTCTTTTAGAGAGGTGTTAGTACACCCCTCCTCTCTAAATGTACGGCGATGCGTAGAGGGGTATTTTAGTCATTACACTTATAGGTCGGAGACTTTGCTAAACGCAGTATTGTCTTTGAGGTTAATATTTCCTTATAGTGATATTAAGAAATATTTAAAATGCAAAATACAACTATTTATATAGCAAGGGTATTTTGATAATTTTAGTAGCTAATGCGATGTGTCTTTTGATCCCCGAAATAGCCCTTATGTCCTGACAGATTTGGATTAAGGAATTGGTCTTGATAATTATGGATTTTATTTTATTTTATTTAAGTAGTCTAATTTATTATTGGACTAGAATAAAATAAAAGATATAAGAGAGAGTATATATTTTATCTAGTTTAATTGGTTAATTAATTATTCAGGGCCTAAGGCCCAGATTGAATAATTAGAAAATTAACCTAGATATAAACTAGATAAAAGGTCTGATATTTTATATTGGTCTATTTAGGCTTGTTAATTATTTATTGAGCTGTTTTATAAAGCTCAAAAAATAAATAATTGAGGCTTATTATTTATGGGTATTCAAGTCTAAGAGTAAATAATTTTATCTGGCCAAATAAATGAGACCAAGGATAAAATAAAATAAAATATTAAAAAAACACGAGATGGCTCCCGTATTATTAGGCATGAAAAGATAACAAAAGTGATATGGTTTTTGTTTTCACGTACTTGGGCTTTCTCTGGCAATTTTTTTTTTTTTTTAAAGAAGAAAAGAACCAAGACCATTCTTAATACACTCTCTGTAGCTTTCATCGGCTTGGGAGAACCAGTGGCTATATTTTGGAAGGTTAAAAGTTTTGTGTGAATGAGAAGGAGTAGACGGCTCGCAAGAGTGCAACCGGAGGTGTTGGGAGAACCAATGGCTTCAAGCATTCAAGTCTAGACATCTTCTTCAGTACCAATAAGGTCATTCAAACATAGAGGTAAATAGCTTCCATGATGCTTTGTATTTTTTTTTTGTTCAGTAAGCATGTTTTCAGTTTTATCGTTTTTGCCATTTCAACTTTCAAGTGGTATCAGAGATATAGTTTGACAAATATAGGAAGCATGTTAGGCTTAACTAAAACAAGAAAATATTTGTTTTGGATATTTTCTGTGAACATTCGTTGTTTATGGTATAGGATAGATGGCCCTGTAAGTCTCATCGTTGAGACATAGGCTGCTGTAATTACTACTTTATTTGATGAAATGTGTAAGAAAAATTGCAACGATGAGACTTACAGGGCATAGGCTACTGTAATGTTCTTTTGTTTTGGTTTTGCGCCAATTTTGGTCACCAATTTTGACTAGGCGTGGTGGGTTGCGAGGTAGCTCTTCGGGCGGGTCATGGGCACCCGCTCGGATCGCGGTCCATGGGTTTTTCCCATGAGTCATAATCCAGTGTGGTGGGTGCACTGGACCAGCAATAAAAAAAAAAAGTTTTTGGTCCTAGGCCAAGCGAAGTTATTTTTATTGCAATAATTAATATTCTTTGAATATTTTGTATGAAAAATAATAGTAAAAAAAATTTAGGATTAAACAAGATCATTAATTAATTAATGTATTTAATCCTATTATTTAGGCACTTAAGTTAAAAGAATAGAAAAGTATGAAAACGTTTATAATTTTCTAGCATGCTTATTTCTTTTTGTATCCTATGTGCACATTTTCTTAAAGACCAAAGTCTTTGAGAATTTTTTACAAAGAAATATATATATATATATATATATATTTATAATTAAATGGTTAATTTTAATTTGAATAAAAATTAATTCTTGGTTATTTTCTCAAAGGATTTTATCCTTGACATAGAAAATATTATGGATTTAGATATTTTTGTGAGTTAAAATAGAAAACTATTTTGATTTATTTTTAACAAGAAAATTTATCTTTTGTCAAAATAAACTTGAGATCAAAAGCTCTTGAAAGTTTTATTAGATTTTTTTAAAATTATTAAGTTTATCAACTTAAATAAAATTAATCCGTGAAAAAATTCTCAAAAGGTATAAACCTTGGCATAGAAATTTTTATGGGTTTAGATATTTTATTTTTAAGTTAAAAGAAACCTTAATTGAAATTTTCAAATGATATTTTTCAAGAAAACCTTATTTTAAAATACTAAGTAGAAGAAGGGTTCCAACGGTTCCATGACTTCCATCACGATTCTCATTAGAGATCGTGAGACCCCTCGCGTCACCTTGGGAGTGAACCCGTATAGGATAAGAATGCCACAAGGATCTAGAACTAATGGATGGATGTAATTAATAACCTAGGACACGTGCTATAATTGGCCAATCCACGTTGGAGGTTATAGTACGAGGAATGTCCATAGGAAATGAGAAGAAACGGTTATCCCATGAGATGGAGTTATCTTCTAGATCATTACCTAGAAGGAAAATTAATTTATGGTGGTTAATACACTTAGCTTAGAAAATTATTAATCTTCCTAATAAGCTATGTCAGTTTTCTTAAGAGCCAAATTAACCATTTTAAAGATAACAGTGATAGGGTTAACTATTATCGAATTTAATATGAGGATAAAGTCACAAATTATTTTATTTTTCACGAATTGAGTTTTCTTTTATTTTTGATTTGTCAGAAATGGTTGGTGAAGGTTCTTTTAGCCATTTGACCATTATTCTCTGTGAGAATAACCTAACGAGTCTAAATTATGTGGATTGAAAAAGGAATTTGGACATAATACTCACTGCTAAGGAGTATAAGTTTGTCCTCTACGACACCTGCCCTGTTATCGGGGAGGGTTCCACTGCTGAGGAGCAAAAGGATGAGAAAACATGGAAGAAGGCCAACGAGATGGCTTGATGCTACATGTTGGCCTCCATGTCTAATGTGTTCTAGTCTAAACACGAGCACATGGCCACTATATGCAACATTAGCCAATCACTAGCCACGATATTCGCAAATAAGAGTCGGCCTGCAAGGCAAGAGGCTTTTAGGACGATCATCAACATCAAGATGGCTGAGGGAGCATCAGTCAGAGAGTATATACTCAAGATGATTGCTACTTTCGAGAAAGCAAAAGTCTTAGGGGCTGTTATTAATCTCGAGAGCCAAGTGGACATGGTTCTCAAATCTCTTCCGAGCTCTTTTACTCATTTCAAGTTAAATTATAATAGAACAAGTTAAATATGAGTTTAATTGAGTTAATGAAAGAACTCCAGGTAGTAGAGAAGGCCACGAAGTCATAATCTAAGGCTATGATTGCTATGACTTCTTTTTTCAGAATTGAGCCCAAGCTTAGGAAGTTCAAGAATAAAAAGGGAAACGCATTGGCTTAGCCCAAGAACCAGCCCAACAAGCCCAAAGGCAAGTGCTTCAAGTGCGGGTAGAAGGGACACTGAAAAAAGGAGTGTTCAGAACTTCAAGCCAAGAAAAACCCTACAGGTATTGTTCTCTATCTAGAGTCAGTTTCAATGGCTGGATCAACTTCCACTTGGATTGTTGATTCTGGAGCCACTGATCATACTTGTAACTCCTTGCAGGGGTTTAGGAAGATAAGAAGACTCCAGAAAGGTAAGCATGGACTACGAGTAGGAAATGGAGCACAAGTATGGGCCGTTACAGTGAAAGAGCTGAATTTTATTTTTTATTGTAATAAAGTAGTTATTTTGAAGGATATTTTATATGTACCCAATTTTAGATAGAATTTGATTTTAGTTGTAAAGCTAATAAATCATGGATATTCTGTTTCTTTCCATTCTGATATTACTATCAGTAGAAATTGAGAAGTTTTATGTACAGAGCACATGTATAGAAACTTAATCTTTTTAAATCCTACAAATAATCGAATAAATAACGCTCAATCTGAACCTTTAAGTAAGAAGAGAAAGATCAATGTCAATGACTCATATATTTGGCATCTAAGGTTAGGTTATATTAACTCAACCAGGATTCAGAGGTTAATCCATGATGGGTCATTGGGCTCATTAAGATTAGAAAGTTGGCCTCAGTGTGAATTTTGCCTTATGGGAAAAATGACCAAAAGGTCGTTCACTCAAAAGGTTGATAGAGCCAAGGAGGTATTGTGCCTTATTTATATTGATGTGTATGGTCTTTTGTCTACACAAGCTAGAGGGGGTTTTGAGTTCTTCATCACTTTCACAGATGATTGTACAAGGTTTGGATATGTCTACTTGATGAGGCTCAAGTCTGACTCTTTTGACAAGTTCAAAGAGTTTAAGGTTGAAGTGGAGCGTCGGACAGGTAAACTGGTCAAAACTTTACGATCGGATCATGGTGGAGAGTACCTCCTCGGTGAGTTTAAGAATTACATAGTACATCATGAGATAGTATCCCAACTTTTTGTGCTGAGTACACCCCAACAGAAGAGCTGGAACATCGCAAACAAAGCAGAACCGACGCCGGTTTGGAAGCCAGAGCCGGCTGCATTCGGGTTTTAAAAAATTTTCTTCTAGAAACGATTTCTAGACATTTGCGAAATAGCACGGAACTGGGGCTGGCTGTAGTTGGGAACAAGACGGCGATTTTTGAAAAATTTTCAGAAATAGTTTCTGGTGCCTTCTACTTTTGTAGATTTTTAGTGAGAACAATTCTCAGCAGTATTTTCTATTTTGAAGCTCAAAACAACAACCAATTTGTTAGTTTAAACAAAACCAAAATAGAAAATTAGGATGAAACTGAAGGTGACAACCATGTTCAAGAAAATGTTTTTCTACAGAAAACTTTCAACACATAAAGAAAGTATCTTTCGAAATATGCTGTAACTATTACACAATCATATTGTGCTACGGACCCAACCCACAATGCTCAAAACGATTTCAACTCGAGTGAAAACAGTTTTCACAGCGAACAAAGACAAACACAAATACATGAAAATAGCTTTACATGCCAAAATAATGTCTGCAAACCACATATAGCAAGGCTCTGATACCACTGTTGGTATCTCTCACACATATCATATATGGTGTGGCGAAAAATAAGAATGAGATACCATCTCAGGACCCGCATATGTGTGGAAAACAAAATATAAAGAGAACAAAAGGAACAACTTTTTACCTTTCTTTGATCTTGTGGAAAACAAAATTTTCCTTCTTCAAGTCGAGGTGCGATCCAACAATCCTCTTGATTAAACACCACGAGAGTTAAACGTTCAACCACTATAATCACAGTGTGTAATTATCTCTAACAGAAATCCACACAGAGGATACGCTCAAGTACGAAGTTTTCTGTGCTAGCAGAAAAACTAAGTGGCGGCTAGGGTTAGGTTGCAAGAACCACGAGAGAGAGAGAAGAAAGAATGTCGTGTGTGTTCCCTAGGGTTTTTGTGAATCAACTTAGATTAGGTTTCGTGCATTTCATACATAAAACCGAAAAATCTTACTAAAACTGAGAATTCTAATCCTATTAAAATTCCCTAATTGTAATTGGAAACATCAAGTTCTCATAATTACAATTTGGACCATAAATTATAACTAATTATAATTTGTCCATAACAACTTCTCTTTCTCTCAATTAACCCCACTATGTTATCAAATAACATCTTGAGTATATAATCCTCTATTGTGTGTGACCTATTAGGTTTTCCAATCAATTGGTAGCGAACATGAATTAATCCAAATGTTATTGAGATTAATAATCCATAATTAATTAAAATTACTCATATTAATTCTAATCAGAATTGATTTATTAATTCATCAATTAATAAACTCATATTCCCAAATCATGAGCGGTATCTAGCAACACATCATGACCACCCAAGAGTTCAGGAAGTTAAGTGGCTTAACATGAACCCTTCAATAACAAACTACAGTGCAATTAACTTCTTTCACCATACAATATCTCATTCGGTTTGGAGTACAAAATTAGTGCCAACTCTCTCCAGAATTAATTCTGGTCCGAATACAATAGTACTTGTACCAGGAACCCACTACTTTAGATGTGTATCAATTGGAACTATTTCCAATACACAGTTACCTTGGTCAAGGACTTCTGGAGTAGTAATTCCTACAAGTGGCCGTGAGATATTCGCCCCTACTATTAGGAGTGACGAATCCTTTATTGACCCTCTCAACTATTTTTGTTTATCTCACAATGTACCCAATATCTATCCCATAGGTAGCCCTCGATCTGGCTCCAGAGATTGGAATTAAAGTATAATGCTCAGCGAACAAAGTACCTTAGAGATTTTAAGTCTAATGATACTTGCACATTTGCTATATTGAGATTATATCACTGGCACTAAATAGTTATCCATGTGATTATCTCATAGCTAGGTCATCCAATGAACTTGTTACATTAACAAGCATCCATGTGTTAACTTTGAGTATCTCAATACTCACGGATATGAGAACCACCGTCTGATCAAATTAGGAAGTCTAACACATACTAGGATGTATAGTTTTATTAATACTACGACTAGGAACTATTTAAATACTAACACTATACAGTGTAGTAGGAATCTCATATCATGATCTCTATCATGATTTCCTTAACACAGTGTTGTACTAGGGACTTTATCTAACAGTTATTTTACACAAAAGTAAACAAAAGAAACTGTAAGATAAATAATGCATTTTATTAAAATAAAATATGTCATATACAATGTACAAGTGATTGCCTCTAGGGCATAACACTAATATCTTCTTCAGTGCTAATAAGGTCATTCAAATACAGAAGTAAATAGTTTCTATGATACTCTGTATTTTTTTTTTTTGTTCAGTAAGCATATTTCGATTTCATCGTTTTTGCCATTTCAACCTTCAGCGCCATGTAAGCTCTAGAGGCAGAAATTCTAGATGCGGAATTAGGGCTTATCCAAGGATTTTGGTATTTTTCTATTCCTACTCGGCCAGGACTTCCTCAGCCATGAAATTGACATCCAAGGGACCTATAAAAGCACAAGAGAACACAAGAGTTTGAGATATACAACGAAGAAAGGTGAATTAAAGTGCAGAAATTCTGATTTTCAGATTAAAGAAAGAATTCACCCAAGTCAAGGAGGATTGTTCAAAGGGAGTCTTTAAGGAAGAAGAAAGAGGCTTGTCTATGAGTGCTTTCTTTTCTCTTTGTTTTTTTTTTCTTTAGCAATGATGTATTCAATGTTGTTATTATAATTTAACATTATTTTGGGATTCATGGTTTTGTGTTAATTTAGTTATTTGATCAATTCTTTGTCATCTTTGGTATTTAATTACTTGATTTCATTGGTTATTGATGCGAGTTCTTCTAATTGACTTGAGACGACGATGTTAGGAGTTTCGTTGCATTGATTTCGTATTTGTCTAATCTTAATGGACTTGAGCGAGGAAGTTAAGATTATAGGACTAAGTGGTTAAAGATTAGTTGATTTCGCCTCGAGTAAAGGGTTATTAGTTAATTTCATGTTTATAAGGAATTGAGTCTAATGCATGTTTTGGTTAGGATTAGCTTGATTGGAAAATCTATTAATATAATCAAAATATAGGATTCAATAGATTGGGACATGAAGTGGGGTTTATCTAAGTAGAATTATGACTTGTGAGACGATCGAGTTTTACTTTATATTCCTTCATGATGCCAAGATGATAATTAGTTGAGAGAATTGCTAATTGGTTCATTGTCATGTTTTCTAGGCTAATTATCTAAATTACATAAACCTACATCCTTGAGTTGTATATGTTTTTTTATTTTTCTTTTTATTCTTTCCTTACTTTATTTGGGTCGGTTAAACAATGAATGAAAAGTGATTAGTGTGTACTTATTCTTTTGAGGATCGATATTCGTTAATTCCCTATATTATGCTTGCGATGAGTATACTTGCTCACATGTTTATTTTGGGATTAATGTTTTAATTAAAACGTGATTAATGGATGGATTTAAAATTGATGATTTTAAATACTCAAAATTTACGCATCAAGTTTTTGGCGCCATTGACGGGGAATAATATCATGAAAGTTTAGATTTTGTTGATTTAACTATGTTTATATATTTATATGTCTATATATCTATATGTCTATATGTAAATATGTATATATGTTCTTTGTGTAAATCGGTGTTATATCTTGTTGTTTGTAATATTGTTTGACTTAATTGACCAGCATGCTTCATATTGTACTGTAAATACCACAAACTTTTATATTTAAATAGTTTGGAATGTGTATGTTATTCTTTTCTTTAATTTTCTATTATTTGTTTTTACCATTGGTTTTTTCTTTGTTTATTATTATTATTTTTGTTTTTTTTAATTTTTTATTCAATTTTTGTTTTTCTTTGAGTGTGAGATTGATATCATCATGGACAATTACTTTTGGGCACAAGATCAAATGAGTTATAATGACGAGAATTTGGTGAATTTGCAAGTCAGATTGACGCTTTTTGTGAGACGTCACTTGAAGCCTCAATGCATTCTTTTGTCGCCAATACAAAATCCTCCATTAAGTGGCATGAAAAAGTATTCCAACGTATGAGCCATCAAAGAACACAACTAGCCAAGTTGGTTAAGGATGCCATAAAGGCCCATACGCTTGAACGAGAGAATCCCCAAGGAAAGAGAGAGGATATGAGGAATAATTATTCAATGTGGAAAAGGAGGTATTCAATTCTCTTCTATGTGCTAATAATTCTAATCTCTCTTTGCCACATGATTTTTTAAGTTCTTCTCAATTCCTGGAGAACAAGGGTCCAATTGATGATGTGTTGAATTTATCATGCCTTAAGGAGTTGGATCTTTCAATGTTACATCATAAGAAGTCATTGGAGGATGGTGGTAATTTCTACCCTTCACCCCATTTAAAGGAAGGTAACTTAGTTTTTGTAGATGTATTGAAAAGTAAGGATTTATGATTCCATCTTTAAGAAAATTACTAAGTTTTAAGGGGAGTTTTCATTGTGAAAAATCTTTTGAAGGGTTAAATGGTAATTTCAAGTTTGATGCATTCTTTAGAAATCATTTGCATTTATATGTTGACAAAAATATTTGTGTGTCTAAAGGAATATTAGACAATGAGGTTCATGAGTTTTGTTTCACTGAGAAAAATCATTTTCATGAACATGACCTTTTCAACAACCTCCTTTCTTTCCACATTCATCTTGCCTATTTTCTATTTTGAGCTTAAATGTCTTTGACACAGGTTTGATGAGAAAGTATGATGAGTAGAAAGAGGTTTTTTTTTTTTTTTTTTATGTGCTTTGAGTTTGCTTTGAATTTGGGACTTTAGATCTTTTGGTCATTCTTTTGTTTTATCTAAGTTCCATTTTTAGTTGTTATGTGTTATTTCCCTCAAATAAGGAAAATATTTTCCATCTGAAGTGTGGGGGAGTAAGCCGTGTTTTTATTCGCTTTTTAAGGATTTTTTAGTATTTTTCTTTAGGTTGTTTTCTTTTACTTAGGTGTGTTTTTATTTTGTTATTATTTTCCTTGTGCATTTATTTGTGTTTTGTAGGTAGGAATGAAGTCCTCTTGAACAAGCCCTTCTCTCTTTTTTTAGTTTTGATATCTATTGGCACTTTATTGCACTTGGGAAGTATTGCTTAAATTTTTCACCCTTTTATTATTTTTGGTCCCTTTGGAAATGCTTTCTTATGTTTATTTTTTGCCAATGAGGATATTGTTCAATTAAGTGTGGGGGAGTGGTTTAGTGATATTCTTTGACCAAGTTTTTATCAATTATCTTGATATTTTCCTAGTATTGAGCTACTTTGGAAAATTTGTTTCTCACCAATTCTTTCTTTGGAAAAATTTGTCTTAAAAGATTTTGATTGAAAAACAACTTTGTTGCAAGTTCCTTGAAAGTTTTGAAAATTTGAAGATTTAAAAGTTTGAAACTTTTGGAGCTAATTTGCAATAGAAGTACTTTCTTCTCTTTCTTTTTCCTCTTTATTTATTTTGGACTTCTTGGCTGTACTTTTATTATTCAATCTTTGGCCATTGAGGACAATGCCCCGGGGAAGAGGGGGGGAGGGGGAGAATAAGGTTGAAAAAGTGCTTTTCCATATTATTTGGTAAATATATTTTGTGGTTGTGATAACTTTTTTCGAAAGGTTAGAATTCTTTTTCTTACTTAAATATGAGTTTTCTCATTCATGTTAGGATTTCATCATGATTATCAAATAAGAATGTAGAAGAAATAACTATGAAATCCATGTCTAAAGATTACGTGTTTGCAATTAAAACAGGAATAGAGGAATGAAATGGAGATTACCTTATTTGGCAGAAAACAAAAAATTTTCTTGCACCAACTCCTCTACTTTGATCGTCCACCTTGCACCACTACAATCCAAGAGTAAGATTGTCTCTAGCAGTAATCCACATAAGGTTGAATTGCTCACGAAGCCCACTCAAGACTATGTTAGTAGAAGAGAAGCGGCTAGGTTTTAATTGGAGAAGAATAGGGAAGAAGAAAGAGACGAACATTCGCCTCTCTCCTTTGTTTTCCCACGTGTGCACAAGGGAACAAATTCCCTTATTTATAGGTTTATAATTTATTTTAATTGTAATCAGGTCCTCTATGAACCAATGTCTACAATTAGGCCCTTAACGTTTATATAATTGCAACTAAGTCCATGAATTATAACAAACTTATAATTCACTTATAAATATATTTTCTTCTCTTAATTAACCCCACAATATTATCAAATAATATATATTAAGTATTCAAACCTTTATTGTGTGTGACTCATTAGGTTTCCTAGTCTTATTGGTAGCATGATATGAATTACTTTTAACAACTTTAGAATTAATAATCCTAAATAAAATATAGGATTAATTTATTAATTCTCTAATTAATAAATTCATATTTAACAGATCAAGAGCGACATCTAGTAATGACTCTTGATCACCCAAAAGTCCAGAAAGCAAGTGGCTTGATGTGAACCTTTCAATAGCAAATAACCAGTGCAATAAACTCCTTTCACCATACTATATCTTATTCGGTCTAGAGCATGGAATTAGTGCTAACTCCATCCAGAATATTATTAATTCTGGCCCGAATATTTTAATACTTGTTCAAGAAATCCATTACTCGATATATGTATTAAATTTAGAACTATTTCCAACACATAGTCGCTTTGGCCAATGACTTCATAAGTAATGATTTTTACAAGTAACCCTGAGATAGACTCTGCTACTATTAGAAGTGGTAAATCATTTATTGACCCTTTCAGCTATTTCATTTACTTTACATTATATCCAATATCCATTCCATAGGCGGTCCTTATAAGACTCCAAAGATTAGAATCAAAGTACAATGCTCGATAAACAAAATATCTTAGAGATTTCAAGTCTAAAGATACTTGCATACTTGCTATAATGAGATTCTATCATTGACACTCAATAGATTATCTAAGTGATTATCTCATAGTAAGGTCATCCAATGAACTTGTTCATATAACAAGTATCCACATATTAATCTTGAGTATCACAATACTCATGGTTATGAAAACCACCGCTTGTTCCAATCTAGGGATATAACATGTGCTAGTCTTGGAGTATTAATAATGTCTCATCTCATTAATACTAAGACTAGGGATTATTCAAACACAAACACTATATAGTGTAGTAGGAATCTCACATCATGATATCTATTATGATTTCCTTAACACTGTATTGTACTAGGGACTTTATCAAATAGTTTATACACATATTGAGATATCACAATCAAACTGAAAGATAAAGAATGCCTCTTTTATTAATTATTATGCAATATACATGATGCAAGTGATTGCCTCTATGACACAACACTAATAATCTCCCACTTGCACTAGAGCCAATCATTCATGTATTGAATACCGAATGACTCAACATATTTATTATGTTTCTTCCAGGAAAGTGCTTTAGTAAGTGGATCAGCTATGTTTTGATCCGTGGGAATTCTCTCTATCTTTACATCTCGTTTATCAATGATATTTCTAATCAAATGAAAACCTCTAAGTACAGGCTCCAGTCGATTGTTGGTAACAGTATCTTGTTTGGAACCTTTCTAACTCACTGTCCTTCCACACAACATAAATACGTAGCCAAATTATGATTTGTAGTCGTCCTTATTAGACTGAAAACTGGCATCAATATATCCTCTTACTCGCAAATCACTATCTCAATATACCAAGAATACATCCTTGGTCCTTTGTAAGTACTCGATGATATTTTTTACAGCCGCCCAATAACTCTCCCCAGGGTCAGATTAGTATCTGCTCATTAAACTAGCCAAGTACATATCACAACATACTGTTAGTGTTGTACTCTAGAGGCAATCACTTGTACTATGTATATTACATATTAAATTAATAAGATGCATTCTTTATCTTTCAGTTTGATTTTTATATCTAAATATGTGTACAAACCGTTAAATAAAGTCCCTAGTACAACACAGTGTTAAGGAAATCATGATAGAGATCATGATGTGAGATTCCTACTATACTATGCAGTGTTTGTACTTAAATAATCCCCAGTCATAATATTAATAAGATGGGACATTATTAATACACCAAGACTGGCACATGTTATATCTCTTGATTGGATCAAGCGGTTGTTCTCATATCCGTGAGTATTGGGATACTCAGGATTAACGTGTGGATGCTTGTTTTGGAACAAGTTCATTGGATGACCTAGCTACGAGATAATCACTTGGATAACTATTTAGTGCCAGTGATAGAATCTCATTATAGCAAGTGTGCAAGTATCCTTAGACTTGAGATCTCCAAAGTACTTTGTTTAACGAGCGTTGTACTTTGATTCTAATCTTTGGAGTCTTATTTAGGACTGCCTATGGGATGGATATTGGGTACAACGTAAAGTAAACGAAAGTAGTTGAGAATGTCAATAAAGGATTCACCACTCCTAATAGTAGGAGAGTATATCTCAAGGCCACTTGTAGAAATCATTACTCATGAAGTCCTTGGCCAAGGTGACTATGTGATGGAAATGGTTCCAATTGATACACATATCGAGTAATGGATTTCTTGAACAAGTAGTAAAATATTCGGGCCAGAATTAATAATATTCTGGAGGGAGTTGGCACTAATTCCATGCTCTAGACCGAATGAGATATTGTATGGTGAAAGGAGTTTATTGCACTGATAATTTGCTATTGAAAGGTTCATGTCAAGCCACTTGACTTTCTGGACTTTTGGGTGGTCAAGAGTCATTGCTAGATGTCGCTCTTGATATGCTAAATATGGATTTATTAATTAGAGAATTAATAAATTTAATCCTTTATTTTATTAAGGATTATTAATTCTAATATTGTTAGAATTAATTCATATTATACTACCAATAAGACCAGGAAACCTAATGGGTCACACACAATAAAAGTTTGAATGCTCATATATATTATTTGATAATATTGTGGGGTTAATTAAGAGAAGGGAATATATTTATAGGTGAATTATAAGTTTGTTATAATTCATGGGACCTAATTGTAATTAAGTAAACTTTAAGGACCAATTTGTTGACAATTGGACGTTGAAGGACTAAGTTGCAATTTATGGTAATTATAAATCTATAAATATAAGGAAACGGTTTCCTTAGGGTAAGAGATACAGACTATTCATGCAATAACAGAGAAACCATTTCTCTGCCTCTCTCTTGATCAAACCCTAGCCGTTTCTCTCTTATTAATCAAACCATAGCCTCCTGAATTCTACTAGCATAGAATTGTGAGATTGTGAGCGTTCGACCTTGTGTGGATTATCATTAGAGGGAGTTCTTTCTTGGACTTCAGTTGAGTTGCTGTGAACCGGTTTTGTGATCTAGATCGCGCCTGCGTTCTTGGAACAAGAAAAATTCAAAAATTCCAACTTCAAGAGGTAATAAGCGTGATCTTCTCCTTTTCCCGTTTCTACTGCAAACCCGTGATCCATAGCTTGGATTTCTTGCTATTTTCCACTGTGTTTAATCTGATTAATTAATTTAGAAATCCTACACATATATGATAAATCCAATTGCCGAAGTATATGGAATTCTACTCATATGATCCCTTTCAACTTATGTCTTTGGAGACATTGACTTTAAAAGACTTATTCCATGTGTCATAGGTAAGAATCCTCTTTTAGATTGATCTATGCTGAACCTCTTCAGTACTTTATCTATGTATGTAGATTGCGAAAGACCTAGCAACCTCCTTGATCTATCTCTATAGATCCTAATTCCTAGAATATAGGTTGCTTCTCCAAGGTTTTTCATGGAGAACCAAATCTTTACAGATTAAAGAACGGAAACATCATTTCCTATTAGCAATTTGTCATCTACATAAAGCAATAAGAAAACAATTGTACTCCCACTAACCTTCTTATATACATAAGGTTTATCCACATTTTGAATGAAATCAAATTCTTTAAGTGTCTTATCAAAGCGGATATTCCAACTCCTAGACGCTTGCTTATGTCTATAGATAGACCTTTGTAACTTGCAAACTTTTGTGCCATATTTGGATGTGAAACCTTCAGGTTGTGTCATTTATACATCCTCAATCAGGTTTCCATTAAGAAAAGCTATTTTTACATCTATTTGCCAAACCTTATAGTCGTAATGAGCAGCAAGTGCTAGGAGTATTCTTATGGATTTTAGCATAACGACTGGTGAAAATGTTTCGTCATAGTAAACACCTTACTGTTGTCGATAACCTTTTGCAACTAGACGTACCTTATAGGTAACCACATTACCATCCATGTCGATTTTCTTCATGAAAACCCATTTGCACCCTATAGGCTTGATTCCTTCAAGTGGATCAACCAAAGTCAACACTTGGTTTTTATACATGGAATCCATTTCTAACTTCATGGCTTTAAGCCATTTATCAGATTTTGAATTATTCAGAACATCTTTATAAGTAGTAGGCTCATCTTCTTCTATAAGCAATACGTCATTGTGGTCACTTATGAGAAATCCATATCTCTCAGGCGCCACTCGTATCCTACTCGACCTACGAAACTCTTGTGTGTTAGAAAATTCATCAATAGGTGTGGGTTCAGACGGTTGATCAATATTTGTTTGTTCTTCTTGAACTTCACTAAGTTCAAGCTTGCTCCCACTATCTCCTTTAAACATGTGCTCTTTTTCTAAAAAGACAGCATGTTTCAAAACAAAAACTTCATTTTCAATAGGAAGATAGAAGTAATATCTGAATGACTCTTTTGGATATCCAACAAACAAATATTTGTCAGACTTACTTTCAAATTTGTTTGATATTACTCTTTTAATAAAAGCAGGGCAACTCCAAATCCTTAAATGAGATAACTTTGGTCTCTTACCAAAGAACAACTCATAAGGAGTTGTATCAACCATTTTTTATGGAATTTCGTTTAATATATAAACAACAGTTTCCAGTGCATATCCCTAAAACGATTTTAGTAACTTTGCAAAAGCCATCATGGTTCGTACCATGTGTAGAAGGGTTGGATTCCTTCTCTGAGATACAATATTATGTTGAGGCGTATGTAGTAGAGTCCATTGAGATAATATCCCATTATCTCTAAGATAATTTAGAAACTCTTGACTTAAGTATTCACCTCCTTGATCGGATCTAAGAGTTTTAATAATTTTGCCAAGTTGTTTCTCTACTTCATTCTTGAAGTCTTTGAACTTGTCAAATGCTTTAGACTTGTATTTTATTAAATACAAATACCTATATCGTGAATAGTTATCGATGGAGGTTATATAATAGTGATAACCTCCTCTTGCTTGTATAGACATTGAGCTACATACATTTGTATGTATTAGTTCTAATAACTCTTTAACCCTTTCTCCTTTTCCAAAAATAGAGTTTTAGCCATTTTACCAAATAAACAAGATTCACAAGTGTCATATGATTCATAATCAAATGATCCCAAGTCACCCAGCTTGTATAACTTAGATACGCGTTTTTCATTTACATGGCCTAAACGACAATGCCATAAGTAAGATGAGATTGAGTTATCTTTTCTTTGTTTCTGTACATTTATATAGAATTGGATTATTCATGTCTAGAACATATAAACCATTAACTAAAGTTGCAGAACCATAATGGATATCATTTAATAAAAAAGAATAACGTTTATTCTTAAAATTTAAATAAAATCCAAATAAATCTAAACAAACAATTGAGATAATATTTTTCAATAAAATTGGTATAAAATAGCAGTTTTGAAGTTCTAAAATTAAGCTAGAAGGTAGATTAAGATGATAAGTTCCTACAACTAGTGCAGCAACCTTTGCTCCATTTGCAGCTCGTAGGTCTACATCGCCATTTTTCAATTTTCTACTGCCCTTTAGTCCCTGCAAATTATTGCATAAATGAGATCTACAACCGGTATCTAATACCCATATCTTATTACTAAAAGTAGTATTAATCTCAATTATAAACATACCAGGAGTAGAAGTAGAAGTACTTGCAAGCTTCTCCTTCTCTTTCTTTTCCTTCACGGTCTCTAAGTAGGCTTTGCAGTTGCACCTTTAGTGGTTGCTTCCTTCTTCTTCACACCTCCTTTGGGCTTGGTAGGATTATTCTTCTTCTTCTTGGGAACTTTCTTCTTAGAAGATGAAGAACTTACTAGTAAGATTGCCTTATTATCCTTCTTCATGGATGATTCAACAGTCTTAAGTAAATTGATAAGCTCAGGTATATTGGTCTCAATATTGTTCATATGGTAGTTAATAACAAATTATGAAAAACTACTTGGTAATGATTGTAGAATTAATTCAACACTTAAATTGTGATCCATTACGAAACCAAGAGACCTAAGCTTTTCAATATAGCCCAACATCTGCAGCCCATGAGTGGCCACTGAAGCACCCTCAACCATCTTAGAATGGAACAATTGCTTATAGATCTCATATATCTCAGTTCTAGCTTGTTTATCAAATAGCTCTTTAAGATCGAAGATAATGGTTTGAGTATCCATATGCTCATGTTATTTTTGTAACTCAGGAGTCATTGACGCCAGCATAATACATGATGCAGTGTTACTGTCCTCCTTGTGCTTCTTGTGGACAACATACTCATCAGTAGGAGCATCTTAGGTTAGAGGTGGCAGAATAGGAGCATCTAGCACGTAGAGCAACTTTTTCGACTTCTTTTTCTTATCCTTGATTTTATCATAGAAAATCTTGTCTAGGGTTGTGTTGATTCTCTAGGTTTGCCCATTGTAATTAATCAATTCTATAAATTCATTAGGCAAAACAACAAAAGAAGAGTTAGTAGTGGTACCTTTATCTATTTCCGTAGGATCTTTGATACTTGCCATTGTAACAGTATATTACACGATGGGTATACTTATCCAATTGTGTGATTTGAGTGTGTATTCAGCATTTTAAATTTTAAATATGATTTTGTGTGTTTGTTGGTAATATTTCCCATACTCAAAATCATGCAACATGTTTTTGGCACCATTGTCGGGGAATAAAGATAATATCATGAATGCTTGGACTTTAATGATTTAGCCATGTACATACTTGTAAATATTACTAACAATTTTATGTAAATACATTTGTTTTTATATTTGTGCATATCTCAAACCATTATATGTACTTTGTTGTATTATTATTTTTTATATTGTTGTATGTTATTGTTTTGAGTAATTATATGTATTGGATTTTATTGATTTAGATTTTGTTATTGTAATTAGACTTGTTGCTGTGGATTACTGTTATTGCTGTTGCTGTATTAGTGTGTGTAGGATAAAAGTATTGTTGTATATTTTGAAGATTTTGGTTGATTGTTGAAGTTATTGATTTTTTCCTTTTAGCTTTATGTAAGTAATTATGGTGTTTGACATTGTAATTTATATTTGTGAAGTTTTAGAAAGTGATGGTAAAGATGGTGAATATATTAAAGAGTTGGTTGGAATGTATAGTGGTGTTATGTTTTGTGGAAGGTTGTTTGTTTGATTGGAGATTGTGTAACCTTTGTATAATTCTTATTTTTGTAACATCCCTACTGCTATTGACCCAAAAAGGGTTGGGGATGTCGCCATGTCCATAGGATTAAGGCTCCTTATAACTAGTTAGAAGCAAAAAGAAAGAAGTAAATTTAAAACTTAATACAACTCATCAATACTTTTACATATCTCTAAGATTAAAACTCAAAGGATTACAAGTCTTCAACATCAATTTGTTAATAAACAACAAAATCTAGATCGTAAACTAGTGGTGTTATGCCCTAGAGGTAATCATATGTATTTTGTGTATTGCACATTTATTTAATAATTCAAGACATTCTTTATCTTTTAGTTTGTTTTATTTATACTTTCGTGTAAATATATAACTGTTAGATAAAGTCCTAAGTGCAACACTGTGTTAAGAAAACTATGATAGAGATTATGATGTGAAATTCCTACTACAATGGATAGTGTTCGTACTTAAATTATCCCTAGTCATAGTATTAATGAGATAGGACATCATTAATGTGTCAAGACTAACACTTGTTATAATTTCTAATTTGATCAGGCGGTGGTTCTCATATCCATGAGTGTTGTGATACTCAAAGTTAATACGTGGAGGCTTGTTACTAGAACAAGTACATTAGATGACCTAACTATTATCTTGGTATATAATCAAATTACGAAGTGGAAATAAAACCCAAGATAACCTCCCGAACGATCACTCATATATGAATAATAGATCATAAGAAGGAGGAAAAATAACTTTGGCCTTGTCTTCTCTGTTTAAAATTTTTCTCCTGGATTTTGAAGGCACGATCTAGTAACCCTGCAATCCTGAACGAACAGAATAATCTTTTCTTGAACATTCAACCTGAGCCACTGCAAACCAAATTTAGGCTTGCCTCCAACAAAAATCCACATGAAGATTTAAAGACCAGAATCACCTAATTCTAGTTCTAGCAAGAAACGATAGGTGACTAGGGTTTTGGGAGGAAGAAGAAGAAGAAGAAATGACTATGTTTCTGTTTCTGTGAAAGATCAATAATTCACACTATTATCTAATATAACACCGTTCATTTTTCTAGAATTTGAAACAATTTAGGGTTTCATAATTATGATCAGAACCCATAAGTTCTTATAATTATGTTTTGGCCCGTAAATTATAATTATTTTATAATTTGTCATAGAAACTTCTTCTTCTCGCAATTAACCCTATTATGTAATCAAATAACATTTCGAGTCCTTAATCCTTTATTGTGTGTGACTTATTAGTTTTCCTGGTCTATTGGTAGTATAATATGAATTAATCCAAAAATTTTAGGATTAATAATCTATGACAAATAGAATTAACCTATTAATTCTAATAGGATTAATTTATTAATTCTCTAATTAATGAATCCATATTAAGCCAATCATGATTGGCACCTAGCAGTGCATCATGACCACCCAAAAGTCCAGAAAGTCAAGCGACTTGACTTGAACCTGTCAACAACAAAGAACAATGCAATAAGTTCATTTTACTATACAATATCTTATTCGATTTAGAATATGAAAATAATGCCAACTTTCTCCAGAATATTAATTAATTCTGGCCTAAATATTTTACTACTTGTTCCCGTAATCTATTACTTATTATGTGTATCAATTCGAACTATATCCAATACACAATTGCCTTGACTAAGGACTTCTTGAGTAGTGATTCTTCTAAGTGGCCGTGAGATATTCGCCCCTACTATTATGAGTGGTGAATCCTTTAATGATCCCCTTAACTACTTTTGTTTACTTCACGTTGTACCTAATAGACATCCTCTAGGCGGTCTTGTCAAGACTCTAGAGATTGGAATTAAAGTACAATTCTTAGCAAATAAAGTACTTTGGAGATCTCAAATCTTAGGATACTTGTACATTTACTATAATGAGATTTTATCACTGGCATTAAATAACTATCCATATGATTATCTCATAGCTAAGTCATTCAATATATTTGTTCAAGTAACAAGCATCTACATGTTAACTTTAAATATCACAATACTCACAGATGTGAGAATAGGAAGTATAACACGTGCTAGTTCTAACGCATTAATAATATCCTATATCATTAATACTATGACTAGGGATGATTGAAGTACGAACACTATACAGTATAGTAGGAACCTCACATAATGATCTTTATCATAATTTTCTTAATGCAGTGTTGCACTTGGGACTTTATCTAACAGTTATTTTCAAACCAAAGTTTAAATGAAATAAATTGAAAGATAAAGAATACCTTGCATTATTCAATAAATATACAACATACAAAATACATGTGATTGCCTCTGAGGCATAATACTAATAAGCTCCCACATGCCCTAGAGCCAGTCATTCATGTATCTGATACTGAATGACTCAACTTATCTATCATGTTTTTCTTGGATAGTGCTTTGGTAAGTGGGTCAGCTATGTTCTCATGAATGAGAACTCTCTCTATTTTTACATCTTGTCGATCTATGATTTTTCTATACAAATGAAAGCATATGAGTACATGCTTGGATCGCTAGTGAGACCTTAGCTCATTTTCTTGTGCAATAGCCTCATTGTTGTCACAATATAGAGATATTAGTTCAGCAATGCTAGGAACCACTCCAAGTTCTGTCACAAACTTATTGATCAAAACTACTTTATTAGTTGCTTCAGAAGTGGCTATGTACTCAACTTCAGTTGTTGATGTTAATTTTGTGTCATAGAGGCAATCACTTGTACTATGTATATTGTATAATAATTAATAAAAGAGGCATTCTTTATCTTTTAGTTTGATTGTTATATCTTAATATGCGCATAAACTGTTTGATAAAGTCCCTAATACAACACAGTATTAAGAAAATCATGATAGAGATTGTAACACCCCTACTAAAAGAAATAGCGGAAGCATATCAACACCGGGTGTTGCTCTGTCCAGTTACCCAAATAAGGGGTCTTTATAACGAAAAACCAACAGAGTATGCAAGGTCCAAATCCATACAACGACTTATACTTGATGGTCACATGCACATATATAGTAAAGAATCTCATACATGAAAATTTCCATTCAACATCAGTAATAAGGTGTATTATCCAAAAGGGAAACGTCCGGACCTATTCTGCTGTCACTGTGGTATCATCCTCTATCCGTAGGTCCTTTCAATTTTGGATCCTAAGAAAAGTTAAGATAAAAGACATGTGTGAGTAAAAATCACTCAGTAAGTCCCGTGTGTGCTAGTGTTTTTCTTATGAAATCAATTATCAATTTTCTTCACCGAAAATAACTTTATAACTGGGAAATAGAAGTAATTGATGGATTTGGGTTCAATTTGTCTTATACATACGAAAAACATAGTTTCCAAATATATGGCCCCTAATTTTAATAAAAGCAGGTTTTTCTACATCTAGAAGGGCGACTCGTGTGCAAAGTTCAAGGGACTTCGCCTTTGGCTACACGGTCTCTTGTGCTAGGAACTGCGCCTTACAGCACGTCACCGTGTCATGCTGGAACGGTGAGTGTAAAAACGTACAGCTCACCTAGCACTTAGGGATCTTTTACTTGCCACCATAAGCCAGAGGTCCCAATCTTGACGTCAGTCACCATCGAGTTGGCAAGGAGTTAAACGCACCGAGTGTCCCTGCCCAGCATCCAGCGAATGACTCAAAATCAAGAAGCGCAGTTGCAGACACGGCAATTGCCAGGCTCAAAACGGCTAGCCAGGACGACTCATCTCAATGTCCTGTCGCCCTGTTTGGAGCAAGACAATCCCCAGAACTGATCAGGTTACTTGGGATTGTCTATCTCTAACATGAGCTAATACAAAGATCAAAGTCCTTACTGAGTACTCAACGTCAACAATACTAACCCCATCTGACTGATCAGGCCAGAGGGTCATCTGTTCCCACAACATTTTCAAATCAAAATATTTTTGGGGTCAAACAACATTTTCCAAAATCATGTTGAAACCAAATAAATGGTTCTATTCACACATCAAAACGTGTTTCCAAGAGTATCCAGGTCATTTTCCCCATACTCGATCACAAAAGTCATTTCCAAGGGTATTCAGGTCATTTTACCGATACCCAATTCCAAAAGACTTTCCAAGGGTATTCGGGTTATTTTACCCTTACCCGAGTTAAAAAATATTCAAAAAAGTTCCAATAAAGATATTTCGGTTATTTACTGAATACTCGAGTTCAAAAGGTTTTCATAAAACATTCCAATAAAGGCATTCCAGTCAATTTATGGATATCCGATTCCAAAATTTACCATTTTCTAAAAATCCCAAATATTTAATCCAAAAGGACTAAGTTCACAAAATTCATGCTTTAGTCATTCAGTAAGGTTTCCAAGCTATTATAATGGTCAATCGAGCCCAAAATGGCATAAAAGCAATTCTTGCTCAGATAAATCTTAAACATGTTCAGGGATTTCCAAAACGATATATAACATAGCATTTCATGGAAAAACAAAGCACATTAGCTTTAGAAAGAGTTTTAGAAATCCAAGGGACTCACCTCAAATCTCTTATTACCTAGCAATATAAATATTCGCTAAGTCGTCACCAAGGCCTACAATAATGATCATTCATAACACATTTAGTATTCTATGTTTTTCGACCATAATATACATATGACTATTGTCTAAGGAAATCACTTCATTTCTCATTTCATTTCATGCTTGAAACGAAATCTAATTCTTGCACACTTATAATCCATCTCATAATACCATCCTCCTTACATGAATATAAGGACTTAACAAATCCATAAAAATTCTCATTCAATCCATCAACATAATTAAAATCAATCCATGCATTCATTTGTTCTTAATAACATTATACAATTTTCCAGTTTTGACATCATAACTTGTTTTGCTCATAACTTTCAATCCACAAATCCAAATGATGTCAAACTAATTGTAAAATGTCCTTAAGACATTCCTTTACAAGTTCCAATTCATGGAGTACTAATTCTGTTGTCCATTTTGTTCAGTTTTGAACACAAAGATCCAATACTAAAATCCCGTCACTGATTTGGCACCTCTTACTATTTTCACCATAACTTTTGATCCGTAAATCCGATTAACCTCAAACTTGCTCCAAAATGCCTCTATGATCCTTAGCTACAAAGATATATGCCTGCTTTGTTCAAATCCAAAAATGTTACAGATTTACTAGACATAAAACCTCCCATGACTTTTTGGAAATAAACCCACTGTCTAGCAAAACACATTATATCTTCATTCCTTGTTTATTATATGAATACAAATTAATTCAATCCAATCTTCCTTTTAACACTCTTAAAGCCACTGATTTCCATTCATACATAAAATAGAAAATTTCACCATAGCACAACAAGAAAACCGGAAGCCTCATTCATAATATATATCCTTGAGAGTTTCTTAACAATTATCTTATTTCCAACTCCATTTCCTTTTCCTAATTCAAGAACAACATGCAGCCATGGTTAAGTCTCTAAAACACTACCAAACCTCCATCAAACATCACACAAACACAGCTAATAAGGTGCCATTCCATCCACCACATATACACGCACACAAGAACAGCTTTCACACAACTTCACCTAGCTAGTTTCCATAATTCATACATAACCTCTCATAATATATGTACCAAAATGATCTCCATGCTTTATATAATAACTTTACTTCAAGCAAGGTAAATCCTTACCTTTTATTTGCTACGTTTGGAAGCTAAACAACCTAAGCATCTTCTTGTTTTTCCTTCTATCTCTCTCTCCTCTCTACTTTCCGAATTTTCTCTGTCTCTCTTCTGTATTTTCTTTTTCCTTTCTCTTCTCTTTTTCTTCCTTGTTTGCTGCAAAATTCTAGCTTTCTAAAGCCATTTCAGCCGGCCTTCATGGCCTATATATATAGAAATATGGTCTTCAAGTCAAGGATGCATTAAGTGATCTCAAACATTTGGAAGCCCTAGATTGGTCCACCTAGCTACTTAGGTGTCCTTTAGAGTATTCAAGAATTCTATGGAATTCTTTAGAAAATCCTTACATGATTGTTCATGTAACCAATCATAGAATCAATACTTGGTGAGTTTTCATTGGTCCATACGGTGATGAGGTGTCCACTTAGGTGGCATGTGACTAAGCTTAGTAAAAATATTTATTTATAAACTTTTATCTTAACTTATCACAACCAATCAAATAGAAACACTTGACCTCATTAACCAATCACTAAATGCTACTTATTTTCATTCACCAATCATAAGAAGCCACACGTCCCATTTCCAATCGCAATTTTCTATTTTCTACAGAAATGACCAAAATCGGGTCCGTAACGGAAAAATATTTTATTTCACTATTCAACTCCAACAATTCTACTGAATCCATTGGTAACACTTAAATTCTTCAATTCCCTCTCAACTTGGTCAAATTTTTAGTCAAAGTCACGAGTGCGGTCAAAATAAGAAAAATGCCTCTGATACCCCGGGTAGCACAATTCGCACCAAAATGTGTGTCTCATTGCACTGATTAATTTCTCTTTCTAGAGTACACTAAAATTCTTATTTTGTTAATCTTCATAGCCTTCCAAAAATTTAAGGTGTTGGTAGAACAAATCCAATAATTACATCCAGGTCCTTACAAAATTTTATTTCACCAAAGTATTCGTCTCAATACACCGATCAACTTTTGTTCTGGCCATTGATATAAATTCTTATTCTATTATAGATAGTAGCCAACTGAAAGTAAAAAGGTGGGGTGTTACAGAGATTATGATGTGAGATTCCTACTACACTATGTAGTATTTCTGCTTGAATAATCCTAGTCATAGTATTAATGAGATGGGACATTATTAATACAGTAAGACTAGCACATGCTATATCCCTTGATTGGATCAAGCAGTGGTTCTTATAACCATGAGTATTGTGATACTTATGATTAATATATGGATGCTTGTTATATGAATAAGTTCATTGGATGACCTAGTTATGAGATAATCACTTGAACAGCTATTAAGTGTCAGTGATATAATCTAATTATAGCAAGTGTGTAAATATCCTTAGACTTCAAATCTAAGGTATTTTGTTTATCGAGAGTTGTACTTTGATTCTAATCTTTGGAGTCTTACAAGGACTGCCTATGAGATAGATATTAGGTATAATATAAAGTAAACGAAAATAGTTGAGAGGGTAAATAAAGGATTCACTACTCCTAATAGTAGGAGAGTATATATCAAGGCCATTTGTAGAAATCATTACACATGAAGTCCTTGGCCAAGAAGACTATGTGTTGGAAATAATTCCAAATTGATACACATATCAAGTAATAGATTTCTTGAACAAGTACTAAAATATTCAAACCAGAATTAATAATAAAGAGGGAGTTGGCACTAATTCCATGCTCTAGACTGAATGAGATATAGTATGGTGAAAGGAGTTTATTACACTAGTTATTTTGTATTGAAAGGTTCATGTCAAGCCACTTGACTTTTTGGACTTTTGGGTAATCAAGAGTAATTGCTAGATGTCGCTCATAATCTGCTAAATATGAATTTATTACTTAGAAAATTAATAAATTACTCCTATATTTTATTTAGGATTATTAATTCTAAAGTTGTTAGAATTAATCCATATTATGCTACCAATAAGACCAGGAAACCTAATGGGTCACACACAATAAAAGTTTGCATGCTCAATATATATTATTTGATAATATTGTGGGGGTTAATTAAGAGAAGAAAATATATTTATAGGTGAATTATAAGTTTGTTATAATTCATGGGACTTGGTTGCAATTATATAAACTTTAAGTGCCCAATTGTAGACATTGGATCTTGGAGAACTTAATTGCAATTAACACAAATCCTAAAAACTATAAATATAGGAATCGTTCCCTTTTACAGAGAGGATTTTGACATTCCTTCTTCATCCCTATTCTTCTCCAATTAAAACCTAGTCGCTCCTCTTCTACTAGTATAGTTTTAAGTGGGTTTTGTGAGCAATTCAACCTTATGTGGATTACTACTAGAGACAATCCTAGTCTTGGATTGTAGCTATGTATTTGGACGATCAAAACAGAGGGAATTGGTTCTTGGGTTGCTGATCAAATTTCTATCCGAAAGAAAAATTTTATTTTTCTGCTATAAAAGGTAATCTCTGTTTCCTTCTTCTATTCCTGTTGTAACTGCAAACACGTGATCCTTGGGCATGGATTTCATGGTTATTTTCACTGCGTTTTTATTTGATAAGGATGATGAAATCCAATAGTTGAGTCAATAATAGTATATTGTTTTGAACTTTTCCAACTTATTACCCCTCCGCAATATAAATACGTAACCAGATTGTGATTTGAAGTCATCTTTATTAGATTGAAAATTGGCATCAGTATACCCATTTATTTTCCAATCACCTCCTCCATAAACTAAGAATACATCCTTAGTCCTTCACAAGTATTTAAGGATATTCTTTACAGCTGCCTAATGACCCTCACCAGGGTCAGATTGGTATTTCCTCATCAGACTGTGAGCACATGTTATATCGGGGCTAGTACATATCATAGTACACATGATGGATCTAATTGCCGAGGCATATGGAATCCTACTCAAGTAGTCCCTTTCAACTTATGTCTTTAGAGATGTTAGCTTTGAGAGGCTTACCCCATGAGACATAGGTAAGAATCCTTTTTTAGATTGATCTATGCTAAACCTTCTTAGCACTTTGTCTATGTACGTAGACTGTAAAAGACCTAGAAACCTCATTGATTTATCTCTATAGATCCTAATTCCAAGAATATAGGTTGCTTCTCCAATGTCTTTTATGGAGAATTTCTTGGACAACTAAACTTTTACTAATTGAAGGACAGGTACATCGTTTCCTATTAGCAATATATCATCTATATAAAGTAACAAGAAAATGATTGCACTCCTACTAACCTTCTTGTATACACAAGATTCATCCATATTTTAAATGAAACCAAACTTTTTAATTGTTTCATCAAAACGGATGTTCCAACTCCTAGAAGCTTGCTTAAGTCCATAAATGAACCTTTGCAGCTTGTACACTTTTGTGCTATCGTTGGATGTGAAACCCTCGGATTGTGTCATATACACTTTCTCAGTTAGGTATCTGTTTAGGAAATCTATTCTTATGTCTATTTGCTAGACCTCATAGTTATAATGAGCGGTAAGTGTTAGGAGTATTCTTATGGATTTCAGCATAGCAACTAGTAAGAAGGTTTCGTCATAGTCAATACCTTTTTGTTGACGATAATCCTTAGCAACAAGTCATGTTTTAGAGGTAACGATGTTACTATCCATGTCAGTTTTTCTTTTGAAAATTAAATTGCACCCAATATGTTTGATTCCTTTGGGTAGATCAACTAAAGTCCACACTTGGTTGTCATACAAGGAATCCATCTCTGACTTCTTGGCTTCAAGCCTTTTGTTAGATTCTAAAATATTCAGAACATCTTTGTAAGTTGTAGGCTCATCTTCATTTATGAGCAATATGTCATTGTGGTCACTAATGAGATATCTATATCTCTTAGATACCGCACATATCCTACTCGACCTACGAGGTTCTTGTGTAGATGAAGCTTCATTTCTTTTCTCAATAGATGTGGGATCAGACTGTTAATCTATGTTTGTTTGTTCATGTTGAACTTCACTAAGTTCAATTTTACTCCCATTGTCTCCAATGAGCACGTGCTTTTTCTCCAAGAAGATGGCATGCTTTGAAACAAACACTTTGTTTTCTGAAGGGAGGCAGAAGTAATAATCCGAATAACTCTTTTGGATATCCAACAACTAAACACTTTTCAAATTTACTCTCAAGTTTATCTGACTGTGGCCTTTTGACAAATGCAGGGCAACCCCATATTCTTAAGTAAGATAACTTTGGTCTCTTACCAAAAAATAACTCAAATACGGTAAAGCCAACTGTTTTTGACATAACTCTATTTAGAATATAAATAGTGTTGGATATCTCACACATATCATATATAGCGTAGCAGAAAAATAAAATGAGATACCAACTCAGGATCAGCATATGTGTGGAAAACAAGACATAAAGAGATCAAATGTAACAACTTTTTACCTTTCTTTGATCGTCTAAAGAACAAAAATTTTCTTCTTCAAGTCGAGGCGCGATTCAGCAATCCTCTTGATCAAACACTATGAGAGTTAAACGTTCAACCACTATAATCACAGTGTATGATTATCTCTAACAGAAATCCACACGAAGGATCATACTCAAGCACCAAGATATTTATGTGCTAGTATGACCAAGATGGCGTCTAGGGCTTTTCTTGGTTGCTCAAGAACCACGAGAGAGAGAGAGAGAGAGAGAGAGAGAGAGAGAGAGAGAGAGAGAGAGAAGAAGAAGAAGAAGAAGAAGAAGAAGAAGAAGAAGAAGAAGAAGAAGAAGAAGAAGAAGAAGAAGAAGAAGAAGAAGAAGGTTTTGGAAGCTATTTCGTGTGTCTCACACCTTAGGAGTTTCGTGCATATCCTATATGTCACGAAAATATTACCAAAAATTGAGAATTCTAAAACAATTAGAATTCCCTAATTGTAATTGGAAACATAAAGTTCTCACAATTACAATTTGACCCATAAATTATAACTAATTATAATTTGGCCATAACAACTTTTCTTTCTTACAATTAACCCCACTATATTATCAAATAACATCTTGAGTATATAATCTTCTATTGTGTGTGACCTATTAGGTTTCCCAGTCAATTGGTAGCAAATATGAATTAATCCAAATATCTTTGAGATAAATAATCCATAATTAATTAGAATTAATCATCAATTAATAAACTCATATTCCCAGATCATGAGCGGTATCTAGCAACACATCATGACCACCCAAGAGTTCAGGAAGTTAAGTGGCTTAACATGAACCCTTCAATAACAAACTACAGTGCAATTAACTTCTTTCACCATACAATATCTCATTCGGTTTGGAGTACGGAATTAGTGCTAACTCCCTCTATAATATATTAATTCTGGCCCGAATATAATAGTATTTGTATCAGTAACCCACTACTCTAGATGTGTATCAATTGGAGCTGTTTCCAACACACAGTCGCCTTGGCCAAGGACTTCTCGAGTAGTAATTCCTTCAAGTGGCCGTGAGATATTTGCCCCTACTATTAGGAGTTGTGAATCCTTTATTGACCCTCTCAACTACTTTTGTTTACCTCACAATGTACCTCGTTCTGGCTCCAGAGATTGGAATCAAAGCACACTGCTTAGCAAACAAAGTACCTTAGAGATCTTAAGTCTAAGGATACTTGCTCATTTACTATATTGAGATTATATCACTGGTACTAAATAGTTATCCATGTGATTATCTCATAGTTAGGTCATCTAATGTACTTGTTCCATTAACAAGCATCCATGTGTTAACTTTGAGTATATCAATACTCACAGATCTGAGAACCACCGCTTGATCAAATCAGGAAGTGTAACACATGCTAGTATTAACACATTAATGATGTCCTGTCTCATTACTACTGTAACACCCCGCTACCTAGGCCCGCCAGGGTTGGGGATGTCGCCCCGTCTAAAGAATAAGGGGTCTTTATAATTAGGTCACACAATAAAATAGCGGAATAAAAATAATACTTTAACTTAAAGTTTATTACAACCTAAGAATAAATCCAAGATTAAATCCAAGAATACCAAAAACAAATCCATAATAAAATTTATCCAGTCTCATCTCCCCAAAGCACTACACAAAATAAATTATCAGAAAATCTTCCAAGGTAGGTAATATCTAGCTACTCATCCCCACAGCAGGATCGACCTGAAATCATGGTAAAAATGGTGATGAGACAAAAATCTCAGTAAGGCTGTGTGTGCTTTGAGTGTCCAGTGAAAACAGTTCGTGAATGTAAAGTATAAATTTTTATAAGAGAAATACTGGCAAGCAATAAACATTAGTTAAAATCAAGAATGGTGTTTTGGCATTTCCAACCATACATAATCAATAAAATCAACCACTCAAATGAAATGATCATGGGTTACTACACGTTGGGCCTCATAACCGGTCAGAATGCTGACACTTTGTGCAGATTGACAAAAAAGGTAGGTGATCGGCCTATCGGGCAAGATACTCCTCCTTCTCTATACCCAAACAACAACCGGGTGTCCATTCTGACAAAACATAGTCACTTGATTGAAAAATAAACTACTAGCTCGGACCGACATGACCTACTGGACTGACATCTTATCTGGGCAAGACTCCCCCCTCAGAGGTGGCCACCTACTGAGAGACTTACCCTAATCCCTCAAAGACTAGCCCTAGCAGTCCACCCTTATTGAGTACTCAACGTAACCTATCCCACATGGAAAAAATGAACCAAACATAGTTCCACTTGAAAATGACAATTAAGGGTTTCCAAAGTCTTTGTCAAAATCAGTTTTAGAAAGAGTTTTGAGTTTGAGTAAGTCTTCTTATTAGTTTTCAAATAATTCATTTTTTTGAAATAAGAAAGAAGTCAATCCTCAATTGCCTTTACAGAAAGGAGTATCCATGCACTCTACATTTAGCTTGCCATAATAAACATTTTACATCAATCGGGTTTTATGCAGGAACTTACCTGATCCTTAGCTCGAGATAAAATAAAGATCTTTGATCGTTGACCCAACCTCGCATGGGGTAAATATAAATCACAATCAAACTCCAGCTAAATTCTACTTTCACAAATAAGACTAACTCAACTTACTACTACCATGATCTTAGTGTCTCAAGTTTTAAGGCCAAATAATAAATAAAAGGTTTATAAACTAAGTCTAATTTGATATTTAAAATAATTAGTGTTTTGGGAAATAGGTACTAATAAGTTGAAGGTTTAACTCTTGCTAAGAATAATTTAGAGTTTATTTGATAAAGGGTTCTAGGTGGTATTAGGTAAAATAATAATTTATTAATAATCAATTGCTAGAAAATAATTGATAATTAAAATTAGTTGAAAATAAATTTTAATGAGTCTTGATTGAAAGATAATAAATAAATTTTAATAGGTTTTGGTTAAAAGATAATAATTAAATAAATATTTTACTTATTATGATTATTTTCATAAAAAGCTTTATTTGATATTATCATTTGATATAATATTTATATGTTTTATTTTTTTCTAGCAAAAGCTATTATTTATTTGACTAAAATATCCTTATTATATATATAATGATCCAAATCTACCCTTCCTAGGGTTTTTCAAAATTACTAGCAAAATTCATAATATTAAACATTTTATTGAAGAAATAAAATTTAGCTTAGGGACAACTAGGTCATGATCACAATTTCACTTGCTAACCTCAATCATGAACATATACTCCACTTCAATTCATCAAATCAACCAAATCATGAATAAAAGCATAGATCTAAATTTATCAAGACATGATCCAACCCTTACTAGCATAAACATAATCATAGCTTCCATACTCATACATGAATATAAATCCTATTCATCATAGACTACATAATCTCTAGCATACTTGATCGCAAAGATAAGGAGACATGCATTAAACCCTAAAAACATCATAATATCATCCAAGATAAATCATCACATGCATCAACCCCAACTCCATCATATACACACATCCATTCATGCTTTGAACTCAACTCATCACAACAACACATGCTTAAATCCTATTCATAATCCATCTTCTACCAATATCATCCTAGAGACATGAATCTAGAATTTAAAAGGAGGGTTGAAAAGGCTTACTTGATTGATGAGTACCTTGAAGGAGTTTCGAATGGATCTCAACTCCTAGATGTCTAAATCCGTCCAAGGAAGATGAAGAAAGCATGGCCATTGGTGAAGAACCATTCGGCCAAGAAGAAGAGAGTGTTCGGCCAAGAGAGAGAGAGAGAGAGAGAGAGAGAGAGAGAAAAGAGAAGAAGAGAGTCCATTAGCATGCTTATTCATATATATATTCATTAGAGATCAAAGATTAGTGAAGATGAAGTTGTTTGAACAAACCTACCTTGAAGGTGTTCTTGAGTCTTCACAAAATTTCTAATTTTTTTATCCAAAAGATTAAGTTGGATTTTGGAGTTTGATGTTAAAAATGGTATGGATGGACTCACGGCAGTGAGTAGATGAAATCTGGAATTTTTGGAAGAAGTTTGAAGTTGTTTGGATAGGTATTAGGCGAAAGAAAGGAGTATGTGTTCTTGGTGTTCTATGTGTGCTTGAAGGTTGAAGAGAATGGAGGGATTTTGGTTAATTCTGGCCGAAATTCTGAGGGAGAGAGTGACCGAATTGCTAGAGTGTTTTAGGTAGATGATTTTCTGGTTTGAAAGGAAAAAGGAAAGGCTGGTTGTTGAAATCCTAAAAGAATATTTTTGGGAATCAAATTTGGAAACAAAATATAGCAAGAATATCTTGTTCAATGGAAGCTTTTTTTGGAAGCTGTTATGGCCGACTGTTGGCTAGGATTTCTGCTAGACGAAAGCTGGTTGAAGGAGGTTAATGGTAGCCGAAAAGAGGGAGTGTAATGGTGAATGGAAGGTCTGGTTGTTGGAGGGACATTTTATGGAAGGTTTCTAAATCAAGTTTGCTGGAATTTTGGTATCCAATCAAAGCATGATTGCAGTGATTTGTTGGAGATATTTTCGGGCAGCCATGACTGATTTTTGTGCAGGAGCTTGGGGAGGACAATGGAGTTCAGTTCAGGGCTGTTTAAGAGTGGTTTGTACAGAAGGAGGATGGAGTTTCGGTCAGGGCTGAATTAGGAAACAAAGTTGGACAGAAATCCTGCACAAAATTTTCGCTATTGCTGGAAATTTCTTGGGCAGTTTCGGTTGCCATTTTCCAGCCAGATTGCAGAGAGTTTGAAGGGGATTTCAGAGGCTTTTCATGGCTGGTTTCCAGCCTTCTCCATAGAGGAAAAACGTGGCTAAGGAGTTAGGAAGAAACTGGAAGAAAACAGCTTAGTTGAAGACCACCAAAGCTTCAATTTCAACTAAAAATTTTTCTGGTTTTGCACAGCATTTGTGTAGCTCGAAATTAACTTAGAAAATTCCAGATTTCAAGCTGATCAAAAGGGCCATTTTTTGGCAGCATTTGGGAGGGAATAATGGCTGAGAATTTTGACACCTTGAAGGCTCAAGAAGCTGTAAAAATTTCAGTTCATGACATGAAGGAAAATGAACCTAACTAGAGTGAAGTTTTAGAAGGTTCACTAGGGGAATTAATTCTCTTGGAACGTTCCCCATCCCTTCCACATTTTCGGTCCATAAGATGTCTTTCCCTTAGATATTTTGAACCTTTAAAGCTACAGCACTTTACTGAAATTTCTAGAATGGAATTGGCTAGAATAATGTTGACCAATCTAACGAATTAAGAATTAGGAGAAATTAAATATCAAGAAGGAATGAATTCCCTTAGGAATTTTTGTATAGGGCACAAGAATAGGATTAGAGTACTCCTATCTATCTCCCCTAAGGCAACACCTTTACCCTACTTCTAAAGCACTTAAGGCCAAAAATACAACCTTCCCAAACAAAAATAAAATTTAATCATGCTAAAACTCCAATGATGGAATTTGAATCCAAAACCTCAAAAATTAATTCTAAAGCTCTAACCACTAAACCACAACAACTCTTATTCTTATTTTCTCTCTAAAATATTTTTCCTATTTAATCCTCAAGTTATCTCCCTATTTTCACCTCAAGCAAAAATTACCATTTTGCCCTTCTTACTCAATAATCATATCTAAGCCCTCTAGACTAGAAAACACGAATCCAAAGCACATAAAATCATATAAAAATATATTTAAACATGCAATAAAATATGATATGCATCCCAACCCCCTTACTCTAAGGTTAGTTTTGACTGGGGTTTCACAAATACTACGACTAGGGACTATTTAAGTACTAACACTATACAATGTAGTAGGAATCTCATATCATGATTTCCTTAACACAGTGTAGTAGGAATCTCATACTTGGTTGTCATACATGGAATCCATCTTTGACTTCATGGCCTCAAGCTATTTGCCAGATTCTGAACTGTTCAGAACATCCTTGTAGGTAATAGGCTCATCTTCTTCTATGAGCAATACATTATTGTGGTCACTAATGTGAAATCCATATCTCTTAGGTGCTACACGTATCCTATTAGATCTACGAGGATCGTGTATAGTAGAAGGTTCATCTATTCTCTCAATAGATGTGGGATCAGACGGTTGATCCTCGTTTGTTTGATCTTCTTAAACTTCACTAAGTTCAATTTTACTCCCACTGTCCCTTTTGAGCATGTGCTCCTTCTCTAAGAAGACAGCATGCTTCAAAACAAACAATTTATTTTTTGAAGGGAGATAAAAGTAATATCCGAAAGATTCTTTCTGATATTCCACAAACAAACACTTGTCAGACTTACTATCAAGTTTATCTAACTGTGGCCTTTTGACAAAGGTAGGACAATTCCATGCTTACAAGTGAAATAACTTTGGTTTCTTCCCAAAGAACATCTCAAATGGAGTAGAATAAACCATTTTTGTCGGAACTCTGTTTAGTATATAAATAGAAGTTTCTAGTGCATGCTCCCAAAACGATTTTGGTAGGTCTACAGAAGCCATCATTGTTCGTACTGTAATAACCCATCGTTCAAAGTGAAAATATATATGTATAAAGAAATTAATGATATATTTTCCCTTCCTTATTATTAATAGTATTACTAAGGCTATAAAGTAATAATATTATTCCTAATGTTATAGAATGGCCATCCCTAGTGCTATTATTAATAATAGTATTATTAGTATTATTACTAATATTGTTATTATTCTATTCTATTCTATTCTATTTTATTTTACTTTATTCTACTATCATTATTATTGTAGTTTAATGATAATATTATTATTACTTTTATTCTATTATCCATTACTATTATTTAATACAAATATTTCTTGGTAATACTAAATTATGGTATTATTAAATTCAATAATTATATTGAATTATTATAGTATTTTTACTATTATCATTTATTTATATATGTATGTATGTATGTATGTATATACACACACACACACACACACACATATATAACAACTAATACTATAAATATCTTAATTTATATTATATTATATACAAGATATTTTAGGGGGCCCGCAAGAAATAAATGAAGATGGCCCACAAGCATGACATTTTTGACCAAGATTAACCATTATTAGACTTCCTTAATTAAGCTTAATTAAGTTAAACTAGATTAGGGCAAGTGATCATAATTAAGCTAAACTAGCTTAGGATAAATTAATCATGATTAAGTGTATATTAGCCCTAAGATGTTTTAAGAGATTCTATAAGTTTCTAAGAGGTTCTACAACTTTCTATCATAATCCTTAATCTTCTTGTGAATACTAGAGAAGTCTAAAGACTTCTAGAAATGCCAACTCACCTTAAAGCAAGACCAAGAGGATTAAGCTGTACAAAAAGGAGTAAGGAGGGGAGAATTTCGACCAAAGCTGGGAGGAGAAGAAGAAAAACCAGAAAAGTGAAGAGAGGAGAGGAAAAATAAGAAAAAGAGAGACTAAGGGAGAGAGGGAGATTTCCGACAGCAAGGGAGCAAGGAGAAGACAACCGGCAGCAAGTAGGAAGAAAAAGAAACCTGCAGCAAGGAGAAAGGAAGGAGAAGAAAGGAAGGAAAGGAGTATACAGCTTTGCCCTCATCCTGGAAAGGTAAAGGATCACTCTTAAAAAGCCTAAGAAAGTGATACTAGAAGTTGGAAGCTAGCTAATTGCATATGAATTGTTGATGTTGAGTAATGAAAATACTTTGGTGTTGTGATGGATGTTGGACTGACCGCTTGGTGTGGTGATGGGTTGAGCATGGTTTTCAGTTCATTTGAGCTGTATTGGAGTGATGGTATGCTGAGCATTTGAAAAGAAAAATGATGGAAGTGATAAAGAAAACAAGGACATCCATATGTTATTAACAACGCACTAGCTTGTGATGTTTGAAAATATCAAAGGAAATCTGAGTAGATATGACTGGAAATTGAGCATAAATGATCCTAAATATGTCCTAGACTAGTTAGAAAGGATTTGGAACAAGTTGTGAGGAGGTTGTGAGGGTTTTGAATGGCTAAAAGATCATGAATAGTAAGAATGGTGAAAGCTGTTAAAAATTTACTGGTTTGGTAAGCTTAGAATAACTTGTTTGTTTGAACAAAAGAGAAGTACTGGGCATGAAAACATATTAGGATACTGATATTGGAATATTAAATGAAGTATTGAAGGGTTTAAATGAGGTAGGATATGTTGAAGAAACCGTGGGAATAAGTTAAAACAAGTTGAGCTCTTAAACTGTAATTTTGAACTTCAATCGGGACAGTAAGCTTAGCTGCAAAATAGAAGGATATTTGAATACCCCATGCCCTGAAAATGATAGAGAAATGTCCTAGGAGTATTTTGGAAGTAGTTTTACCTCATTTGGACCTGTAACAAAAGAGATATGTACAAAACACTGGAAGATGGCAAAACTGAATTCCAAAACTCGGAACAGTTGAAGTAACTGAGAAACTGTACAAAATGGGATGGATATTATATGTCTCATGACCTGAAAGTGATAGAGGGATGTCTTAGGAAAATTAGGGAAGTAACCTCACCTTATTCGGACCTATATTGAATAAGTTATGTGAAAAATGGTGAAGGGTGGTAAAGCTGTAAAACCAGGAAAACCATCAAAGGCATTAATCCATTTATTTCTTTAAGAAAGTCTTAGAAACCTTATTAGAACCATTAAGCATTTGAACTCATTAAGTAATAATACAGAGATATACTAATAGTGTAGGTGAATCAAGTCGAGGGAACTCCTTTAGGACTATACACGAGTACAACTTCGACCTATTATACAAGGTGAGTCCCATTGATTTCTAAACCTTTTTAAAGGCTAGTGTGCTTTGATTTTCTATGACATGCTATATTTCATGCCATTTTGAAAATCCTCAAATATGTGTAAGGTTTACATGAGCAACATTTGCTTTTATACTATTTCGGACTCGAATAAATTTCATATTCGGCTTGGAAATCTTCTTGGATGTTTAAAACACGGATTTTGTGAATTTAGTCCTTTTCGGATTAAATATTTGAGATTTTTGAAAAATGGTAAATTTTGGAATCGGGTATTTGGAGAATAATCCAAATATCCTTATTGGAATATTTTATGAAAACTCTTGGAACTCGGGTATTCGATAAATGATCAAAATATCTTTATTGGAACTTTTGTAAATATTTTTCAAATCGGGTAAAGGTAAAATGACTTGGATATCCTCAAAAAGTCTTTTGGAATATAGCATGGGTGAAATGACCCGAATACCCTTGGAAAATGACTTTTGTGATTAAGTACGGGAAAAATAACCCGGTTGCTCTTGGAAACACGCTTTGATGTGTGAATAGAACCTTTTATCTAGTTTCAACATGATTTTGGAAAATGTTGTTTCGACCCCAAGCAATAAAAAAAAATATTTTGATTTGAAAATCCTTCGGGATCAGATGACCCTCTAGCCTGATCAGTCAAATGGGGTTGGTATTGTTGCGTTGAGTACTCAGCAAAGACTTTGACCTTTGTACTAGTCCATGTTAGAGATAGACAACCCCAAGTAACCTGGCTAGTTCTGGGGATTGTCTTACTCCAAATAGGGTGACAGGACATTGGGATAAGTCGTCATGGCTAGCCGTTTAGTCCCTGGCAATTGCTGTGTTTGTGAACGCTTGTTGTTTTGAGTCATTCATTGGAATAAGGATGGGATGTTTGGGGCATTTGACTCCTTGTCACCAGGATGGTGATTGACGTCAGGATTGGGACCCCTGGCTGATGGTGGCAAGTAAAAGATCCTTAAGTGCACGATGAGGTACATTTGTACGCTACACACCCTTCCGGCCTGACACGAGTGACGTGCTGTAAGGCGCAGTCCCTGGCATAAGAAACCGTGCAGCCGAAAGCAAAGTTCTTTGAACTTTGAACGCGAGTCGCACTTCTAATAGGGGAAGAACCAACAATTTATTAAAATGAGGGGCCATATGTTTGAAAATTACTGTTTTTCGAACGGACATGATAAAATGTCCTGAATTTATCAATCACTGCTATTTTCCCTATTATAAAATTTACTTTAGCAAAGATTTTGAAAATCGTCTTTCTCTTCTAAGCAAAACACTGGCACACACATGGGACTCACTGAGTATACCACTCACACGTATGTTTGTTTTTTTAGGGATTGGAGCTGAAGAATAACGACTGTACTCCAAGACTTCTTCTATAGCATTGGATAGCAAATCCTTTGGAGTGATCATTGTATATAGACTACGAGATGTTTCAGTTTATGTATTTTGGGAACTATGACAATGTACCATCGTGACTCATATGTTTATATAAATAAAGAGCATGTTTCATAGATTTACTTAAGTTTTGACTTTACCTGCTTACTTTAAGTTTAAATCATTATAAAGACCCCTAGTCTGAGACTTCAGACGGGGCGACATCCCACATGAGCCCGACCCACTACAACAAGAAGAAAATGTGGGGGTGTTACATATACCATGTCTAAAAGGGTTCGATTCCTTCTCTCAGATACACGGTTATGTTAAGGTGTATGTGGTGGAGTCTATTGAGATAAAATCCTATTATCTCTAAGATAACTAAGAAACTCTTGGCTCAAATATTCTTTTTCTTGATCAGATCTTAGAGTCTTAATACTTTTGCCAAGTTGTTTCTCTATTTCATTCTTGAAGTCTTTGAACTTTTCAAAGGCCTCAGATTTGTATTTCATTAAATACAAATACCCGTATCATCGGAAATCATCGATAAAGGTTATGAAATAGTTATAACCTCCTCTTGCTTGTAATGACATTGGGCTACATACATCAAAATGTATGAGTTCTAATAACTCTTTGGCCCATTTTTGTTTTCCTGAAAAATGAGTTTTAGTCATTTTACCGAGTAAATAAGATTTGTATGTGCCATATAATTCATAATTAAATGACCCTAAGTCACCAAGCTTGTGTAACTTAGAAACACGATTTTCGCTTACATGGCCCAAACGACAATGCCATAAGTAAGAGGTGTTAGAGTTATCCATTTTAGGTTTCTTATTCTTTATATTGAGAATTGGATTATCCAAGTCTAGAACATATAAACCATTAACCAGAGTTTCTGAACCATAATGAATATCATTCAATGAAAAAGAACAATATTTATTCTTAAATATCAAATGAAATCTATTTAAGTCTAAACATGCAATTGAGATAATGTTTTTTTTATTAAAACTGGTGTATAATAACAATTTTGTAGTTCTAAAATTAATCCTGAAAGCAGGTTCAGCTCGTATGTCCCTACAGCAAGTGTAGCAACCTTTACCCCATTTGTAGTACATAGGACCACGTCGCCTTTCTCTAGCCATCTACTGCTCTTTAGTCCTTGTAAGTTATTACACAAATGAGATCCACATTCAGTATCTAATACCCATATCTGATTTCTAAAGACATATTTATCTCAATTATAAACATACCTGGAGTAGAAGTAGAAGTGCTTGTAAGCTTATCCTTTTGCTTCTTGTCATTAATAGTCTCCAAGTAAGCTTTGCAGTTGTGCCTCCAATGGCCCATTTTACCACAATGATAGCATGGGCCCTTGGTAGCTGTGACTTTCTTCTTCACACCACCTTTGGGCTTCATGGGAGCCCTTCTTTTAAACTTTCTTCTTAGAAGAAGAAGATTCTACCATTAAAATTGCATTGGAAACCTTCTTCATGGAGGACTTCGTAGTTTTGAGAAGATTGATCAACTCAGGAATAGTGGACTCAATCTTATTCATCTGATAGTTAATCATAAATTGTGAGAAACTATTAGGCAAAGACAGAAAAATTAAGTCAACACTTAAGTCATGATCCATTGCAAACCTGAGAGATCCAAGCTTCTCTATCAAACCCAGCACCTTCAGCCCATGAGTGGCCACAGAAGAGCTCTCTACCATTTTGCAACGGAATAGTTGCTTTGAGAACTTGTATCTCTCAGTTCTGGCTTGGGCATCAAACAACTCTCGAAGATGTAGTATAATCGATTGAGCATCTATATGCTCATGCTGTTTTTGCAACTCGGGAGTCATGGATGCCAGCATAATATATGATGATGTATCACTATCCTCCTTGTGCCTTTTGTGGACAGCATGTAACACCCCCCGACTACGTACCCATAAAAGGGCGGGGATGTCGCCCCGTCTTAAGGATAAGGGGTCTTTAAAATGAGGTACATAATATAAAGACGAACCAAAGATGTCACAACTTAGATAAATAAAGGGAAACTCTTAGTACATCAGAGTCAAACTTGGGTAAGTCTAAACATATGCATACATCGGTTAAAAAAAACATAAATGAACATCTGTCTCTCAAACACAAATAAGGTAACAAAAGCTCCAGCTACTAGACATCCCGCTTGCTCGAGCATTGTCATTCTCCTGAAAACATGATATAAAAATAGTGTGAGATTAACATCTCAGTAAGTCCTGTGTGTGCACATGGTACTTTGAACAGTTCGTGCATGCATAGCTGAAAATATTTGCAGAAATATTTGGTAAGTCATAAATAATTTCTCTTTGTAAGGAGTGGAATTTTCTCATTGTCACACTTTGTACAAAATAAATCATCCACTCGAAGAAACAGTCATGGCGCCATACTTTGGGCCCCATGATAAGAGAACAGTCAAGGCACCACACTTTGTGTACCTTGACAGGATCAGATTACCACACTTTGGGCGTTCTGATCAAGGGTGGGTGTACGGCCCACCAAGTGAGATACTCCTCCATCTCTACACCCAACAAAACCATCCGGGTGTCCATGTCGGGAAATAATACCTTACTAGGTATGAATGCTAGCTTGGACCGGCTTGACTAACCAACACTGTCGCCCTTTCAGACAGAGCTTATCTTCTGGAGGTGGCCGCCTACCAGAAGACTCACTCAGGCTCTCCAAGACTAGTATTGTTAGCCTACCCTTATTGAGTACTCAACGAACATATCCGTCAATTCCTAATTCACAATGATTCCTTACCTTGGCTTTGTAACACGTGGTTTGCTTCAAACAAAGTTTTCTAAAATGTTTAAGAGAAAGAATAGCTCTTGATAACGGCATTAGTTTGACAAAACCATTTAGAGAATAAACATCCACGTTTACAACCCAAGCAATCATAGTTCAACAATAGCTTCACAAAGCTTTACAACATTTGACTTGCTACCACAAGGATTTAAACAAAAAGGGTTTATGCAAGGACTTACGTGGTACGCCTCAGATAAACAAGATAAAAATCAACTACTTGCTCCCTTCAAATAACCTCCTGATCTAGAATCACATAATATCATGATCAGGGTCTCAATCATCTCAAACATGCATATAAACTCACTTATTCCCATAAACAAATCATGACCTATCATCTAACTTCAAATAAATCATCCATTCCTTGAAACAAATATACCACGAACATATATCCGTTAAAGACATGAGCAATATATCAAAAAGGTCTCGACTTAACCATCAAAATTCACGTCCATCATTATCACAACAAAACATAACATCGCTATCCATTGAACAAGCTTAACACAAGACTCATCTCAAAATATTCATCTATCCCCACTAAACACATTCATCATGCCATTATACTCCCATAGACGTCACCAATCACATTAAACCTTAATTTCGCCATCAAGGATAAGAATTCCTTTACCTTACAATAACCGGATTAACAAGATCAAGATGCCCCTATGATGATCTTCACGAGCTCACTTGAGAAGAAGGGAAAACTGCCTTCTTTAATTCCTCTTGATCGAGAGTTAAGAAAGGAAGATGAAATTAGTCCCTATATGGCATGGTTCAAGGGAAGAAGAAGAGAAGAATCAATGGAGGAAAGGAATCAAGAGGTTGAGAGGACTTTTGCTTACCTTAGGATGCGTTTTGACTTTTTTACCTAGTGATTGCTCTTGTGTTTTTTTCGAAAATTGTAGAGGAGAGTTTGCTGGATATTTTCATGCAGCAAGGTTGGGATATATAGCTGTTCTGGTTTAGGGTTAGAAGAGTTTGATTTAGGGTTAGAAGATGATGCTATGAAGGACTCCTAATGGTTCTAGACTTCTTTGGCAGCAACGGCGAGAAACAGGCTGCTTGCCGCACCTTTTTACTGGCCGAAATTAAGAGGGGTTAAGAGAAGAAAAGCAATTAAATTGCTCTCATAGGCTGGCTGAAAACAGTGCACAAGGGGAGGTTGCGTGTGTTCAGGTTTTTGACCAAGACGAGAAGGAGTTTGTGTGGGTTTTGACAACCAAAAATTCTGTGCAAGGTAGATGTGTTTGCTGTGTGAAAACTATAAGCAAAAGAGAGAAATTCTAGACTGGTTTTGGCTGCTGTTTTTGATGCAAATCTGAGAGAAAAAGTGAGTTTTAGGAGCTGTAATTTGTCTAAATCAACAAAGAGTTTTGATGTGCTTTGGAGTGCAGATTTTCGTGCAGTATGGTGTGTACAAAACTGGTCAAAATTCTGGAAAAAGAGGGTACAAAAATCTGGTTTGTGTAGCTAAAATAAATCTGAATTGGTGAGAGGTGTTTTAGATGATTTAAGCTAGGTTTAAAAGAGTTTGGATACATTTAGTAGTGCAGCATTTCGTGAGGCATATGCATGCACAAGGTTGACCGAAAATCTACAAGAAAAGAGGAACAAAACCTGATTTGTTTGGAGATAAAATAAAATTTGATTTGCTAAAGGATTTAGGGTAAGTTTCCCTAGTTTGGAAGAGTTTGAGTTGAGCTAGGATTGCTCCAAAGGTGGCGGCAACAAGGCTGGAATTTTCCAGATTTTTAGCTAGGGTTTTATTTTCAAAATTAACAAAATATTTTGCTAGGAAAAAGGAAAGAAAGAGAAAAATAGATTTAATTCAATCTAACTAAATTCCCATCAAGACATTAAACATAAAATCTTATTGATTAAATAAAAGCTGGAATTTATTTGCTCTTAGCTAAGATTTTTGAAAATTAAAGGCATAAAAGCTAGAATAAAATTAGTCTCTATCTTTATCAAAAATCCTTGAGTTTGGAAAATAAATATGGAGATTTAACTCCTAAGAAATTGGCAGCTGAGATTTAAAAGAGTAGCTAAGGTTTTAGCTAAAATATTTCTCTAGTAATAATTAAATAAATAAAAGGTTAAATCTAAAATTCTTTGAGAAATAAAATAAGATCTTTACCTAATATATTTTCTATCTCTAATATTTATCAAGGAGAGTCTTATACTACTTAAAACTCTCAAAAGTGGTGGCTAGCTAGGGTTCTCGACCAAAAGCATGAAGAACTCTGGAAGAAAAATTCAAAAAGGAAGCTAAGATTCGCAAGAGGTAAGATTCGAACTCAAGCTACCAAGGGATAATTACCAAACCTAACCATTAATCCAAATCAACTCCAGTGTTAATATATCTTTGAGAAATTCCTTTCACTCTAACTCTCATCCCTCTATCTCCTCTACTAAATTTCACTTAAACAATTCTCAAATAATGCAAGCAACACAACCATTTCTCATTAAATAAATTGTTGCAAGAGCAAGCTTGAAAATCACATGCATCCATGTGAAAACAATTTTAAAATATCACATAAAATGCAAAATGCTATGCAATACATAACTTTTCCCCCATAGGTCAAAGGTGGTTTTGGGCAGGGTATTACATCCCCTCCTCCTTAAGAGAATTTCGTCTCAAAATTCAGATTCCATACCCTTAGAGCATATCTGGATACTTCCGTCTTAGCCATTCCTCAGTTTCCTATGTTGCATCTTGCGCTCCATGATGATCCCAAAGTATTTTTACCATAGGTATCTGCTTACTTTGAAGAGTCTTGATACTCTGCTCCAAAATCCGGACTAGTTTCTCCACATAACTCAGATTCGGATGCAATTCTAAAGGTTCCTCATTAAGTACATGACTTGGATTGGGGTTGTATTTCTTTAGCTAAGACACATGGAAAACATCATGTATCTTGGTTAATCCGTCAGGTAGATCCAATCTATAAGCGACCAGCCCAACCTTTTCCATTATCGGAAATGGTCCTAAATACTTAGGACTCAACTTTCCTCCTTTCGGTTTCCTCAGAATTCCTCTACTAGGAGTTAACTTCAAGAACACATGATCACCCACTTGGAACTCCAGTTCCCTCCTCCTAGTATCTTCGTAACTCTTTTGTCGCTTTGCGCTGCTCTTAGTCTTTCTCTAATGACCTTAACCTTGTTCGTCATTTCTTGTATACATACCTCACCAGTCCTCCTAATATGCCCCTCTTATGTCCATCCCCAATATATTGGTACTTGACATTTTCGTCCATATAATGCTTCGTAAGAAGCCATCCCAATCGATGCTTGATGACTATTGTTATAGGCTAATTCTGCATGCAGCAAACACTCTATCCACTTGTCTTCCAAAGTCTAAAATACACGCTCGGAGCATATCCTCCAATATCCGAATGACTCTTTCGGATTGACCGTTGGTCTGCGGATGTGCAAAGGTGCTGAATTTCAACATAGTACCCAACTTATTCTAGAATCTCGAAGTGAACCTGGGGTCCCTATCTGATACGATACTTGACGATACGCCATGCAACCTTATAATTTCCCGGGTATAAGTCTGAGCTAACTTTTCCATAGAGTCTCTTACGTTCATCGGTATAAAATGTGTTGTCTTGGTCAATTGTCCACTACTACCCAAACAACATCCTTGTGCGTCTTGGTTATGGAGAGGCCAGTCATAAAATCCATAGTCACCTCTTCCCATTTCTACTCGGGAATCGGTAACGGTTGCAATAGACCTGCAGACTTCTTGTGCTCCATTTTAACTTTCTGGCATGTTAAGCATATTGACACATACTGAACCACATTTCTCTTCATTCTAGCCCACCAATATTTCTTTTTTAAATCATGATACATCTTTACCTCCCCAGGGTGTATGGTATACTTGCTCCTGTGAGCTTCGTCCAATATCCTCTTCTTTAAGTCTTGGGTGTTAGGTACACATATCCGGTCCCGAAAATATAGTATCTCTTCCTTGTCGATCCAAAAATCTTTACCTCCTCTCCCAATTTCTTTTTCTTTGAAAACCTAAAACTCCACACTGTTTGCTAGGTTGCTACAATTTCTTGCTCCAGATCGGGCTTCATGGTCAAGTTACTCACACAGATCTTCCTCTCTTGAACTTCTGCTTCATGCTCTAGGATTTCTTGCACTGCCAACACTTCCTGTATTCTGAAGTGTGCTATCTTCACTTTACGACTTAGAGCGTCAGCTACCACATTCGCTTTGCTAGGATGGTAATTAATAGGACACCTATACTCTTTCAAGAACTCTATCCATCTACGCTGCCAAAGATTCAAGTCCTTCTGTGTGAAAATGTGCTTCAAACTCTTATGGTCGATGAAGACTTCATACTGTGCTCCGTATAGAAATATCGCCATTTTTTCAAGGTAAATACTATGGCTGCCAGCTCCAAATCATGAGTCGGATAATTGAATTCATGCAGTTTTAGCTTCCTATATGCATAACCTATGACCTTCCCATCCTGCATCAGCACAGCTCCCAACCCTTCATTGGATGCGTCCGTATAGAGTGTGTAGGGCTTGTTGGCCTCGGGTAAGCTCAGCACTGGTGCTGTAACCAATCTTCTTTTAAGCTTTTGGGAACTCTTCTCATACTTCTTGCTCCAAGCAAAAGCAATATCCTTCTTTAATAGTCACGTCATCGGTGAGGCCAAAGTGGAAAAATTCTTAATGAAACGTCGGTAGTACCCAGCTAGTCCAAGAAAACTTCGTATCTCAGTAGTATTCTCTGGTTGCTTCCAATTTGCTACGATGTCCACCTTAGCAGGGTCCACCTTTATTCTATCCTTGGATATCACATGGCCGAGGAAGGATACCGAGCTTAACCAAAACTCACATTTGCTGAACTTAGCAAAGAGTTTGAATTCCATAGCTTTTCCGAAACCAACCTTAAGTGCCCTGTGTGATCCTCCGAATTCTTGGAATAGATTAATATATTGTCAATGAAAACGACTACAAACTTGTCCAAATATAGCTGAAAAACTCGATGCATCAAGTCCATGAAAATCGCTGGTGCTTGGTTACATCGAACGGTATTACCACAAATTGATAGTGGTCATACTGCGTGTTGAAAGCGGTCTTGTGAATGTCTTCTTCCTTAATCCTCACCTGGTAGTATCCTTGCCGCAGGTCTAATTTTGAAAAGTAAGCTGAGATTTGAAGTTGATCAAATAGCTCGTCAATTAAGGGCAAATGATACTTGTTCTTGATCGTTAAGTTGTTCAATCCCTGGTAATCGATGCATAATCTCAAAGTACCATCTTTCTTCTTGACAAACAACACTGGTGCTCCCCACAACGACGTACTCAGTCGAATATAGCCTTGCCTCACAAACTCTTCCAGTTGCTCCTTTAATTCCTTCAGTTCCGCCAGTGCCATCCGGTATGGGGTTCTTGACATGGGTTCTGCTCCAGGAATCAGATCCACGGTAAACTTAACTTCCTGCTCAGGGGGTAGGGAAGTGAGCTCAGTGGGAAAACGTCTGGAAAGTCTTTTACCACCTCCATACCTTCTAAGGTACACTAATCCTTGGATTTGTTCAGAAGATACGCCAAATATCCCGTACATCCTCTCTTAAGTAACTTCCGGGCCTTGGTACCAGCAATCAAAAGTTTCAGTTCCTTTGTCCGCTTACAGTCAAATTCAATCACGTCTCGTTCAGGTCTCACAAATTGCACCGTCTTGACCTTGTAATCAACACGAGCTTCGTGCTTCGACAACCAATCCATGCCCAAGATCAGATCATAATCATCAGTGTGCAAAATTATAAAATCTACTTCCAGAATCTCCTTCCATACCTTAACTTCACAACTTTCCATTAATTTACCCGCTTCTACTACTTTTCCCAAGGGTAAGCTTACTATTAAGGTATAGGGCAATTCCTTTCCTTCCCAACCCAAATGCGATGCACATACTTTACTCATATAAGAGTGTGTGGATCCTGGATCTATCAAAATATTAACAAGACGTCCTTGGATAGAAAGGTTACCTTCAATCCGTGCTGTATCTGCTCCAACTTCTTCTCAGTTCAAGGCAAAGACCTTAGCCTTCACTTAGGGTTTCTAACCTCCCACTCTAGTTGTTCTAGCAATAACACCTTGGTTAACTCCAATCGGCTGAGTCGGGCCTGTCTGGCCAATCCTTAGAGGTTTAGGGCAGACGTTTCTTAGATGGCTCGAGTCTCCACAGTTGAAGCACCTCCTTACTCCCCCATTGGTCCAAAAATTCCTCTCGGTGTGGCCACATTTCCCACAGAGTCAGCAATTAAGGTTACTTTGCATCGGTCCTGTCGCAGGAACTCGAGGTTGCTTTTCCCAATTTCCCCACTGCATAGGCCCAGCAGGTCGCTTGTTACTCGGAGGCCTCATTGGTGGAAGAGTCGGTTGGAAAGGCATGCTCACTGGTTGGTACCGATCTGCATTCTCCGTTCGAGATGCTACATCCATGGCAGCAGTGTATGACGTTGGTGGCGATGGAGCCAATGCCTTCCTCAGATCTGGCCTCAGCCCCTTCACAAACTGTCGAGTTCGCTTCCGCTCCGTGTCGACCAAGCATTTGCAGTACTTGGACAACTACATAAATTGGGCTGCATACTGAGCAACTGTCTTGCTTCCTTGCTTAAGGGTTTGAAACTCATCCTCCCTCTTCTCAACTACCCACCGGGGAATGTACTTCGCATGAAAAGCTTCAGTAAAGTTATCCCATGTCCATTCTTGCTCTTCTCTCTCCCAGTCACTCTGTATTCGCTGCCACCATGCTCGCGATGGTCCCCTCAGTCGAAAAGCAGCAAACTTCACCATCCTCTCTTCCGTGTATTGTAGAGTAGCAAAGATATCTTCCATCTGTTTGATCCACTATTCTGCCTTCTCATCTTGCTCCACCTCCCCATGAAATGTGGGAGGTTGGAATTTCAGAAAACGCTCCAGGGCCTCATCATCTCCCCGCGGTGATCTCTTGGCCACCTTGTCCACTCTCTTGGTTAAATTCTGAAGGATTGAAGCCATCTTGTCAAAAGCCTATCCCATAGTCACATCCCGAGATCTCTCAGAAGCTAATTCCTACTCCTACTGCAAGTGTTCCTCCACGTCGGGTGTGGAATGATGCATCTGCTCAAATTCTGGAGTTAAAGACTCACTTTCTTGAAGAGTTCTGCTATGGACAACAGTCCTACGTCTTGGTGCCATCTTTGATCACATTCACTTAAAGTTAGATAGTTGCCAAGAGGGAAAAGTATGCTCAGATACATGATCAGATAATAATAATGACATCTACTTATTCCAAAAGAAAATTTGATGATATTATTTAGGAAAAGTGCCAAGTAATAAATAAAACTCATACTTTTCATAAAAATCATACTTTCATGAAGAAGGGGTTATCACATGCGGTACCCCCTTTCTTAATAAAATAATTAAACCCTACAAGTGACATGCTTCTTCGAAAAGAATAAATGAATAAAAGAATGTGAATCCCAAAAGAGAGAGAGTAAATGATGCTAGTCTTCTACTCGTCTCTAGAGTTAGTAGAGGCATCTGGATCGTCAGAGGCTGGTTCCACGAGCTACCCCATAGAGTTATCGGGGTTTCCCACATAATCCCTCGCAAAACCAATCGAATCAGCACTCTCACTTGGCTGACCTAAATCAACCTCATTGCCCCTCTTAGCTCTCATAGCTGTCTCATAAAACTCATCCATAGCTAATTTAATCACACCCTTAGGTGCAGGCCTCCCATCCTCCGAGTCATATAGGTCAAACAATCCCTCTCTCCTCAACTTAGCATCTACCCCAAGTCCATATCGAAGTCCGCTCCTCTTGGGAACCTCTTCTAGCTTCCCTTTTCCCTTATCTTCCATCCCTAAAATAGGCTGCCTAAGTTCCCTTGCTGCCGGGGTAACTCCATCCCTCTGCTTATGTCCCTTATCACTGGACTCCTTGAGGTCATAGTAAGTAGGAGTGTTATCAAACTCACCTATCTGTGGGGTCCGGGAAGCCTCTATTGCATCCTTATCCTCCTCCTCTATCCCATCCATCTCTCCTTCACTCACACCATCACCCTCATCCCCAAACTAATCTGCCTCTCCTTCATCTAACTCAGCCATCTCCTCATCTTCCTCACCCTCACTAACAAACTCATTTGCCCCACTCTCATCATCCCCATCGTACTCACCAATGCCCCCATCGACCTCCATCTTTGCCTCAACAGCCGGGTCACCTAGCATAGGCAGCACATGCTCCATCTCATCCTCACTTAAAAACCAACCTCCCTCAAGCTCTGTCTCTGAATCAAACGAGGGTAGATCTGCTACAGGTAATAGGGCAGGTGGATTCCCGCAACCAGCGGGCCAGTCTCTAACATCGAAGCAACTCTCTTTACCATCCTATAAACAAAACACACAGGTTAGTACTAGATTAAAATACTTAAAGGAATAAAAATCCAACAAGTCAAGTAATTGCCTAGACCTAAGCTCTGATACCACTTATAACACCCCCCGACTACGTACCCATAAAAGGGCAGGGATGTCGCCCCGTCCCAAGGATAAGGGGTCTTTAAAACGAGGTACATAATATAAAGACGAACCAAAGATGTCAAAACTTAGATAAATAAAGGGAAACTCTTAGTACATCAGAGTCAAACTTGGGTAAGTCTAAACATATTCATACATCGGTTAAAAAAAAACATAAATGAACATCTGTCTCTTAAACATAAATAAGGTAACAAAAGCTCCAACTACTAGACATCCCGCTTGCTCAGCAGTGTCATTCTCCAGAAAACATGATATAAAAACAGTGAGAGAATAATATCTCAGTAAGGCCTGTGTGTGCACATGGTACTTTGAACAGTTCATGCATGCATAGCTAGAAACATTTGCAGAAATATTTGGTAAGTCATAAATAATTTCTCTTTGTAAGGAGTGGAATTTTCTCATTGTTATACTTTATACAAAATAAATCATCCACTTGAAGAAACAGTCATGGCGCACACTTTGGGCCCCATGATAAGAGAACGGTCAATGCACCACACTTTGTGCACCTTGACAGGATCAGATTACCACACTTTGGGCGTTCTGATCAAGGGTGGGTGTACGGCCCATCGAATGAGATACTCCTCCATCTCTACACCCAACAAAACCATCTGGGTGTCCATGCCGGGAAATAATACCTTACCAGGTATGAATGCTAGCTCAGACCGGCCTAACCAACCAACATTATCGCCCTTTCAGACAGGGCTTATCTTCTAGAGGTGGCCGCCTGCCAGAAGACTCACTCAAGCCTTCCAAGACTAGTATTGTTAGCCTATCCTTATTGAGTACTCAACGAACATATCTGTTAATTCCTGATTCACAATGATTCCTTACCTTGGCTTTGTAACACGTGGTTTTTTTTAAAAAGAGTTTTCTAAAATGTTTAAGAGAAAGAATAGCTCTTGATAACGACATTAGTTTGACAAAACCATTTAAAGAATAAACATCCACGTTTACAACCAAGCAATCATAGTACAACAATAGCTTCACAAAGCTTTACAACATTTGACTTGCCACCACAAGCATTTTAACAAAAAGGGTTTATGCAAGGACTTATTTGGCACGCCTTAGATAAACAAGAAAAAAATCAACTACTTGCTCCCTTCAAATAACCTCCTGATCTAGAATCGCATAATATCATGATTAGGGTCTCAATAATCTCAAACATGCATATAAACTCACTTATTCCCATAAACAAATCATGACCCATCATCTAACTTCAAATAAATCATCCATTCCTTGAAACAAATATACCATGAACATATATCTATTAAAGACATGAGCAATATATCAAAAAGGTCTCGACTAAACCATCAAAATTCACGTCCATCATTATCACAACAAAACATAACATCGCTATCCATTGAACAAGCTTAACACAAGACTCATCTCAAAATATTCATCTATCCCCACTAAACACATTCATCATGCCATTATACTCCCATATACGTCACCAATCACATTAAACCTTAATTTCGCCATCAAGGATAAGAATTCCTTTACCTTGCAATAACCGGATTAACAAGATCAAGATGCCCCTATGATGATCTTCACGAGCTCACTTGAGAAGAAGGGAAAACTGCCTTCTTTAATTCCTCTCGATCAAGAGTTAAGAAAGGAAGATGAAATTAGTCCCTATATGGCGTGGTTCAAGGGAAGAAGAAGAGAAGAATCAATGGAGGAAAGGAATCAAGAGGTTGAGAGGACTTTTGCTTACCTTAGGGTGCGTTTTGATTTTTTTGCCTAGTGATTGCTCTTGTGTTTTTTTTTTTTGAAAATTGCAGAGGAGAGTTTGCTGGATATTTTCATGCAGCAAGGTTGGGATAGACGGCTGTTCTGGTTTAGGGTTAGAAGATGATGCTATGAAGGACTCCTAATGGTTCTAGACTTTTTTGGCAGCAACGGCGAGAAACAGGCAGCTTGCTGCACCCTTTTACTGGATGAAATTAAGAGGGGTTAAGAGAAGAAAAGCAATTGAAATTGCTCTCCTAGGCTGGCTGAAAATAGTGCATAATGGGAGGTTGCATGTGTTCAGGTTTTTGACCAAGACGAGGAGTTTGTGTGGGTTTTGACAACCAAAAATTCTGTGCAAGGAGGATGTGTTTGCTGTGCGAAAATGTAAGCAAAAGAGAGAAATTTTGGACTGGTTTTGGTTGCTATTTTTTATGCAAATCTAAGAGAAAAAGTGAGAGTTTTAGGTGCTATAATTTGGCTAAATCAACAAAGAGTTTTGGTGTGCTTTGGAGTGCAGATTTTTGTGCAGTATGGTGTGTACAAAGCTAGTCGAAATTCTGGAAAAGAGGGTACAAAAATCTGGTTTGTGTAGTTAAAATAAATTTGAATTGGTGAGAGGTGTTTTAGATGATTTGAGCTAGATTTAGAAGAGTTTGGACACACTTAGTAGTGCAGCATTTCATGAGGCATATGCATAAACAAGGCTGACCGAAAATTTGCAAGAAAAGAGGAACAAAACTTGATTTGTTTGGAGATAAAATAAAATCTAATTTTCTAAAGGATTTAGGGTAATTTTCCCTAGCTTGGAAGAGTTTGAGTTGAGCTAGGATTGCTCCAAAGGTGGCGGCAACAAGGTTGGAATTTTCCAGATTTTTAGCTAGGGTTTTATTTTCAAAATTAACAAAATATTTTGCTAGGAAAAAGGAAAGAAAGAGAAAAATAGATTTAATTCAATCTAACTAAATTCCCATTAAGACATTAAACATAAAATCTTATTGATTAAATAATAGCTGGAATTTATTTGCTCTTAGCTAAGATTTTCGAAAATTAAAGGCATAAAAGCTAGAATAAAATTAGTCTCTATCTTTATCAAAAATCCTTGAGTTTGGAAAATAAATATGGAGATTTATCTCCAAAGAAAATGGCTGCTGAAATTTAAAAGAGTAGCTAAGGTTTTAGCTAAAATATTTCTCTAGGAATAATTAAATAAATAAAAGGTTAAATCCGAAATTCTTTGAGAAATAAAATAAGATCTTTACCTAATATATTTTCTATCTCTAATATTTATCAAGGAGAGTCTTATACTACTTAAAACTCTCCAAAGTGGCGGCTAGCTGGGGTTCTCGACCAAAAGCATGAAGAACTTTGGAAGAAAAATTCAAAAAGGATGCTAAGATTCGCAAGAGTTAAGATTCGAACTCAAGCCACCAAGGGATAATTACCAGACCTAACCATTAATCCAAATCAACTCCGGTGTTAATATATCTTTGAGAAATTCCTTTCACTCTAACTCTCATCCCTCCATCTCCTCTACTAAATTTCACTTAAACGATTCTCAAACAATGTAAGCAACACAATTATTTCTCATTAAATAAATTGTTGCAAGAGCAAGCTTGAAAATCACATGCATCCATGCAAAAACAATTTTAAAATATCACATAAAATGTAAAATGCTATGCAATGCATGACTTTTCCCCCATAGGTCAAAGGTGGTTTTGGGCGGGGTATTACACAGCATGCTCATCAACATGAGCATCTTGAGCTGGTGGTGGTGGAATGGGAGCATCTAGCACATAGAGCAACTTTTTCGATTTGTGAATGATTTTCAAATTTCTATATCAGTCGAGGTAATTTGATTCGTTTAGCTTGTTAGTTTCCAAGACGCTACGTAGGTTTAGGTTTGTTGACATGATGCAAGTGTCCTAGAGATAAAGATAAAGAGTATTAGCTACTATATAGTACATCAAATGTAAATAATTAGGACTTTAATTAAACGCATTTTTACTCTACTGTTTTACTCAAACCAATAGGCCATACCACTGATTCGGGAAAGCCCAATGGAAGCTTTTCTAGTGGACCGGTATCCAAATTCCTCAAGAATAACCTTGGGTTTGCCCAACAAGCCACCCTTGAGTTCATTAGTAGGTATCCAATACCAATTACATCATATGTAACTACCAGATCATTGAGTGATTAACAGCTTTTAATCTTAAAGCCTTTTGGGCTTTCCCAACTTTTCCTCTAAATTTTTTATTCTTGAGTTTGCCCAACCAGGATAAAGAATTTAGTTAAACCCGACCCATTAATCAAGAATTTAATTCCAAAGGAATTTAACTCCGTAGCTTGAACATGCCCGATGTCAAGTAGGCTTAGGTTTGCCCAACAACTTGGTCTTGAAAAAGAACTCTCATTCTTATTATATTAACGGAAGAAATTAGGTTTAATATTAATTGAGGGATTTGTTCCTTTTAGTGATTTCATTGAATGACATGCATAAAAATCAATAAATCACATAATTGATAATCATGGTAATAAAGCGATTACGTGGTATGGTTATGGACTTTACCCTAAATTAATTTCTTTTAGCCATAAAAGAAATTAATATAGTTAACCCTATGTGTTCTTGCATGATTTAAGTAGAAGGTCTTACCTTCTCGCCTTGTTTTGGTTGCCATCTCCAAAATATAATAATTCTACTCCTATCTAACCTATGTAAAATAATTACATAATTTCCTAAAGAAAGAAAACTTCGAGTTACATTCGAGGGGAGTTAGATGAGAAGAGAATTACACAAGAATTCTAGAGAAAGTAGGATACGGAGGCCCTATTTCATAAAAAAAAACCAAAAATGTAAAATGCATGAACAGATATAATTGGTTTTAGTCCATAACCATACACCATGCCATTAATTATGCTTAAACAAAATAAACATATAATTTTTATTATTCCAAAATCACTATTTTGGGAAAATAAAACAAATTCTAAAATCAATATTTTAGAAAAATACATTAATTTTAAATTTCTAAAATCATTATTTTGAAAAAATAAAATTATTTGTCTCAAAACTAATTTTGAGAAAATGCTTTTGGGTCCCGTCTCTGGTAGCGATAACGGTGAAATTTTATTTTACCGCCTCTCATCATATGAGATTTTTCCCTTTCAAAATCCTCCTTTTTTTTTTTTTTTTTGAAACATCGAAACAGAGCAGAACTAGCGCCGATTTGGAAGCTAGAGCTAGCGTCGACTGCAATCTGGTTTTTGAAAATTTTCCAGTAACGAATTCTGGACGTTCGCGAAATAGCACGAAACCAGTGCCGGCTATAAATCGGAGCCAACGCCGACTGTTGTCGGGAACAAGGCGGTGATTTTTGAAAATTTTTCAAAAATAGTTTCTAGTGCCTTCTTCTTCTGCAAAATTTTAGTGAGAACAATTCTCAACAGTATTTTCTGTTTTGAAGCTCGAAACAACAAACAATTTGTTAGTTTAAACAAAAACAAAATAGAAAACTAGGATGAAACGAAAGGCAATCAACCATGTTCAAGAAAACTTTTTTTTTGCAAAAAACATGTAGCACATAAAGAAAGCATCTTTCGAAATATGCTGTAACTTTTACACAATCATATTGTGCTACGGACCCAACACACAATGATCGAAACAATTTTGACTCAAGTGAAAACAGTTTTCACAACGAACAAAGACAAACACGAATTCATGAAAATAGCTTTTCATGCCAAAAACAATGTCTGCAATCCACACGTAGCATGTCTCTAATACCATTGTTGGGTATTTCACGCATATCATATATGGTACAACAGAAAAATAAAACGAGATACCAACCTAGGATCTGCATATGTGTGGAAAACAAGACATAAAAAGATCAAAGGTAACAACTTTTTACATTTCTTTAATCGTCTCAAGAATAAAAATTTTCTTCTTCAAGTCGAGATGCGATCCAATAATCTTCTTAATCAAACACCACGAGAGTTGAACGTCCAACCACTATAATCATAGTGTGTGATTATCTCTAACAGAAATTCATACGGAGGATCACACTCAAGCATCAAGATGTTTATATGCTAGCATGAACAAGATGGCGGCTAGGGTTTTTCTTGGTTGCTCAAGAACCACGAGAGAGAGAGAGAGAGAGAGAGAGAGAGAGAGAGAGAGAGAGAGAGAGAGAGGTTTTGGAAGCTATTTCGTGTGCCTCACACCTTAGGAATTTTGCGCATATCCTATATATCACAAAAATATTACCAAAAGCTAAGAATTCTAAAATAATTAGAACTCCCTAATTGTAATTGGAAACATCAAGTTCTCACAATTATAATTTGACCCATAAATTATAACTAATTATAATTTGACTATAACAACTTCTCTTTCTCACAATTAACCCCATTATGTTGTCAAATAACATCTTGAGTATATAATCCTCTATTGTGTGTGACCCATTAGGTTTCCCAGTCAATTGGTATCGAATATGAATTAATTCAAACATCTTTGAGATTAATAATCCATAATTAATTAATCATATTAATTCTAATCAGGATTGGTTTATTAATTCATCAATTAATAAACCCATATTCCTAGATCATGAGCGATATATAGCAACACATCATGACCACCCAAGAGTCCAGAAAGTCAAATGGCTTGACAAGAATCCTTTAATAACAAACTACAGTGCAATTAACTCTTTTCACCATACAATATCTCATTCGGTTTGGAATACGGAATTAGTGCCAACTCTCTCCAGAGTATATTAATTCTAGCCCGACCATAATAGTACTTGTACCAGAAACCCACTATTCTAGATGTGTATCAATTGGAATTGTTTCCAATACACAGTCACCTTGGCCAAGGATTTCTCGAGTAGTAATTCCTACAAGTGGCCGTGAGATATTCACCCCTACTATTAGGAGTAGTGAATCTTTTATTGACCCTCTCAACTACTTTTATTTACCTCACAATGTACCCAATATCCATCCCATAGGTGGCCCTCAATCTGGCTCTAGAGATTGGAATCAAAGCACAATGTTCAACAAGCAAAGTACCTTGGAGATCTCAAGTCTGAGGATACTTGCACATTTGCTATATTGAGATTATATCACTGACACTAACTAGTTATCCTTGTGATTATCTCATAGCTAGGTCATCCAATGTACTTGTTCCATTAACAAGCATCCATGTGTTAACTTTGAGTATCTCAATACTCACGGATATGAAAACCACCGCCTGCTCAAATTAGGAAGTCTAACACATGCTAGTCTTAACACATTAATGATGTCTTATCTTATTAATACTATGACTAGGGACTATTTAAGTACTAACACTATACAATGTAGTAGGAATCTCATATTATGACCTCTATCATGATTTTCTTAACATAGTGTTGTACTAGGGACTTTATCTAGCAGTTATTTTACACAAAAGTAAACAAAAGAAACTGTGAGATAAATAATGCCTCTTATTAAAATAAAATATGTCATATAAATGTACAAGTGATTGTCTATAGGGCATAACACTGATAAATAGAAGTATCTAGTACATACAGCTGATGAGTATTTTTTAGTGTAGAAAATATTACCCACAAAGTCCAAAATCAATCAAGCTTTAATTAGAATACTAACCACTAAAACCACAAATATGGGCAAGTATACCCATCATATAGTATAGAGAATAGTAAGTATCGAATCCATGAGAATTTAGGCTCTCACCGTACTATACACAAATCTTTATTGTTTAGCCAATAGAATAGAATATAAGTAAATAATCTACTAATCCAATATACTAGAGAAAATTAAGTCACATAAGAAAAGTCACAAGGATAATCAAGGACTAAGAGCAAAGATAAAATACATGTAAATAGATAGAAATCTTTGAATACATAATAATGATTGACTAGCTATTATCTCAATTTATTATTATATTGGCATCACGAAGGATTGAAGTAGAACCACTTCGTTTAAAATCCATGGAATCGCTATCTTTTAGTTAAATCAGTGAATATATTCTACCTCAACCAATTTACCCAAAAGATGTATTAAAATAAATTCTCATAAAAATCCCTATATTATAGTTGAATTAAGCATAAAAGTAGCCAATGAATCTATATATAGCAATCATCAATCAAACCTTGATTACTTAAGTTCTTTACAATTAACCCATTTTTTAAGCAAGTTAAAAGAAAATAAATATGAAATTAATTAAATTGAAACCATTATCAATCTCTTTTGCAAGCAAGTCAATAAGAAAAATCAATCTATCAATTCCTTAATTAAAACAAGTAATCAAATACCAAGAACAATAATCACTTTATCAAAGAAATAAAATCAATGCAAAATCATGAATCCAGAAGAATATCCTCTAAATATAATTAAAGAATAATCTCAAATTGTCAATAAATTACAAAGAAGAAAAAAAGAAACCGCTCATAGATGAGTAAGCCTCCTCTTCTTCCTTGAAACCTTATTGATCAACCTCCTATTCTTTTCCAAAAATTCTCCTTGATCCTCCTAAATCTTGGTGTTTTTTTAGGACTTTTCTAAAGATATTATATTAAAGAATTGCAAATGCCTTTGTACAATGTTATTCTCTTCTATTTATAGGAGTTTTGATTGCTAAAAAGTGCCACAAGAGTCCTTTTCTATGGTTGAAAGAGTTCCCAAAAGAATCCAATTGAAATTGCCAAAATCTGATCAAAAAAGAAAACCCACCACCTTAAAACTGCATTGGGCCAGCGCCAGCTATGTTCCTCATTGCCGGTGTTGCCCATGCTCTGTTCATGCCCTGACGTGCTCTATTTTTGGCTTTTCCCCTACTCCAGCCTCAAAGCATAGCTAGCGCCAGCCATGCTCTGCAACGGCGATGATGTTTTCATCTTTTTTCCTCAATTTTGCACAAAAACACTAAAATACCTTTCCAAAGGCAAAATATCAAATATGAAAGAATATGACTAGTCATTACATCAAATATATTACAAAATAACCTCAAATAACTAGGAAATATAGGAGAATTTCGGCCCTATCATATTCCCCCCACACTTACAGTTTGCTTGCCCTTAAGCAAACAACAATTAAAACACTTAAGCAATTGGCATAAGATAAAATAATTCTTCAATTTATCCTTAGCAAATTCATCCATAACAAAAGAATAATGTTTTTCCATCATCAAACACAAATTTGTCAATTCACTCAACTCTTTCAAAACCTTGTAAACCCATATATTAAATCAAACAATCCCAAGGCCATCAAAGTTAAGTTAAGAAAACTTGTACTAGTACAAGAAAATCATCCTATTCCTCAAGCAAAAACATAGATAACATAAATCATACAAGTCAAGACCATTTAACCAATTCCAGCATTATAAACTCAAATTTACACAACTCAAGTTAGTGAAACAAAAAACACTCCACTCTCTTTTTTTTCAATGACTTAGGGAATTGATAGCCTCAAGTGAATATATGTCTTTTCACGCACCGTACTAGCCCCCTTATAGTCATTATCATTTTTTTCAGCATTGTTTTCACACTTCTCTTCCTTTGTTCTTTCTTACCCTTTTACCTTCAGGATTGCCACAAGAGAGTGTATCGAACAACACTTGCTACTTCTTTCCATATTAACACTTTTTTCAACAAAAGGCCTTCAAGAAAATTTTAAAAGTAAGAGCCTTTTTTTAACTCAATTGTTTTTTTCAGCTCACATAACAATGATTTTTCTTTTGCTCATTATTTTTCTATTTTCTCACATTCCTTATTCGCAATGCAAAGTCAAGCAAAATTGAAATCTATAATACAAGAATTAAACAACAACTCTTCTCATATTTATCACACCATCCATATTCAAACTCAAAGAATAAAACAAAACTCAAATATTAAGTATAACTAAGGTTAACTTAAATTTTCAAGACTTAGCAAAATTTAACTTAATACACAAGTTAGCTTTTTAATAAAAATCTAGCCATAATGAATAACAAATCCATATCTCAAGTTGAAAAGAAAATCACAACTCAATTATAGATAAATTACAACTCAATTTAGTTCCAAAATCTCCAAAATTTTAAAAGTTTTCAAATTTTCAAAAAATTTCCAAAGTAGCTCGATACTAATAAAACACCAAGATATTTGATAAAAATTTGGACAAAGAATACCACCAAACTACAACCCCGCACTTAAACTGGACAATGTCCTTATTGGTAAAAAATTAACACAAAAAAGCATCTCCAAAGGGACAAAAAATAATAAAAGAGGTGGAAAGTTAAGCAATACTCCCCAAGTGCAATAATGCTCCAATAAATATTAAAACTTGGAGAAGAATAGAAGAGCTTGTTCAAGAAATCTTTATTCAAACCTGTAAAATAAAACACACATAAAAGCACAAAGAAAATAAAACCCAATATAAAACACGCCATAAATAAAAGAAAACAAACTAAAGAAAAATACTAATAAAAATCCTAACAAATTAAATAAAGACACGACTCACTCCTCCACACTTAAAATGGAAAATATTTTCATTATTTGGGGAAATAACACCTAACAACTCTAAATATAAAACAAAGATACAATCTCTTTCCACTCATCATACTTCCTCATCAAACCTTTGTAAAAGGAATTAATGCTTATTGAAAAAGAAAGGCATGATGAAAGTAGAACAAAAAAATGGGGAGGGAGGGGGTTTGAAAAATAGAAGGTTCATAGAAAATATTAGTTGCAATAAATGTAAATGCATGACCCCGCCTTCCTTAGCACTTTTTGAGACATACAAATCAAGTTCTCAATACAAAGATATAAATTATGCCTAAAAAGTGTACAAACATTAGATTCACCACTTATCCCTTCAAAAGATTTGTTATAATGTAAACTCTCATTCGAACCTAGGAATGTAAATCGTAAAGATGGAATCAAGAAATTCTTACTTTTCAACATATCTACAAATACCGAGTTACCACCCTAAAATTGGGTTGAAGGGTATGAGTTGTGAACATCATCCAAGGGTTTCTTATAATACATAATGGAAAAATTCAACTCCTTGAGGTTTGTTAAATTCCACACTTCATCAATGGCATCATTAGGCTCCGTGAGTTGAGATGCACCTATAAATTCATGTGACAAAGAAAAAATTAGAAATATAAGTGTGTAGAATAGAATCAAAATTTTTCCTCATCACATTGTGTAATTGTTCTATATATCCTCTCTCATCTCCTTGAGGGTCCTCTTGTTCAAGTTTATGGGCCTTATGACATCTTCAACCAACTTGGCTAGCTGTGTTCTTTGATAACTCATTCATTGGGAAGATTCATTTTGATACTTAAGGAATGAATTGGTGCTAGGGGCAAAAGAATTCATTGAGGCTTCAAGCGGCATCTCACAAAAAGCATCAATCCAAGCTTGCAAATTTACCAAATTGTCATCACTATGGGTCATTTGAATTTGTGTCCATGGCCACATATATCCCCTATTGTTAATTGTCCATGATGATGATTTTAACCTCGTGCCTAAAGATACATAAAGATTAAATTGAATAGAAAAATAAAACAAGTAAAAATTCGAACAAATAAAAAACAGAATAATATAAAAAATTCAAATATTGACAAAGTACCTAAAAACAAAAGTTAGTGGTATTTACAAATACAACAAAGGTTAAACTAATAAGATTTGATTGTTTTCAAGAGTACCTATCCCCGGCAACAGCACCAAAAACTTGATGCGTGTTTTTTAGTAGAGAAAATATTACCAACAAAGTCTACAATCATTCAAGCTTTAATTAAAATACTAACCACTAAAATCACACATATAGGCAAGTATACCCATCATATAGTACATGAAATAACAAGTACCAAATCCACAAAAACTTAGGCTCTCACCTTACTTTACACAAATTTTTATTATTTAGCCAATAGAATAGAGAAATATAACTAAATAATCTACTAACCTAATATGCTAGAGAAAATTAAGTCACACAAGAAAAGTCACAAGGATAATCAATGAGTAAGAGCAAAGAGAAAAGATATGTAAATAGATAGAAATCTTTGAATACACAATAATGATTAACTAGCTATTCGCTCAATTAACTATTATATTAGCATAATGAAGGATTAAAGTAGACCCACTTCGTTTACAATCCATGGAATCACTATCTTTTAGTTAAATCATTAAATATATTCTATCTCAACAAATTTATCCAAAAGATGCATTAAAATAAATCCTCACACAAATCCTTATATTATAGGTGAATTAAGTATGAAATTATATTCTAGCAATCGTCAACCAATCTTTGATTACTCAAGTTCTTTACAATTAACCTATTTTTCAAGTAAGTTAAAAGATAATAAATATGAAATTAATTAAATTGAAACCATTATCAACTTCTTTTACAAGCAAGTCAACAAGAAGAATCAATCAATCAATTCCTTAATTAAAACACATAATCAAATACCAAGAACAATAATCAATTTATCAAAGAACTAAAATCAATACAAAATCATGAATCCAAAAGAATATCCTCTAAAGATAATTAAAGCATTAATCTCAAATTATCAACAAACTTCAAAGAAGAGGAAAAGAAAACACTCATAGACAAGTAAGCCTTCTTCTTCTTCCTTGAAGCCTTCTTGAGCAACTTCCTCTTCTTCTCCAAGAATTCTCATTGATCCTTCTAAATCTTGGTATTTCTCAGGGAGTTTGCTAAAGATATTACATTGAAGAATTGAAAACTCCTTTGTATAATATTATTCTCTTGTATTTATAGGAGTTCTAATTCCCAAAATTAGCCTACAAGGGTCATTTTGTGTGGTTGAAAGAGTTCCCAAAAGAATTTAACTGAAATTGCTAAAATCTGATCTGAAAAGGAAACCCGCCACCTTAAAACCACATTGGGTTGGCGTTGACTTAGTCCCTTAAGGCCGGCACCGATTGTGCTCTGTTTGTGCCCTGACATGCTCTATTTTTAGCCTTTTTCCCTGCTCCAGCCAAGGCACAAAAACTCTAAAATACCTTTCCAAAGGCAAAATATAAAATATAAAAGAATATAACTAGTTATTACATCAAATGTATCACAAAAAAATCCCAAATAACTAGAAAAACATGGGTGAATTTAGGCCTTATCAATAGCCAAAACGATTTTGGTAAGTCTGCAAAAGCCATCATGGTCCGTACGATGTCTAGAAGGGTTTGATTCCTTCTCTCGGATACACCATTATTTTGAGGTGTATATGGTGGATTTTATTGAGATAATACCCCGTTATCTCCAAAATAACCTTGAAACTCTTGGCTTAAGTATTCTCCTTCTCGATCAAATCTTAGAGTTTTGATACTTTTACCAAGTTGTTTCTCTACTTCATTCTTGAAGTCTTTGAACTTATCAAATGTCTCAAATTTGTTTTTCATTAAATACAAATACCCATATCATGAATAATCATTGATAAAAGTTATGAAATAGTGAAAATCTCCTTTTGCTTATATAGACATTAGGCCACATATATCAGTATGTATGAGTTTTAATAACTCTTTGGCCCTTTCTCTTTTTCTAGAAAAAGAAGTTTTATCCACTTTACCAAGTAAATAGGATTCGCATGTGCCATATGATTCATAATCAAATAACCCTAAGTCGCCTAGCTTGTATAACTTAGAAACACGATTCTCATTAATATGGCCTAAATGGCAATGCCATAAGTTAGATGAGGTTGTGTTATCTATCCTTAGTTTCTTATTGTTTATATTGAGAATTAGATTATCCATGTCTAGAATATATAAACCATTAACCAAAGTTGCCGAACCATAATGGATATCATTCAATGAAAAAGAACAACATTTATTCTTAAAAATTAAACGGAATCCATACAAGTCTAAACATGCAAATGAGATAATATTTTTAATAAAATTGGCACATAATAATAGTTTTAAAGTTCTAAAACTAATTTAGAAGGCAAGTGTAGGTCATAAGTCCCCATAACAAGTGCATCAATCTTTGCTCTATTTGTAGCACGTAGGTCCACATCGCCCTTCTCAAACTTTTTATTTTCATTTAGTTATTGCAAATTATTGCATAGATGATCCACATCCGGTATCTAATATCCATATTGTTGGAAAATATGCCCTCAAAGACTATGTATTCTATGTAAACATATTGTAATAAAATGTTTATTCATTCAATTTAGTTTGTTTTTTATATTATTGCACATTCAAGGTCCAAGTATGACAAGTAATGGTCTATATGTTGGGCCATTCTTCACAATAAGGTATAGACTATGGGTACTTGTCATACAAATAAAATTGAGTTCTTAGTCATTTGATGGAACTGGATATTTCATCAAGGTAAGACTATTTTGCCATGATTTCCAATAAGGAATGGTTTATCATGAATTAATGAATAGTTCACTCACATCATAGGTATAAGCATATTTTGAATACGAAGAACTGGACCTATAATAGTTATCTCTCTTAAAGTACTATAATTATAGAGACCAGACTATTACTGTTACAGTGTGGACGGATACCTTCATACTTGAGTGTGACTTGGTGGTCTGGCAAAGATAGGATTTTATACTTTAATGTATGTTGGGTGATATTTCTTTTGCATGATCAATATCCTTGTATGTTAGTGAAGGCATGGAAAGCGGGAAAACACGGAGCATGCAGCAGAAGTGAACATGAAAAAACAAGAACAGGGAGTCCAGGTCAGGGTCGGTGCCTGCTCCAGCAACCCTAGCGGTGCCGGTTGCGCCTTGTCCCAATCCCAAGGTTTTAAAAATTTTACCTCTTTTCCTTGTTCTCAGTGTTGGCTGTACCGCAACGTGTGCAACCGGTGTAGGTGTGCTGGTAGAAGCCTCTGTTGTGATTTCTGCAAGCCTCCTACTCCTTCTTTTCCATGTATATGGACGCCAAACTCTCGGTCTTCCAGTATATGACCCGCCTAACTACCGTTTGGTGAACAACTAACGAGCTAGGAAATTTTCTAGAGAGAGAGAGAGAGACAGACGTCTAGCTTCCACAGAGAAGAAGCCGTCTCAGAGTATGTGTGTTATGTCCACCATGATATATCCAATCTTCCTGTTTAATCTAAATAAAAATCCTAAGTTAAACTGGATTGGGCCATTGGACACTTAGTTTAGCCTATTAGACTTAATTAATTATTTTTGTTAGAACTAATTTAATGGCCCAACAAATAATTAATTTTCCAGTCCAATTAAATGAACCTAAATCAGTTTAGTCCCAGGTTAATATCTAATTATTCAAATTGGGCCAAAACCTTGAATAATTAATTAACCCACCAAACCAATTTAATTAATTCTCTCTCCATGGACCTTTATTTTATTCTAGCCCAATAATTAAATTAGGCTACCTAAATAAAATAATTTCATTTAATTTAAGATCAATTCTTTAACCCGTATTTAATTATGATTCACGGTCTATACTGGGGACCAAAAGACATACCGCCTTAGCTACTAAAATAACCAAAATACCATTGTCATATAAATAATTGTATTTTGCATTTTAAATATTTTCTAATATCACCAAAAGAAAATATTGACCCCAAGGACAGTGCTACGTTAGCAAAGTCTCCGACCTACAGGTGTAATGACTAAATTACCCCTCTATACATCACCGTACATTTAGAGAGGAAGAAGTTTACTAACACCTATCTAAATGACATCTACCATCGTTAGGCCTCTAGTCTAATGATCCACGACATTCTGGATTGTTTCCGCTTTCCAAGGGAGCTACCCTAAAGCAAACATCCAAGTTATGTTTCCCAGGGCCCTAGATATTTAGATTATTCAGACAATCATAAGGGGCAATATAGTATAGAAATTATCTTGTACAAGTCTGTCTTAACTAACTAGTCACACATACCCAACATACAAGTATATTGACCCGACGATAGAATCTCAACTATAGCATATCAAAGTATATGCTTCTAGCTTTGTTAGACCACCAACTTATACTCTAGTTGTAGAGTACTAGTCCACGCTGTAATGGTAGTAGTCTAGGTTTCTACTATATAGTACTTTTAAGAAACCACTACTACAGGTTCTATTCTACATATTTAAAATACGCTTATGTCATAAAGTGAGTAGACTACTCACTGGCTAAAGATAAGCCATTCCCCATTTAGAATTCACAACATAATAACCTAGACATGATGAGATTCCTATTCTCATCAATCGGTTAAAAATAAAAGTTTATGTGTTAAGTAACCCATGATCCATACCTTACTGTGAAAGACCTCCATTCACATGGACCACTTACTTAAACACAATGAGTCTTTTCCAAACGTAATTGTGCACACATAAAATTGTAAATCCATAAACAATTTCTGAAAATAAATTCTTTTATTAAAACATTCGATTTTTACATCAGAAACTTAGTTTAAGAGGGCATATTTCCCAATAGTTAGGTGCATTACTCTAGTTAGTTAAAATGAACTCATGCAACAGAGTTTCTATCATTCACTTAGTGAAGTTGAATCACCTCCGTGAGATTGTCCAAGATAATGTTAGGTATCTCACGCATATCATATAAAAAATAAGAACGACATACCAACCCAAGATCCGCATATGTGTGGAAAATAAGACATAAAGAGAACAAAGGTAACAACTTTACCTTTCTTTGCTGAGCATCTAAAAAATAAAAATTTTCTTTTTTCAAGTCGAGGCGTTATCCAGACAATCCTCTTGATCAAACACCACGATAGTTCAATGTCCAACCACTATAATCACAGTGTGTGATTACCTCTAACAGAAATCCACACAGAGGAACACTCAAGCACCAAGATTTTGTGCTAGTAGAAACAATAATGGCGACTAGGGTTTTGATCAATATCAACGAGAGAGAGAAGAAAGAGTGTCGTGAGTTGCCCTAGGGTTTGGAGTTATTTTTCGTGTCTTACACTACCCAGAAATTTTGTGCATATAACCTCTATATATTACACAAAATTTGCTAGAAAAATACTCCAATTGAGAATTCTAAAATAGTTAGAATTTCCTAATTGTAATTGGAAACATCAAGTTCTCACAATTACAATTTGGCAATTTGGCCTATAAATTATATCTACTTCTAAATTGGCCATAACAACTTCTCTTTTTTGCAATAACCACACTATGTTATCAAATAATATCTTGAGTATATAATCCTCTATTGTGTGTGACTTATTAGATTTTCCAGTCATTTGGTAGCGAACATGAATTAATCCAAACATCTTTGAGATTAATAATCCATAATTAATTAGAATTAATCATATTAATTCTAATCAAGATTGGTTTATTAATTCATCAATTAATAAATCCATATTCTCAAATCATGAGCGGTATCTAGCAACACATCATGACCACCCAAGAGTTCAGGAAGTTAAGTGGCTTGACATGAACCCTTCAAGACAAACTACAGTTCAATTAACTCCTTTCACCATAAAATCTCTCATTCGGTTTGGAGTACGGAAATAGTGCCAACTCCATCCAAAATATATATTAATTCTTGTCTGAATATAATAGTACTTGTACCAAAAACCCACTACTCTAGATGTGTATCAATTGAAATTATTTCCAATACAAAATTGCTTTGGCCAAGGACTTCTCGAGTAGTAATTCCTACAAGTGGCCATGAGATATTCGCCCCTACTATTAGGAGTAGTGAATTCTTTATTGACCCTCTCAACTACTTTCGTTTACCTCACAATGTATCCAATATCCATCCCATAGGCGGCCCTCGATTTGGCTCCAGAGATTAGAATTAAAGCACAATACTCAGCAAACAAAGTACCGTGAAAATCTCAAGTTTAAGGATACTTGCACGTTTGCTATATTGAAATTGTTTCACTGGCACTAAATAGTTATCCATGTGAGTATCTCATAGCTAGGTCATCCAATGAACTTGTTCCATTAACAAGAATCCTTGTGTTAACTTTGAGTATCTTAATACTCACGGATATGAGAACCACTGCTTGATCAAATCAGGAAGTCTAACACATACTAGTCTTAATGTATTAATGATGTCCTGTCTCATTAATATTACGACTAGGGACTATGTAAGTATTAACACTATACAATGTAGTAGGAATCTCATATTATGATCTCTATCATGATTTTCTTAACACAGTGTTATACTAGAGACTTTATCTGATAGTTATTTTACACAAAAGTAAACAAAAGAAACTGTGAGATAAATAATGCCTTTTATTAAAATAAATATATCATATAAATGTACAAGTGATTGCCTCTAGGACATAACACTAACAGTTAACCTAATGATCCAGGGTCTTGGGAACGTGGCTCTAAAATGTGTGCTTTTGGGTAGCTTCCAATGTTAAGCAAGTACATTCAAGTAAGTCATGGATTATCGGACTAGAGATCTAAGGGTGATAGATGTCTTTGAGATGGGTGTTAGTACATTTATCCTACATCATTGATAGGTGTTACGTAGAGGGGTATTCCATCAATTCACCTATAGGTCGGAGATATTACTTTAACAATATTATTCTTGGAGTTAATATTTTCATATGGTAATAAATGAAAATATTTAAAATGGTAAAATCCAACTATTTAATAGTAGGGGCATTTTGGTCATTTTAGTAACCATGAATAATATGTTTCTTAGTCCCCGGAGTAGCTCAAGTTACCTTGGTGTTGTTTAGACACAATTTGAGCTTAATGGATAATTATTTGGAAGAGAAATAAAATTTATTCTAAGAGTCCAATTAGAATTAATTAATTAGTCTTGGGTTTTGATAAGGCCCAAAAAAGATAATTAATTAATTAAGGAAATTAGGCTAGAATAAATTAATTAATTGGGCTGATATATGTTAATATATATTAAGAGTTCAATTACAATTACTTCATTAATCTTGGGTATTTAATGAGGCTCAGAAAAGATAATTAATCAATTAAGAAGATTAAGCCAGTCTTGCATTATTTTTTTTTAGCACAACACCTAGCCCAATTGGGCTTGGTGAATTCGGCCATTAGGGCTTTGAAGCCCTAAGGCTGGCTGAAATATGTAAGGAAAAAACATTAAGTAATTATTTCTGGAGAGTGTGTCGCTTCCTCTGGTTTTTCTCTTCCACGTTCTTTCTCTTCCTTCTCTCTGGTAGAGTGCTTTTATCCAAGAAAAGAGCTCTCACCAAGCTAACACCAAGAGCAAGATAGAGTCATGCTCCGGAAGACAAAGAGAAGTAGCTTGTAGACACTTGATACATAAGAGTAGAAGTTTTGTGGGAGTTCCAGTTAAACAGCATGTGCCTTCTCCCCTTCCAACGCAAGAGGTTCCAGTGCAATCTAGCCCCTCGTTGGTTAATTCGCGACCAATAAGAAAAAGTAAGTAGTCTCTCCTATATGTGGCTTGAAAAACTAAAAATTTTCTACTGTGTTTTTCCTTTGATAGTTATTCATGATTCCATCAAGTGGTATCAGATCCATGGTTTTCATCTACGAGCATGTAATAGGGTTAAAACTGGAAAAAGGAAGTTTCTGTACTATTAAAAAATGAATCTTTTGTGACTTTCATTTGATCCCTCATATATTGGTTTCTATAGTTCATGCACCCTTCATGGTTAGAGGCATAGGCGCTTGTAATGGCATATTTTTTATGCTTGGTTTAGAGTTTCGTTGTATTCTTTTAGCCTGTAAATCTTGGGACTGAAGAACGTGATTGCTAGAATTTTTTAGGGACAAAAAATGGTTGAAAAGCTGAATTTTTCCAAAAATCGATGAACTACAAAGTTGACCCGGCTCCAAGTGGACCGATTTGACCAAGCGCCAGGTCCACTCTGCCGAGCCAAGTTTTTGGAGAAACAAATTGGACTCCGGTGCCAGGTGGGCCCAATAGACCAGGCGCTAGGTCCACTCTGCTTAGAGGCAAATGGGTGCAATTTTGTCCAAGGGAGAGCACTGTTGGAGTTTTGTACCCTAATTTTTTCTTAATGTAATCATGTTTTGAAACTATTGTATGAGGTTAAATTTTTGGAATAGTTTTATTTATCTATGGATGAATAATTTGCATGAAAATGAACAGTAAATGATGGAACCACCTAAGAATTAAACAAGATCATTAATTTTTTTAAAATTCATGATGTTTAATCCATTGTTTGATCACTTAGGAATAAATGAATAGTTTGAGCATGAAAAAGTTTACTTTTGTCATCATGCTTATGTTTGTTTTTTTGATCAAATATACGAGTTCTTGTGAGACCAAAGTCTTACTAGATAGGAAGGTTTTTGATAAAATATTTTAATCTAAGAAACTTTAGAAAAGAAAAGAGTTCACGGTTTATTCTCTTAAAAGATTTAATCCTTGATATAGAGAATAATATTGAACTTATGGTTATTTAATAAAGTCTTTCTTGGTTATTAGCTTAGAATAGTAAAATAAATTCATAGTTTATTCTCTCAAAAGATTTAATCCTTGATATAGAGAATAATATTGAATTTTAGATTTTTACTAAAGTTAATGAAACCAAAAGATTATGGAAAACTTTTTTGGCTGAAAACTCTATTTTCAATAAAAGATTAAGTAAGAGATGGGTTCCAACGACCCCATGGCTTCCATCACAATTCTCAGTAGAGATAGTGGATTTTCTCACGTCATTCTGAGCATGACCCCCTATAGGATGGATTTCCACAAGTATCTAGAACTATTGAAAGAGTAAAATTAAAAGCCTAGAGTATTTGTTAGGATCGACTAACCTACAGTAGAGGTTTTTAGCACTAGATTGCTCGTTGGTGGTGTGAATTAGTGGCCATCCTATCAGTGGAACTTTTTCTAGAACATTACATATTTTAGGAAGTTTTGATTCGTGATGGTTATATACTTAACTTAAGATGCTATCAATCTTCTTACGAAGCTCTGTTAGCTTTCCTAAGAGTCAAACTATTTACATTATTGATAATAGTTTTAAGAGTTATCTATTATCAAAGAAATAATATAAATAATATGCATTTTTATTTCTTACAAACTAAATGAATGTTTTTCAAAATATTTTAGAAATTTTGGTTTTAGTCCATTGTCAATCATTCTTAAGGAGAATAAATTAACAAGCCCAAATTAAGTAGGAATCTGAATATAGTACTCACTGTCGAGGAGTACAACTATGTTCTTACGGATCCCTATCCAGAGATTATAGAAGAATTCATTGATCAAGATCGAGAAGCCGAGAAAGCATGGAAGAAAGCCGATGAGATGGCTAAATGCTACATGTTGGCTTCCATGTCTAGTGTGCACCAATCTAAGCATGAGCACATGGCCACTACATACATTGTCATTTCGTACCATATTTGCTGACAAGAGCTGCCCACAAGGTAGAAAGCTCTTAGGGTAATCATGAATGCTAGGATGGTTGAAGGGGCATCGGTTCGAAAACATCTGCTCAAAATGATTGCTTACTTTGAGTGGCCGAGGTCCTAGGCACAACGATAGATCCTGAGATCCAAATTGACATGGCTCTTGAAACTCTACCTGATTTATATTATCAGTTCAAGTTGAACTACAATATGAACAATTTGGATATGAATCTTATGGAGCTTATGAAAGAGCTCTAGGCAGTAGAGAAGAACATGAAGCCCGTGGAAAAAATTTTGGTCTCTTGTTCTACTTTTTCTTCTGGAATTAAGGCAAAGCTTAAGAAATTCAAGAAGAGGAAGGCCTAGAACAACGCAAGGGCCCAATCCCAAGCATCTGGTTAGGCCAAGCCCAATGGGAAGCCCAAAGGCAAATGCTTCAAGTATAGTAAGAAGGGGCATTGGAAGAAAAATTATCCGAACTTCTTAGATAAGCCTACTTCAGGTATTGCTCTATACCTAGAGTCTATTTTGATAGTTGGATCAACATCTTTCTGGATAGTTGATTCTGGATCCACTGGCCATATCTGTAACTTTTTGCAGGGGTTTAGAAGGATAAGGAGACTTAATATGGGTGAGCATGGACTTCAAGTAAGCAATGGAGCAAGAATATAAGTTAAAGCAGTGGGAGATCTTGAGCTTATTTTTTATTGTAATATGAAGTTGTTTTTAAAAGATATTTTATATATTTCTTGTTCTAAACAGAATTTGATTTGAGTTTCCAAATTGATAAATCAATGATAGTCTGTTTCTTTCTATTCTAGTGTTTCCATTAGTAGAGATGATAATTTAATTTATACAAGAAACATGTATGGGAATCTTTTTTATATACATTATATTCGAAATCAAGTGAATAATATTCAAACTGAACCTGATAATAAAAAGAGAAAGGTCATATCAAATGAATCATATTTGTGGCATCTAAGATTGGAACATATAAATTCCAATCGGATTCAGAGGCTAATCCATGATGGGCCTTTAGGTTTGTTGAGATTGGAAGAATGACCTCAGTGTGAATCTTATCTTAAAGGTAAAATGACCAAAAGGTCCTTTACCCAAAATGCAGATAGAGTTGTAGAAATACTAGTACAAGTTCATACGGATGTTTGTAGTCCGATAACTACAGTAGCTTAGAAGAGGCTACGAATACTTCATCAGTTTCATAGATAATCACACTCATTTGGGTTACATTTATCTGATGAGGTACAAGTCTGATTCTTTAGATAAATTCAAGGAGTTTAAGGCTGAAATGGACCGTCAAATAAGTAAATTAATTAAAATTTTGAGATTGGATCGTGGTGAAGAGTACCTCCTCGGTGAGTTTAAGGATTACATGGTACATCATGGTATAGTATCTTAGTTAACTAAGCCTGAGACTACCCAATAGAACGAAGTAGTTGAGAGAAGAAATAGAACTTTGATGGAAATGATCAGAAGCATGATGATTCATGCATTTTTTCCTATTTCTTTTTGGGGGTATGCCTTAGAAACAACGACATATATTTTGAACTTTGTGCCTTCCAAATCAGTACCTAAGACACCCTATGAGATGTGGACTAGATGAAAGCCCAGTCTAAACCATCTCAAGATATAGGATTGTCCAACTTATGTGCTGACAAAAGGAAGTAAGCTAGAACCAAGATAAGAGTTATGCTACTTCGTTGGGTATCTAAAAAGAACGAGAGGTGGATATTTCTATCATCCTCAAGAGCATAAAGTACTTGCTAGTACTAATGTTAGATACTTAGAAGAGAAGTTGGTCACTGATTCAACTTCACGTACTTCAAACATCCCGATCGAGGAACCAAGAAAAACACTACTAGATGTTCCTATATAAACTGAGCCTCATCGTAGTGGGAAGATCACAAGAGTTCCAGAAAGGTAAATTGGAGAGATCTATGATCTAGTCTTTGATCATCAGGAGCAACATCCCACTAGATACGAGAAGGCCATTATTAATGCTGATGTAGACGAATGGCAGCTAGCAATGAATGTTGAGATTAAGTCCATGCACCTCAATTAGGTATAGGAAGTTGTCACTGCACCTGATAGGATAAAACCCATTGGGTGTAAGTGGGTATACAAGAGAAAGAGAGGTGCAGATGGAAATATTAAAACCTATAAATCAAGGTTAGTTACTAAAGGTTATACTCATAAATAAGGGATCGATTATAAGGAAACGTTTTTACCAGTAGCCATGCTTAAGTCTATCCAAATTTTCTTAGCCATCGCACATCATTCTGACTATGAGATATGTCAGATAGATGTCAAAACGACCTTCTTAAATGGCTGTCTTAGCAAAGACATTTATATGTCCCAGCCAGAAGGTTTTGTTGTTAAAGGTTAAGAGCAAATGGTCTATAAGCGTAAGAAGTCCATCTATAGACTTAAGCAAGCTTCACGGGTATGGAACATACGTTTTGATGAAACTATGAAAGCTTATGGTTTCATTCAAAACATAGATGAACCATGTGTGTATAAGAAATCAGACAGTAGCAAAGTGATTTTCTTGGTATTTTATGTAGATGATATTCTACTCATTAGAAATGATGTAAGGATATTGTCATCAGTAAAGGTTTAGCTATCTAGTCAATTTCACATAAAAGATTTGGGAGAAGCTAGCTACATTCTAGGCATTAAACTTCTTATAGATAGGAAGCAAAAAATGTTAGACTTATCCCAGTTTGCTTACATTGACAAGATATTGGTCAAGTACAGATTGGATCAATATAAATGGGCTATTATACCCTTTAGACATGGATTATCCTTATCTTCCAAGCAGTATCCTCAAACATAGGAAGACAAGCAGAAAATGAGCAAGATCCCTTATGCTTTGGATGTAGAAAGTCATATGTATGCTATGCTTTGAACTAGGCTAGATATTTACTTTGCAGTAGGCATAGTAACAGGTACATACTCAAATATCTCAAGGAAACGAGAGATTTTATGCTTGTATATCGTGCTGATGATTTGGTTCCTACCAATTACACGGACTCAGACTTCTAGGTGGATAAAGATGAAAGAAAATTCACTAGTAGATATGTCTTTACTTTGTCTGGGGGAGCAATTTCATGGAAAAGTATCAAACAATCTTGTATTGTTGATTCTACCATGGAAGCTGAGTATGTTGCTACTTCAAAAGCTTCTAAAGAAATTGTATGGCTTCGGAAGGTCCTCAAAAAACTTGGAGTAGTATCGCACATAGATAGTCCTTTCTCCATATATTGTGACAACACTAGAGCGGTGTCACAATGCAAGGAACATCGAAACCATAGGAAAGGCAAGCACATAGAGATGAGGTATCACCTCATCCGGGAGTTCATCTAGAAACAGGAGATCATGGTCGATTAGATTTTCTCTATCAACAATCTGATGGATCCCTTTACCAAGCCTTTGATAGAAAAAGTGTTTCACAGACACTCAGATATCATAGGGGTAGGCACTTGTGGAGTTTCTTAATCTTTGCAGTGTAAATGGAAGATTGTTGGAAAGTATGCCCTCAAAGACTATATATGTAAACATATTCAATAAAATATTTATTTATTCAATTTAGTTTGTTTCTTATATTATTGCACATTTAAGGTCCAAGTATGACAAGTAATAGTTTATGTGTTGGGTCGTTCTTCATAGTAAGGTATAGACCATGTAGTACTTATCATACAAGTAAAATTGAGTTCTTAGTCATTTGATGAAACTGGGCATTTCATCAAGGTAAGACTATTCTTTCATGATTTCCAATGAGAAATGGTTTACCTTGAATTAGTGAGTAGTTCACTCACATCATAGGCATAAGCGTATTTCGAATACGTAGAACTGGACTTGTAATAGTGGTCTCTCTTAAAGTATTATAATTATATAGTCCAGACTAATACTACTACAGCTAGCATGGACGGATACCTTTATACTTGAGTGTGAGTTGGTGGTCTGGTGAAGCTAGGGTTTTATACTTTAATGTATGTTGTGTGAGATTTCATTTGTGAGATCACTATCCTTGTAAGCTGGGTGTATTACTCTAGTTAGTTAAGACGGACTCATACCACAGAGTTTCTATCATTTACCTAGTGAAGTTAAATCACCCCTTTGCGATTGTCCAGGATAATCTAATGATCCAGGGCCCTAGGAATGTGACTCTAAAATGTGTGCTTTTGGATGGCTGCTAATAATAAGCAAGTACATTCAAGTGAGTCAAGGATTATCGGACTAGAAATCTAAGGATGGTAGATGTCTTTGAGATGGGTGTTAGTACATTTATCTTGTCTCATTGATGGGGTCATTTCACCTATAGATCGGAGGCATTACTTTAGCAATATTATTCATGTGGTTAATATTTCTATATGGTGATAAATAGAGATATTTAAAATGATAAAATGCGGTTATTTAATAGTAAGGGAATTTTGGTCATTTTAGTAACCATGAATAATATGTCTCTTGGTCCTCGGAGTAGCTCAAGTGATCTTGATGTTATTTAGACACAATATGAGCTTAATGGATAATTATTTAGAAGAGAAATAAAATTTATTCTACAAGTCCAATAAGAATTAATTAATTAATATTGGGTTTTGATAAGGCCAAGAAAAAATAATTAATTAATTAAGAGAATTAGGCTAGAATAAATTAATTAATTAATTTAGCTGATATATGTTGACATATATTAAGAGATCAATTAGAATTAATTAATTAGTTTTCGTATTTAATGAAGCCTAGAAAATATAATAAATTATTTAAGAGGATTGGACCAAACTTGCGCATATTTTTTTTTTTTAGCACAACACCTAGCTCAATTAGGCTTGGTGATTTCGGCCAAAGTAGGCCAAAATATGTAAGGGAAAAAAACAAGCGTTGAGTAATTAATTCTGGAGAGTGTGCCACCTTCTCTGGTTTTTCTCTTCCACGTTCTTTCTCTTCCTTCTCTTTGGTAGAGTGATTTTATCTAAGAAGGAGCTCTCACCAAGCTAATGCCAAGAGCAAGGTAGAGTCATACTCCGGTAGATGAAGAGAAGTAGCTTGTAGACACTAGATGCATAGGAGTAGAAGATTGACGGGAGTTCCAGTTGAACAGTAGGCACCTCCTCCCATTCCAACGCAAGAGGTTCCATTGCAATCTAGACCCTTGTTGGTTAATCCGCGATTGATGCATAAATTTTGGGTGTATAAAAATTATCAAATTTAAATCTATCACTTATTTAAGTTTTAATTAAAACATTGATTACAAAATACACATGTGAGCAAGTATACTCATTGCAAACATAGCATAGGGAATTAATGAGTATCGATCCTCAAAGGAACATGTATACACAAATCACTTTTCATTCATTATTTAACCGACCCAAATAAAGTGAGAAAAGAATAAAAAATAAAGAAATATACACAACTCAAGGATGTATGAATATGAAATTTAGACAATTATCCTAGAAAATATAACAATGAACCACTTAACAACTATCTCAATTAATCATCATCTTGACACAATGAAGGAATATAAAGTAAAATTCAATCACAAAATTTTCTCCTTCCAGAATAGGACTAGCGCTGGGTACCTTTGACCCCGTGGCACCAGGTACATTATGTTCTTCCTCTGAATTTTTGCTGGTCGGACAGAATGGACCCAACGTCTGCTCCATTTGCACGACTCGGCACCAGGACTGTTCTGTTTTTTTTTTCTTGAAGGTTAGCTCTGATTTCTCCTGCTCGACCATAATGGACATGGTGCCTAGTCCCATAGTTGGGTCTAGCACCAGGTCTGTTCTAGAAGTGTTCACTTTTTGTTCGAATTTAACTTAAATCTACACAAATTTACCAAAAACACTTTTTACAAGCCAAATGTCAAATATGAAGGAATATGCCTAGTTATTACAACAAATGTATCACAAAACAACCTTAAATAACTAGGAAAATAATGGTGATTTTAGCCCCTATCACATACCCCCATACTAGAACTTTTGCTCGTCCTCAAGCAAAATACTTTAATCAAGAAAAATTATCAAGAAAACACAAGGCATTACTCATTCCAAAATCTTTTTACATCATACCAAGGATTGTAACTTTCCTTCAAACTTTAGATACAACTTTTGTCATTCACATCCTTTGAAAGCAATTCAAACTTTAAAACATTTGACAAGACATCGCCAAACTCTTGAAGTCAAATTAATCAAGTGTATACCTTAGTCTAAGAAACTTATTTCACTCTTCAAGTTCAAATATTGATAATATGAATCATATAAGTCAAGCCATCTACCAACTCAAGCATTATAAATCCAAAAACTACACAACTTAAGTCATGATGTAAGAAAACCACTCCACTCTTTTTTCTCTATTTTTCTAATGACTTAGGGAATTGATAACCTCAAGTGCATGGATTTCTCTTCACACACCGTATTGGCCCTCCCTTTTTGTTATTACTCATCATTTTTTCAACAATGTTCATTTCTTTTGCTCTTGGGAATTCAGAGCCTAAAGAAAGTGGATTTCTCTTCACTATCCGTATTAGCCCCCATATCAAGAAAAAATAATTTTTTTTCTCATCTTTAAAGTGGAAATAACAAGTCATTTTTTCAATCTTCACCTCAAGAATTTTTCCCAATTTTTTTCCCAATCTTTCCTGTCAAAGATCTTTTATCAACACACATTCCTCATCACAACTCAAAACTAAGCAAAATTTAAACTCACAATACAAGAATTTACCAATAAACTCTTCCTATATTCATCATATCCTCCATATTTAAATTAGATGAGTCAAATAACATTCAAACACCAATGCATAAACAAGATTAATCAAAATTCTCAAGTATTGCAAAATATCCTATCCAACAAAACCAATTTCATCAAAATCCACCTAATGAATGACAAAACTCATATTTAAGTAAGAAAAAGAATTACAACCTTGCGTAACAATGAAAACAACTGAAATTTTTGAAAAATTTCACAAAAATGATATGGACAAATACTTCTTCAACCATTCTTCTCCCCCACCCACCCCCCCCCCCTCCCACACACTTAAATTGGACATTATCGTCAATGGTCAAAGATATAACAATAAAAGTACAGCCAAGAAGACCAAAATTAATAAAGGAGAAGAAGAAAGTAAAGAAGATACTTCTATTACATCATAGTGCCATCAGGTTTGAATCCACCACAAGGAAGGGTTACAAGAAAAGTCAGAAGAGTACCTAATTAAAAAAAACAAAAACAAAACAAAGAGAAACATAATCTAGAAAAAGAAACCATAAAATAAAATAAAATAAAAGATACCTAAAAGCTAGTAAATGTCATTAAAAGTCAACAAAAAAGAAATAATAGAAAATAAAATACAGGAGAGTAAGTCAAGAGTCATTGTCATCATTGTCAGTGACGTGACTGGAAGATGCACCAGAAAATTGTTAGATCAAAGTGGCCAACTTTTAATCTTAAACATCCTGGCAGTGACGAATGTCTGCAATAGAATCGTGAAGTTGGAGGAGGATAGTCATTTGGTTTTCCAACTGAGCCTCCACTCGTGCCTCAAAATCAGTACGTGAATGAGAGCTAATGGTATGAAGGGCAAGTCTAGTAGGTAGCTCCTCATCGGGGGAAGCTCCTCCCTTCCAGGGTGTTGCACCTCAAAAGGCCTCTTCCACCTTTTTACCCTTTCATCATAGTGATACCAACACTGAACCAAAGTATGCTCTATCACTAGGTCATAATTAGTAGTAGGCTCGCTCAACTCTCCATCCATCCGCACTCCAAAGTCTCTCAAAATACGCATAATAACCAAAGGAAATTTGAGGGCTTTGGCTGCAATGTTAGAGGAAACAACCTCTCGCATAGATTGAATGATAATTGTAGCAAAGGGAATAGGCTCACTTTTCCTCATCTTATCTAGAATATAAAGGTTAAGGACCCTAGACACATAGAAGCCACTAAACTGAGGATAGATGTCAAAAGCAAAGTTATAGACTATGGCACGCCATTGGGCCTCAAGATCATTGTTTGAGTAGTAATGGTTTTACTCTATTTGTCCTTTCCTCCATATGTAAAAAATATCCCTTACAGCCCTCACATCCCATGTAGGCTCAGAAATGACCTTTTGGTTATTATGGTCCACAACAATCCATTGCCCCGTATCATGAACTCCCAAAATTATAACTAGTCTAGTTCTGTCAAACTGGGAATCCCTTTTACCATAGTGGAGATTATTTGAAGGTTATTTTTATTTTTGTCTTGCATGTTGGCATAAAACTCTCTCACGCACACAGGATAATAAACACCTTCCATTTTAGTGATAGGCTCCCACCCCAGGCACCTAAACACAGTAGAAATCTCTAGGGAATTGTCTAAGGAAGGCTTGTATCACTTTTCTACTATAATTTTATTGTGTTGGTGCCTGTCATACCAGATTTGACACATAGGATCAGAAATTGGGTAGGTTAGTAGGTAGAGGCTCGAAGGAAGGTGTGGATGAAAATGCAGCACGAGCTCTCTTAACCCCTAGTGCTAACCTCCTAGATCTCCTAGACATGATGAAAGGATGAAAAAAAAAAGGGGATAGAATAGAAAAATAGGATTCTCTCAAACTTACTCTTTTATAACACAATAAATGCTCAACTCTTAATCGTCTCATTATTACAACACCATTCAATAGCGCCACCAACTTAACACAAAACACCATAAGATAGTTAATAAAACATCACTCAACCTCCTCTAACAAACCTGCAACAAAGATAGCCATATGCCAATCCAAACACAATATCAACATTCTTGATCAAATCCACCATGCTTAATGTTTATCAATGATTTAATGTACAGTTCAGAATTAGAATGCTCAATTAGCCATGTCATTTATATCATAATGGAAATCTCATAATCACAAGGCTAAGTTAACCCTGAACATCTGTCATATATAAAAATTACTTATGAAGAATGCATACTCAATAACTTCCAAAAAGATGTAAAACCTTAATGGCATTAACCATAAAGCATTATCAATTACATTCTCATGCCAAAGAAAGCTCAAAGAAAGCAATATTACCAATCAAATCTTTTATCCAAAAATATATTCAAGAATTTGTGCGTAAAAATGCATAGCAAAATACCCAAAATTCATAAGAAAAAATTAAACTGTAGAAAGTGTAGAAAAATCATACCACAATGATCTCCAATGTATGGGCAATGATGTTATGCAAAAAGATTGCATAAATCATGCCCTGAATAGAAGGATTGAAAAAGGGATTTTGGAGGAAAATATTAGATTTTTCTTTATTTTGATCCAAACTTTCAAGAACAAAGTGAGGATTTTGTGTTTGAGAAGTGTTTTGGAGGTGTAGAAAGTGACTCGGCGGTGTTCCAAAGTTAAACCCAGTGATGGGTTGAGAGAAAACTTGAGAGGGATGAAAGGGTTTTGAAAAAAATGGCCAAGAAGGCTGGTTTTAGTGTGGTGGCCAAATGAGACTGGTGACAATCCTATTCAATCACGCAATTGCTGTCGGGTTATGCTAGCATAGCGCTCGAGCCAAAGGTTGGGCTCGGCGCTAAGTCAGCTCTAGCAAAAAATTACTTTTTTTTTCTTTGGAATTTAATGGAATTAAAGGAAAAGAACACAAACTCATGAAAAGAATATAGTCTAAGAATTAAAAAGAACAACCAAATAAATAAAAACAAAGGAGAATTAAAAAGAAGTCCAAAAACTAAATCAATTCAAAATTAGCGTTTCCCACGATCTTGGTCATGTGGGTTAGTCTCCATGTTGCCTGGAAGTGATCCCGTTTGACGATCACCAAGGAGTTTGGCTAGCTATCCAATTTGACTTTCAAGATTGCGCATGGATGCCTCCAAATTTCTCATGGTTGTATCGATACCTTGGAACCGTGTTTCCGTTCCACTTACTAGTTGGTTGACCAACTCCTCCATGGATGGTTTAGCCGATGGGGCATTGCACGACAATGGTGGTTGAGCCCTTTGTAATCTAAAATTTGAATAAGCTTGCCAAGATTGGTTTTGATTATTCCATGAAAAGTTAAGGTGATTCCTCCAACCTGGATTGTAAATATTTCTATAAGGATTATTACCTTGCCAACCATTACCTACAAACACTGCTTGTTCCAATGCTTCTTGTGAAGATCCCATATTTTAACACTCATGATTTAGATGCCCTTCTCTACAAAAATCACAACTTACATTCATTTCTTGGCCTTGGAAATAAGGGATCACCAATTGATCCATTTTTTGCATAAGTGCTTCCACTTTTGCCTCTAATGCAACCATTGCATCCATTTTATGTACTCCCTATACATGAGACTCTAGACCAAGAACTAACCCAGGCATAGATATTCATAGCTAGATTTTCAATAAAATTAAATACCTCTTTCGAGGTTTTGGAATTGATGGAGCCCTCTGCAGATGCATCAAGCAATTGCCTCGAGGTAAAACTCAACCCACTGTGAAAGATTTGCATCTACATTCCCAACTCAAATCCATGGTGAGGATATTTTCTCAGCATTTTCTTAAACCTCTCCCAACACTCATAAAGGTTTTCGGCCTCTAATTGTTGGAAGGCAAAATTGTCAGTCCTAAGTTTGGATGTTCTAGTTGGTGGGAAATATTTGGCCAAAAATTTTTCAGCTAACATATTCCAAGTAGTAATAGATCCGATGGGTAAAGATTTTAACCACGATTTTGCTAGATCTCTCAAGAAAAGGGGAAAAGTCTTAGTTTGATGGCATCCTAAGAAACAACATTCATTTTAAATGTGTTACAAATTTCTAAAAAATTTGTAAGGTGGGCATTGGGATCCTCCTCAAGTAACCCATCAAATTAGACCATATTCTAGATCATTTGGATTACATTGGGTTTTATTTCAAAATTGTTAGCCTCTATCTAAGGCCTTGTGGTACTAGAGCCCGTACATGAGATTGCGGGTTTTACAAAGTCATTCATAATCTGCCTATTAACTCCACCATTACCACCATTGTTGGGTTGATTTACCTCCATATCTATCCTTACCCTTTGGTTTATAACCTTTCAAACCCTAATAAGAGTTTTCTCGATTTTTGGATCAAGATCAACTATGTCGGCTTTGGATCGTCAAGTCATAAACTAAGAGCAAGGTCAACATAAGATAAAAAATTGTGAGATAATAGAATTTACAAGTTAGACAATTTACAAATGAAGTTATAATGAATTACAATGTATAAAGACATTAAATTACAAGTATACAAGGAAACAAAATGTAGTACCTAGTTATACAAGGAATATATATACATATTCACATATTTACATATAGACATATAAACGTATAAACATGGTTAAATCAACAAAATTCGAGCTATTATGATATTGCTCCCCGGCATCGGCGTCAAAAACTTGATGGGTAAATTTTAGTTCTATAAAAATCATCAAACTTAAATCCATCCCTTAGTCAAGTTTTAATTAAAACATTAATCCCAAAATACACATAAGAGCAATTATACTCATCGCAAGCATAGCATAGGGAATTAACATTATCGATCCTCAAAGGAACAAATACACACTAATCACTTTTCATTCATTGTTTAACCGACCTAAATAAAGTGAGAAAAGAATAAAAAGAAAAAAATAAATATATACAATTCAAGGATGTATGAATATGAAATTTAAACAATTATCCTAGAAAACATAACAATGAACCACTTAACAACTATCTCAATTAATCATCACTTTGACATCATAAAGGAAAATAAAGTAAAGTTCAATCGTTTCCCAAATCATGAATTCACTTATATAGACTCCACTTCATTCTCAATCCATGGAATCACTATCCCTTGATTAAATTAGTAGATTTTCCAATCAAACCAACATAACCAAAAGAAGCATTAAACATAATGCCTTATACACATAAAATTAGCCAATAACCCTATGCTTTAGGCAAAATTAACTAACCTTTGATTACTAAAGTTCTTTGATCTTAACTTGTTTTCCCAAGTTCGTTAAGCAATAACAAATATGAAATAAATAAAATTAAATTAACTCCTAACATTGTTTCCAAAGTCAATTAGAAGCAAATCTAACTTAATCATTTCCTCCATAATCACTACACGAGAAGTCCTTGGCCAAGGCGATTGTGTATTGAAAATAGTTCCAATTGATACACATGCTGAGTAATGGATTTGAGAACAAGTAGTAAAATATTTGGGCCAGAATTAATTAATATTCTGGAGGGAGTTGGAACTAATTCCATACTCTAAACAAAATGAGATATTGTACGGTGAAAGAAGTTTATTGCACTGTTGTTTGCTATTGAAAGATTCATGTCATGCCACTTGACTTTTTGGACTTTTAGGTGGTTGTGATGTATTACTAGATCCCGTTCATGATCTGCTAAATATGAATTTATTATTTAGTGAATTAATAAATCAATCTTAATTAGAATTAATAAGTTAATTGTAATTATTAAGGATTAATTATCTTAAAGATATTTGGATTAATTCATATTTCACTACTAGTAGACTAGTAAACCTAATGGGTCACACAGAATAAAGGATAAAGCACTGGGGATTTTATTTGATAACATTATAGGGTTATTTGAGAAAAGAAGAAATTATTGTAGTCGAATTACAATTAGTTCTAATTCTCGGGTAATATTGTATTTAAGAAAAATTACAATTATAATTGGCAATTAAAGAATCCTTATTCTTTAAGGATTCTGGTTACCAAACACGATATTGATATACAAATATACATATCATGTTTGATAAATAGATTGAGAGAAAAAAATTTATTTTCTTGACTCCGTGCTTTCTTCTTCTTTTTTCTTGCACAAACCCTAGCTGCCGTGAATATACTAGCACTTTATTCATAGTAAAATTGTGTGCTCCTTGTTGTGTATTTTGAATACACCAATTACTGGTTTTGAACAAAATGTTTTGTGGGTTGTGGTTTGACATTTATTATTTCTGTAAAGGTTACAGATATGGTTTTGAAAAAACTTGTTGAATGATGTTTCAAGAAAAATTAGTTTTCTATGACGAAAATTTTTTGCAGGTTTTGTTCTGCACAAAATATGTTTCTGTAACTTAGTTTGAGTGAACAAGATGTTCTTTGTCCTTGAAGCTTTCTGAGAATAGAATCTCTACTCTATTGAAAGATGTATGAAATCGAAGTTTGGAAGATTGTTTTTCTTTGGCGTTTAACAGAGGAATTATCTTCTGTCGGAGAAGACGATTGAAAAAATTGCTTAAGAGATTAAAAAAAGAAAGGGAATTTTGCACAAGTTGCGGGCGGCTTACTGGAAGCCAGCCATGGCTTAGGCACAATCCCTACCTAAGTCACAGCTGGTTTTTAGAAAGCCGCACTGGCTTGGGCAAGAAAAAAAAATTAATTGATTTTCTTTTCTCGATTCTTCAAGAAAACCCGCAGTTTTCTCTTGTTCTAGTAAGCACCCAATATTTTCCCAAAATTTTGGTTTTGGGACTAACGAAGTTATTTTTCCAAAATTTTATTTTGGAAAGTAATATATTTTCTAAAATATGGTTTTAGAAATTAATCTATTTTCTAAAATATTAATTTTAGATTATATATTATGTTAATTCCTAAAATATGATTTTAGCTATTAATATATTTTCTAAAATATTGATTTTAAATTTCATTTTATTTTTCCAAAATAGTGATTTTGGAATTATTTCTTATGTTTAATTTTATTTTGAGCATAAAATTAGTATGGTGGTTTGGTTATGGACTAGGGACCTAATTAAATTGTTCATTCATTTTATTGCTTTGGTTTTGAAGTAAATAGGGCATGCATGTCCTGCCTTCTCTATTTCTCTTATGTAATTTCTTTATTTGAATTTTATGTAATTAGATTACATAGGTTATTTAGGATTAGCATTTATTACAAGTCAAGAAGAAGGTGATCAAGACCAAAAGGGAGGATGGTAAGACTTTCTTTCAAGATCATGCAAGAACACTTAAGATTGACTAAATTAATTTCATTTTTGGTTCAAAGAATTAATATAGTAAAGTCCATAACAAAATTACGTTATTATATTTTTGCGATGTATGAATATGATGATATTATGCATGCAATGTATGAGACCACTAAAAATCTCAAACACCTCAAACTAATATTAAACCTAATGATTTCCATTAATATAGTAAGAACGAGAGTCCTTTTTCAAGACCAGGTTGTTTGGCTAACCCAAATCTACTTGACATTAGGCACGTTTAAGCTATGGAATTAAATTCCTGATTAATGGGTTGGGTCTTACTAGTTTTTTTATCTCGGTTGTGCTAACCCAAGCATAAAGAATACTAGAGGCAAGGTTAGGTTAGCTTAAAGGCTTTAAGATTCAAAGATGTTAATCACCTAATGATTTGGTAATCACATTTGATGTAATTGTTATTAGATACCTATCATTGAACTTAAGGATGACTTGTTGGGCAAACCCAAGGTTATTTTTGAGGAATTTGGATACTATTCCACTAAGAAAGCTTCCAACGGGCTTTCCCGAATCAATAGTAAGGGCTATTGGTTTGAGTAAAATAGTGGAATAATTATGAGCTTAATTAAATACCTAATTTTTTGCAATACATGTGCATATATAGTTAGCTAATTTCTCCATCTTTACATCTAGGTCATTTGCATCATGTAACTAACCTAAATTTCCATAGCATCTTGCAAACTAACAAACTAACCGAGTCGAATTTTTTGGACTGGTAAAGAAACTTGAGAATTGTTCTCAAATAAAAAATGTTGTTCTACGTGCTAAATGCTCTTATTCCGCCACCACCAACTCAAGATACTTATGTTGATGATCTTGTAGTCCACATGAAGCACAAAGAGGACAGCGACATAGCATTCTGTGTGATGTTGGCATCAATGACCCCTGAACTGCAAAAACATCATGAGCATATAGATTCTTACTTGATCATTTTACATCCTTGAGAGCTATTTGATGCCCAAGCCAGAATGGAGAAATATGAAATCTCAAAACAACTGTTTTGTTCTAAAATGGCTGAGGTATTTCTATGGCCACTCAAGGGCTGAAGATGTTAGACTTAATGGAGAAGCTTAGATCTCTTGGGTTTGTAATGGATAATGAGTTAAGTATTGACTTAATTTTACAATCTTTACCAAGTAGTTTTTCACAATTTGTGATTAACTACCAAATGAACAAGATTGAGTCCACAATACTCGAGCTTATCAATCTTCTCAAAATTACAAAATCCTCCATGAAGATGGAATCCAACGTAGTCATGATGGTAGAATTTTCCTCTTCTAAGAAGAAAGATTTTAAGAAGAAGAAGAAGACTCTCACTAAGCCCAAAGGCGACATAAAGAAGAAGGAGGTAGATGCCAAAGACCTATATCATCACTGTAGCAAGTTAAACTATTGGAGGCGCAACTGCAAAGCTTGCCTAGAGACCGTCAAGGATAAGAAGGAGAAGAAGAAGCTTGTAGGCACCTCAACTTCTACTCCTACTATATTTATGAGTGAGATAAATACTAAAGGGTCAAAACATAAAATATTAAAGAAAATGTAACAAAATTTTTTTCAGTTTTTCTAGACATATCTAGGAGAGAGTACTTATTTTTCTTGATTGGTTGTGGAACCAACAAGGGGAAAGGTTGCACTGAAACTTGCGTTGGAAGTGGAGAAGAAGGAGCCTGCAGTTCGACCAGTATTCCCGCCAATCTTCTACTCCTACGCATCAACCGTCTTCAAGCTTTCTTTCTTCCTCTTTCGGAGTATGACTTTACCTTACTCTTGGATTAGCATGCTGAAAGCTCCTTCTTTAGATAATTAAGATAGTCTCCAAGAGAGAAAGAAGAGAGGAACATGAAATAGAGAAAGAGGAAGAGACGGCACACCAGAGAGTATAGAACCCCAAAATAACATTAGTAAGTTTTTCCATCTTTTCCTTCTTATTTTTGGCCAGCCTTAGGGCTTCCTCAAGCCCTAATGGGCTTGGTGTTGTGCTCATAAATCAGTCCAAGACTGGCATAATCTTCTTAATTAATTAATTATCTTTTCTGGACTTCATTAAATACCAAAGACTAATTAATTAATTCTAATTGGACTCTTAATATATGTTAACATATATCAACCCAATTAGTTAATTTATTCTAGCCAAATTCTCTTAATTAATTAATTATCTTTTCTGGGCCTTATTAAAACCCTAGACTAATTAATCAATTCTAATTAGGCTCTCAGAAGAAATTTTATTTCTCTTCCAAATTATTATCCATTAAGCCTAGATTGTGTCTAAATAACACCAAGGTAACTTGAGCTACTCAGGGACCAAGAGACATATTTTTCATGGCTACTAAATGGCCAAAATGCCCTTACTATTAAATAGCTGTATTTTACTATTTCAAATATTTTCATTTATCACCATATGGAAAGATTGACTCCAACAATAATATTGCTAAAGCAATGTCCCGACTTATAGGTGAAATGATGAAAATATCCCTTTATGTAACACCCATCAATGAGATAGAATAAATGTACTAATACCCATCTCAAAGACATCTACCATTTATTGCTGATCTTTGGAAGCTACCTAAAAGCACACATTCTAAAGTTACGTTCCCAGAGCTCTGGATTATTAAATTATCCTGGACAATTACAAGGGGGTGATTTAACTTCACTAAGTGAAACATTAGAAACTCTGTTGCATGAGTCCGTCTTAACTAACTAGAGCAATACACCAATATATAAGGATATTGATCTCACAAAAGAAATCTCACCTAACATATATCAAAGTATAAAACCCTAGCTTCGCCAAACCACCAACTCATACTCAAGTATGAAGGTATCCATCCACGCTGTAACAGTAATAGTCTGGTCTTTATAATCATAGTACTTTATAAGAGACCACTACTACAGGTCCAGTTCTATGTATTCAAAATGTGCTTATGCCAGTGATGTGAGCTACTAACTGATTCAAGATAAACCATTCCTTATTAGAACTCACATCATAATAGTCTTATCTTGATGATATGCCCAATTCTATCAAATGACTAAGAACTTAATTTTACTTATATGATAAGTACCTATAGTCTTAAGGGATCCTATTCTTTTTACTGTGAAGAATGATGAACGACCTTACAGTGAAAAACGAACCAACACATGAACCGTTACTTGTCATACTTAGACCTTAAATGTGCAATAATATAAGAAACAAACTAAATTGAATGAATAAATATTTTATTGCAATATATTTACACAAAATACATAGTCTTTGAGAGCATACTTTCCAACAATCTCCTACTTGCACTACAAAGACTAAGAAAGTCCCCAAGTGCCTACCCCTATGACACCTAATTGTCTGCAAAACACTCTTTTTGTCAAAAGCTTGGTAAAAGGATCTGCTAGATTATTGACTGAGGAAATCTGATCAGCCACAATCTCCCGTTTCTAAATGAACTCTCGGGTGAGGTGATACTTCCTCTCTATATGCTTACCCCTCCTATGGCTTCAAGGTTCCTTGCATTGTAACCCTGCTCTAGAGTTGTTACAATAAATGGTGATAGGCCTACTCATGTGTGGTATTGCACCAAGTTCTATGAGGAACTTCGGAGTCATACAGCTTCTTTAGAAGATTCTGAAGCAGCAATGTACTTAGCTTCCATGGTAGAATCAGCAATGCAGGATTGCTTGATACTTTTCTATGAAATAGCTCCTCCAAACAAAGTGAAGACATATCTACTAGTGGATTTTCTTTCATCTTTATCTGTCTTGATGTCTAAGTCTATGTAACTAGTAGGAACTAAATTATCAGTACGATATACAAACATATAATCTCTCATTTCCTTGAGATATTTGAGTATATGCATTTCGACTTGCCAGTGAACTTTCCCTGGGTTTGACTGATATCTACTAACCAAACCTATTACAAAGTAGATATTTAGCCTAGTACAAAGCATAGCATATATGAGACTTTCCACAGCCGAAACATAAGGGATCCTGCTCATTTTCTGCTTGTTTTCTAGTGTTTGAGAACACTACTTGGAAGATAAGGATAGGGATAATCTATGTCTAAAGGGTATGATAGTCCCTTTACATTGATCCATGTTATACTAGACTAAATATCATGTCAATATAAATAGTCTGGGATAAACCTAACATTATCTACTTCTTATCTCTAAGAAGCTTAATACCTAAAATGTAGCTAGCTTCTCCCATATCTTTCATGCTAAATTGACTAGATAGTCAAACCTTAATGGATGACAATGTCCCTATATCATTTCCAATGAGTACAATGTCATCTACATAAAGTACTAAGAAAATCACTTTGCCACTATCTGATTTCCTATACACACATGATTCATCCACATTTTGAATAAAATCATAAGCTTTCACAGTTTCATCAAAGCATATATTCTATACTTGTGACTCTTACTTAAGTTCATAAATGGACTTCTTAAGCTTACAGACCATTTGTTCTTGAAACGTTTTGTATAACACCCCACTACCTAAGCCCACCAGGGTCGGGGATGTCGCCCCGTCCAAAGGATAAGGAGTCTTTATAACTAGGTCACATAAGTAAAATTGTGGAATAAAAATAATACTTTAACTTAAAATTTATTACATCCCAAGAATGAATCCACAAATACCAAAAACAAATCTACAATAAAATTTATCCATTCTCATCTCCCCAAAGCATTACACAAAATAAATTATCAGCAAAAATCTTCCAAGGCAGACAATATCTAGCTACTCATTTCTACAGCAGGATCGACCTAAAATCATGGTAAAAATGGTGATGAGATAAAAATCTCAGTAAGTCCGTGTGTGTTTTGAGTTTCGAGTGAAAACAGTTCGTGAATGCAAAGTATAAAATCTTTATAAGAGAATTACTGGCAAGTAATAAACATTAGTTAAAATCAAGAGTGGCGTTTTGGCTTCCAGCCATACATAATTATTAAAATCTACCACTCAAAAGAAAGGATCATGGGTTACCACACGTTGGGCCCCATAACCGGTCAGAATGCCGACACTTTGTGCAGACTGACAAAAAAATGGTAGGTGATCGGCCTATTGGGCAAGATACTCCTCATTCTCTATACCCAAACAACAACCAGGTGTCCATTCCGGCAAAACACAGTCACTTGACTGAAATAAAAACTGCTAGCTCGGACCGGCACGACCTACTGGATTGACATCTTATCCGGGAAGGACTCACCCCTCAGAGGTGGCCACCTACTGAGAGACTCACCCTAACCCTTCAAAGACTAGTCCTAGTAGTCCACCCTTATTGAGTACTCAACGAACGCATCCCACTTGGGAAAAATGAACAAAACACAGTTTCACATGAAAATGGCATTTAAGGGTTTCCAAAGTCTTTGTCAAAATCAATTTTAGAAAGAATTTTGAGTTTGAGTAAATCTGCTGATTGATTTTCAAATAATTCATTTGACTGAAATAAGAAAGAAGTCAATCCTCAATTGCCTTTACAGAAATGAGTGTCCATGCACTCTACATTTGGCTTGCCATTGTAAACATTTCGCATTAGACAAGTTTTATGCAGGAGCTTACCTGATCCTTAGCTTGAGATAAAATAAAGATCTTCAATCGCTGACCCAACCCCGCCTGGGGTAAATATAAAGCACAATCAATCTCAAACCAAGATCCACATTCACAAATAAAACTAGCTCAACTCACTACTACCACGATCCTAGTGTTCCAAGCTTTAAGGCCAAATAATGAATAAAAGGGTTTATAAGCTAAGTCTAATTTGATATTTAAAATAATTAGAGTTTTGGGAAATAGGTACTAATAAGTTGAAGGTTTAAATCTTGCTAAGAAAGATTTAGAGTTTATTTAATGAAGAGTCCTAGGTGGTATTAGGTAAAATAATGATTTATTAATAATTAATTGTTTGAAAATAATTGCTAACAAAAATTAGTTGAAAATAAATTTTAATGGGTCTTGATTGAAAGCTAATAAATAAATTTTAATAGGTTTTAATTAAAAGAAAGATAATAAATTTTAATGACATTTATGAATATAAGACTTACAAAATTAATATTTTTACTTATTATGATTATTTTCATAAAAGGCTTTATTTGATATTATCACTTTATATAATATCTATATATTTTATTTTCTAGTAAAGCTATTATTTATTTGACTAAAATATCCTTATTATATATATATAATAATCCAAATTTACCCTTCCTAGGGTTTTTCGAAATTACTAGCAAAATTCATAATATTAAACATTTTATTGAGGAAATAAAATTTAGCTTAGGGACAACTAGATCATGATCATAATTCTATTGCTAACCACAATCATGAACATATACACCTATTCAATTCATCAAATCATATAAATCATGCATATAGGCATAGATCTAAATTTACTAAGGCATGATCCAACCTCTACTAGCATAAACATAATCATGGCTTTAATGATCATACACGAATATAAATCATATTCACCATAGGTGACATAATCTATAGCATACTTGATCACAAAGACATGGAGACATGCATTAAACCCTAAAAACACCATAATATCATCCAAGATAAATCATCACATGCATCAACCCCAACTCCATCATATACACACATCCATTCATGCTTCGAATTCAACTCATCACAACAACACATGCTTAAACCACAATCATAGCCCATCTCCTTCTAATATCACTCTAGAGACATGAATCTAAAGTCTAAAAAGAGGGTTGAGGGGACTTACTTGATTGGTGAGTACCTTGAAGGAGTTTTGAATGGATCTCAACTCCTAAATGCCTAGATTCGTCCAAGAGAGATGAAGAAAGCATGGCCATTGGTGAAGAGCCATTCGGCCAAGAAGGAGAGAGGTTCGGCCAAGAGAGAGAGAGAGAGAGAGAGAGAGAGAGAGAGAGAGAGAGAGAAGAAGAGGGTCCATTAGCATGATTATTCATATATATATATTCATTAGAGATCAAAGATTAGAGTAGATGAAGTTGTTTGAACAAACCTACCTTGAAGGTGTTCTTGAGCCTTCACAAAATTTCTGATTTTTTATCCAAAAGAGCAAGTTGGATTTTGGAGTTTGATGTTAAAAATGGTATGGATGGACTCACGACAATGAGTAGATGAAATCTGGAATTTTTGGAAGGAGTTTGAAGTGATTTGGAGAGGTATTAGGTGAAAGAAAGGAGTAGGTGTTCTTGGTGTTCTATGTGTGATTGAAGGTTGAAGAGAATGGAGGAATTCTGGTTAATGCTGGCCGAAATTCTAAGAGAGAGAGTGATCGAATTTCTAGAGTGTTTTAGGTAGATGATTTTCTGGTTTGAAAGGAAAAAGGAAAGGCTGGTTGTTGAAATCCTAAAAGAATATTTTTGAAAATCAAATTTGGAAACAAAATATAGCAAGAATATTTTGATCAATGGAGAGCTTTTTGGAACTACTATGGCCGACTGATTGCTCTGAGTTTTTTCTGGATGAAAGCTGGTTGAAGGAGGTTAATGGTGGCTGAAAAGAGGGGGTACAATGGTGAAGGAAAGGTCTGGTTGTTTGAGGGATATTTTATGGAAGGTTGCTAAATTAATATGGCTAGAATTTTGGTATCCAATCAAGGCAGGATTGCAGTGATTTGCTAGAGATATTTTCGAGCTAGAATTTTGGTATCCATGTCTGATTTTTGTGCAGGAGCTTGGGGAGGACAATGGAGTTCAGTTCAGGGCTGTTTAAGAGTGGTTTGTGTAGGAAAAGGATGGAGTTTCGATTAGGGATGAATTAGGAAACAAGGCTGGAAAATTTTGTATAGAATTTTCATTGATTGCTGAAATTTTTCTGGGCAATTTCGGCTACCATTTTCCAGTCAACTTGCAGAGAGTTTGAAGGAGATTCCAGGGGTCTTTCATGGCTGGTTTCCAGCCTTCTTCACGGAGGAAAAACATGGCTAAGGAGCTAGGAGAAAACTGGAAGAAATCAGCTTGGTTTAGGGGCACCTATGTTGCGATTTTGCCTAGAAAATTTTCTGGTTTTGCACAGCATTTGTGCAATCCGAAAATGGCCAGAAAATTCCAGGTTTCAAGCTGTTCAAAAGAGCCATTTTCTGGTAGCATTTGGGAGGGAATAATGGCTAAGAATTTTGACACCTTGAAGGCACAAGAATCTGTAAAAATTTCAGTTCATGACTTGAAGGAAAATGAACTTAGCTAGAGTGAAGTTTTGAAGGTTCACTAGGGGAATTAATTCTCTTGGAACGTTCCCCAACTCTTCTACATTTTCAGACCATAAGATGTCTTTTCCTTAGACATTTTGAACCTTCAAGCCATAGTACTTTACTAAATTTTCTAGAATGAAATTGGCTAGAACAAATTTGACCAACCTAATGAATTGAGAATTAGGAGAAATTAAAGATCAAGAAGAAATGAATTCCCTTAGGAATTTTTATGTAGGGTAAAAGAATAGAATTAGAGTACTCCTATCATGTCTCCCCTAGGACAACATCTCTACTCTATCCTAAAGCTCTTAAGGCCGAAAGTTCCACTTTCCAAGTAAAAATAAAATTTAATCATGCTAAAGCTCTAATGATGGAATTTGAACCCATGACCTCAAGAATTAATTCTAAAGCTCTAACCACTATACCACAACAACACATTGTTCTTATTTTCTATCTAAACTATTTTTCCTATTTAATCCTCAAGCTATCTCCCTATTTTCTCCTCAGGCAAAAATTACCATTTTGCCATTCTTTCACAAAAATCATAACCAAGCCCTCTAGACTATAAAACACAAATCCAAAGCACATAAAATCATCTATAAATATATTTAAACATGCAATAAAATATAATATGCATCCCAACCCCCTTACTCTAAGGTTGGTTTCGACTGGGGTTTCACATTCTGGCTGGGACATATAGATGTCTTCGCTAAGATAGTCATTTAAGAAAGTCGTCTTGACATCCATTTTTCATATCTCGTAGTTATAATGACATGCGATGGCTAAGAGAATTTGGATAGACTTAAGTATGGCTACCAATAAAAAGGTTTCATTATAATCGATCACTTCTTTCTGAGTATAACCTTTAGGAACCAACCTTGCTTTATAGGTTTCAATCTTTCCATTTGCACCTGTCTTCCTCTTGTATACCCACTTACACCTAATGGGTTTTATCTCATCAAATGCAGTGACAAAATCCTAGACCTGTTTGAAATATATGGACTCAATCTCGACATTCATAGCTAGCTGCCATTTATCTGCTTCAACATCAACAATGAACTCCTCGTATCTAGTGGAATTTTGTTCTAGATGATCAGAGACCTAATCATACATCTCTCTAGTTTAGCTTTTTAGAACTCTTGTGATCCTCCCACTACGATGAGGCTCAGTTTATATAGGAACATCCGGTAGTAGTTATCTTGGTTCCTTGATCGGGGTGTTAGAAGTACCTAAAGTTGAATAACTAACCAACTTCTTTTCTAACTCTATTATACTTGAACCCGAGGTAGAAGTTACTTGTTCATCCTCTAAGTATCTAACATTAGTACTAACAAGTAATTTATGCTCTTGAGAATGATAGAAATATCCACCTCTTGTTCCTCTTCGGAACCCAACGAAGTAGCATAACTCTAATATTGGTTTTGGCTTACTTTCTTTTGTTAGCACATAAGTTGGACAAACCCATATCTTGAGATGGTTTAAACCGGGCTTTCGACCAGTCCATATCTCATATTGTGTCATAGGTACTAGTGTGGAAGGCACTAAGTTCAAAATATATACCACTGTTTCTCAGATATGCCCCCAAAAAGAAATAGAAAGAGACACATGACTTATCATGCTTTTGACCATTTCCACCAAATTTCTATTTTTTCTCTCAACTACTCCATTCTGCTGGGGAGTCCCAGGCTTAGTTAACTGAGATCTATGTCGTGATGTACCAAGTAATCCTTAAACTCACCGAGAATGTACTGTCCACCACGATCCGATCTCAATGTTTTAATTAATTTGCCAGTTTGAATAAACTCATTAAATTTATCAAAAGAGTCAGACTTGTGCCTCATCAGATAAATGTAACCAAAACGAGTATTATCATCTATGATAGTAATGAAGTATTCGTAGCCTTCTCTAGCTAGCGGAGTCATTGGGCAACAAACATCCGTATGAACTAGTACTAGTATTTCGATAGCTCTATCCGCCTTTTTGGCAAAGGACCTTTTGGTCATTTTACCTTTAAGATAAGATTTGCACTGAGGCCATTCTTCCAATCTCAATGAACCTAAAGGCCCATCATGGATTAGTCTCTGAATCCGATTGGAATTTATATGTCCCAATCTTAGATGCCACAAATATGAGTCATTTGATATAACATTTCTCTTTTTAGTATCAGGTTCAGTTTGAATATTGTTCACTTGATTTTGAATAGAATGTATATAAAAAAGATTCCCATACATGTTTCTTGTACAAATTAAATTACCATCGCCACTGATGGAAACATCGAAATGGAAAGAAATAGAATATCCATGATTCATCAATTCGGAAACTAAAATCAAATTCTATTTAAAACAAAAAACATATAAAATATCTTTTAAAAATAACTTCTTATTACAATAAAAATTAAGCTCAAGATCTTCTACTACTTCAACCCATATTCTTACTCTATTGCCTACTTGAAGTCCATGATCACCCTTATTAAGTCTCCTTATCCTTCTAAACCCTTGCAAAGAGTTATAGATATGGTTAGTGGCTCCAGAATCAACTATCTAGGAAGATGTTGATCCAACCATCACAATAGACTCTAGGTATAGAGCAATACCTGAAGTAGGTTGGGCTAAGAAGTCCGGACAATCATTCTTCCAATGCCCCTTCTTACCACAGTTGAAGCATTTGCCTTTGGGCTTCTCGTTAGGCTTGGCCTGACCAGATGCTTTGTGCTAGGCCCTTGTATTATTTTGGACCTTCCTATTCTTGAATTTCTTAGGCTTTGCCTTAATTCCAAAAGAAGAAGCAAAACAGGAGACCAAAACCTTTAACATGGGCTTCATGATCTTCTCTGTCGCCTGATGCTCTTTCATAAGCTCTGTGATATTCATATCCAACTTGTTCATGTTGTAATTCAACTTGAATTGAGAATATGAATTAGGAAGAGTTTCAAGAACCATGTCAATTCAGTTCTCATGATCTATTGTTGCATCTAGGACCTCAGCCATCTCGAAATAGGCAATCATCTTAAGCAAATGCTCTCGAACCGATGCCCCCTTAGCCATCCTGGTGTTCATGATTTCCCTAAGAGCTTCTTGCCTTGCGGGTCGACTTTTATCAGTAAACGTGGTACGCAATGACAAATCCATGTCGTACGCAGTGGCTATGTGCTCATGCTTAGATTGGAGCACACTAGACATAAAAGCCAACATATAGCACTTAGCTATCTCATTGGTTTTCTTCTATGCCTTTTCGGCCTCTCGCTCCAGATTAGTAGATTCTTCCCCAATCTCAAGACAGGGATCCATAAGAACATATTATACTCCTCGATAATGAGTACTATGTTCAGGTTCCTCTTCCAGTCCACATAATTTGGGCCTATCAATTTATTCTCCTTGAGAATGATTGACAATGGGCTGAAACCAAACATTTTTAAAATATTGCGAAAAAACATTCATTTAGTTTGTAAGAAATAAAAATGCACATTCTTTGTATTATTTCTTTGATAATAGAAAACTCTTAAAACCATTGTTAATAATATAAATAGTTTGGCTCTATTAACAAAGCTTCGTAGAAAGATTAATAGCATTCTAAGTTAAGTGTATAACTATCACGAATCAAAACTTCCTAAATAGGTAATGGTTTAGAAAAAGTTCTACCGATAGAATGGCCACTGATTCACACCACATACAGGCAATCTAGTTCTAAAACCCTCCAACATAGGTTGGTCGATCCTAGCAAATACCTTAGGCTTTTAATTTTACTCTTCCATTAGTTCTAGATACTTATGGAAATCCATCCTATGAGGAGTCATGCTTAGAATGACACGAAGAAATCCACTATCTCTAATGAGAGTTGTAATGGAAGCCATGTGGTCATTGGAATCCCTTTTCCACTTAATCTTTTATTGAAAATAGAGTTTTAAGCCCAAAAACGTTTTCTATAATCTTATGTTTTCATTAATTTTAGTTAAAAACTAAAATTCAATATTATTCTATATGTCAAGGATTAAATCTTTTGAAAGAATAAACTATGAATTTATTTTACTATTCTATATTAATAACCAAGTAAAACTTTATTAAATAAGCTTAAATTCAACATTATTCTCTATATCAAGGATTAAACCCTTCAAGAGAGTAAACCATGAACTCTTTTAATTTAAAGTTTCTTAGATTAAAATGTTTTATCAAAAATTATTCTATCTAGTGAGACTTTGGTCTCACAAAAACTTGTGCATTTGATTACGAAAGTAAATTAAGTATAATAACAAAAGTAAACTTTTTCATGTTCAAACTATTCATTTATTCTTAAGTGACCAAACAATGGATTAAACATTATGAATTAAAAATAAATAATCTTGTTTAATCCTAAGGTGGTTCTATCTTTTACTATTCATTTTCATACAAATTATTCATCCATAGATAAATAAAACTATTGCAGAAAATTAACCTCATACAATGGTTTCAAAACATAATTACATCAAGGAAAAATTGAGGTACAGAACTTCAACAGTACTCTACCTTTTTTCTTGGACAAAATTGTGTGCAACCACCTCTAGGCAAAATGGACTTGGCGCTAGGTCCATTGGGCCCTCCTGGCACCGGTCTGCTTTATTTTTCCAAAACCTCCGACTGGGCAGAGTGGACCTGGCACCTTGTCCGATTGGGCCACTTGGTGCTAAGTCCGTTTTGGAGTTCGGCAATTTCTAGAAAAATCCTGCATTTTACCCATTTTTCGCCCCTCATCAAATCCAAGAATCTCATTCTTCAATCCCTAAAATTTACAGGTTAAAAGAAACACAAAATCGGGCATAAAAACATACCTTTACAAGGGCCTATAGCTCTAACCACAAGGTGTACAACAAATCTACTTAAAACCAGAAAAAACGATACGAAAACCATTGGAATACATGATTCGATGCCTCTAACCGCAAGGCGTACATGAACTTTTGAAACCAATGTATGAGGGATCACATGAAATTACAAAAGATTCATTTTTAATAGTAAATAAACCACCCTTTTCAGTTTTTAACCCTAGTACACGCTCTGAAATGAAAACTGTGTCTCTGATACCACTTGAAGGATCAAAAAGAAAACATCAAAGAAAATGCTATGAAAAATTTTTTAGTTTTTTTAGTCACATCTAGGAGAGAATACTTACTTTTCTTGATTGGCCGTAGATTAACCAACGAGGGACCGGGTTTCACTAGAATTTGCATTGGAAGGGGAGAAGAAGGCACTTGCGGTTCGACTGGTATTCCTGCTAATCTTCTAATCCTACGCATCAAGCATCCTCAAACTTTCTCTCTTCGTCTTCCGGAGTATAACTCTACCTTGCATTTGGGTTAGCTTGGTGAAAGCTCCTTCTTTGGATAATCAAAATACTCTTCAAAAGAGAAAGAAGAGAAGAATGTGGAATAGAAAGAGAGGAAAAGATGGCACACCAGAGAGCATAGAACCCCAAAATAATGTTAGTAATTTTTCCATCTTTTCCCTCTAATTTTTTGCCAGCCTTAGGGCTTCCTCAAGCCATAGTGGCTGAAAATCATCAAGCCCTAATGGTCTTGGTGCTGTACTCATAAATTAGTCCAAGACTGGTTCAATCCTCTTAATTAATTAATTATCTTTTTTGGGCTTCATTAAATACACAAGACTAATAATTAATTCTAATTGGACTCTTAATATAAATCAACATATATCAGCCCAATTAGTTAATTTATTCTAGCTTAATTCTCTTAATTAATTAAATATCTTTTCTAGGTCTTATTAAAGCCCAAGACTAATTTATCAATTCTAATTGGACTCTTAGAATAAATTTTATTTCTCTTCCAAATAATTATCCATCAAGCCCAGATTGTGTCTAGACAATTCCAAGGTAACTTGAGCTACTCCAGGACCAAGAGACATATTATTCATGGCTACAAAAATAACCAAAATGCCCTTACTATTAAATAGCTACATTTTACTATTTTAAATATTTTCATTTATAACCATATGAAAATATTTACTCTAAGAATAATATTGCTAAAGTAATGTCCCGACCTACAGGTGAAATGATAGAAACATCCCTCTATGTAACACCCATCAATGTGATAGAATAAATGTATTAACACTCATATTAAAGACATTTACCATCTTTGGATTTCTAGTCCGATAATTCATGACTTATTTGAATGTACTTGCTTATCATTGGAAGCTATCTAAAAGTAGGCATTCTAGAGTCATGTTCCCAGGGCCCTAGATTATTAAATTATCCTGGACAATTGCAATAGGGTGATTTAACTTCACTAAGTGAAGTATAGAAACTTTGTTGCATGAGTTCGTCTTAACTACCTGGAGTAATACACCCAACATACAAGGATATTGATTTCACAAAAGAAATCTCACCTAACATATATCAAAGTATAAAACCCTAGCTTCGCCAAACCACTAACTCATACTTAAGTATGAAGGTATTTGTCCACGCTGTAGCAGTAAAAGTCCAGTCTCTATAATCATAGTACTTTATAAGAGACCACTACTACAGGTCCAGTTCTACGTATTCGAAATATATTTATGCTAGTAATGTGAGTAAACTACTCACTGATTTAAGGTAAACTATTCCTCATTGGAGCTCATGGCATAATAGTCTTACCTTGATGAAATGCCCAATTTCATCAAACGACTAAAAACTCAATTTTATTTGTATGACAAGTACCCATGGTCTATACCTTACTTTAAAGAATGACCCAACACATAGACTATTCCTTGTCACACTTAGACCCTAAATGTGCAATAATATAAGAAACAAACTAAATTGAATGAATAAATATTTTATTACAATATGTTCACACAGAATACATATCTTTGAGGGCATACTTTCCAACAAATACTATCTTTAAAAATGAGATATGGGTATTGGATATCGGATATGAATCTTATTTATGCAATAACTTGTAGGGACTAATGGACAGTAGAAGGCTTGAGAAAGGTGATATGGACCTATGTACTACAAATGAAGCAAAGGTTGGTGCACTTGCTGTGGGACTTATGACCTACACTTGCCTTCTGGATTAGTTTTAGAACTCTAAAACTATTAATATGTACCAGTTTTATTAAAAAAATATTATCTCAGTTGCTTGTTTAGACTTATATGGATTTTATTTAATTTTTAAGAATAAATGTTGTTCCTTTTCATTGAATGACATTCATTATAGTTCTACAACTTTGATTAATAGTTTATATGTTCTAGACATGGATAATTCAATTCTCAATATAAACAATAAGAAACCAATGATAGATAACTCAATCTCATCATATTTACGGCATTGTCGTTTAGGCCATATAAATGAGAATCATATTTCTAAGTTACACAAACTTGGTAATTTAGGGTTATTTGATTATGAATCATATGGCACATGTAAATTTTGTTTACTTGGTAAAATGACTAAAATTTCTTTTTTTTTTTTTTTTGGAAAAAGAGAAAGGGCCAAAAAGTTATTAAAACTTATACATGCTGATGTATATGGCCCAATGTCAATACAAGTAAGAGAAGGTTATCACTATTTCATAACTTTTATCGATGATTATTCACGATATGTGTATTTATATTTAATGAAATACATATCGGAGGCTTTAACAAGTTTAAAGATGTCAAGAATGAAGTAGAGAAACATCTTGAAAAAAGTATCATAACTCTAAGATCCGATGGAGGAAGAGAATACTTAAGCCAAGAGTTTCATGGTTATCTTAGAGATAATGGGATATTATCTCAATAGACTCCACCATATACACCTCAACATAACAGTGTATTTGAGAGAAGGAATTGGACCCTTCTAGACATGGTACGTATCATGATGGCTTTTGCAAAAATCGTTTTTAGGGTATGCACTAAAGACTTCTGTTTATATTCTAAATAGAGCTTCGTAAAAAATAGTTAATACTACCCTATTTGAGTTATTCTTTAGTAAGAAATCAAAGTTATCTCACTTAATAGTATGAGGTTACTCTACCTTTGTCAAAAGTCCAAGTCAGATAAACTTGAGGATAAGGTCGACAAGTGTTTATTTATTGGACATCTGAAAGAATTATTTGGGTATTACTTCTATTGCCCTTCTAAAAACAAAGTTTTGTTTCGAAGCATGCTGTCTTCTTAGAAAAAGAGCACATGCTCAAAGGAGACCGTGGGAGTAAAATTAAACTTAATGAAATTCAAGAAGAACAAACCAATACAGATCAACCGTCTAATCCTACATCTATTGAGAGAATATATGCACATTCATCTGCACAAGAACCTCATAGGTCGAGTAAGATACGTGTGACACCTAAGAGATATAGATTTCTTATAAGTGACCACAATGATGTATTGATCATTGATAACGATAAGCCTGGTAGTTACAAGAATGTTCTGAATAGTTCAAAATTTGAAAAATGGCTTGAAGCTATGAAGTCAGAAATGAATTCCATATACAACAACTAAGCATAGACTTTGGTCAATCCACCCAAAGGAATCAAACCTATTAGTTGCAAATGGGTTTTCAAGAAGAAAATTGACATGGATAGTAATATAGTTACCTATAGAGCACGATGCTAAAGGTTATTGTCAATAACATAGTATTGACTATGACGAAACCTTCTCACTAGTTGCTATGCTGAAATTCATAAGAATACTCCAAGCACTTGCCGCCCATTATGAGTATGAGGTTTGGCAAATGGACATGAAAATAGCCTTTCTAAATAGAAACCTGATTGAAGAAGCATATATGATACAACCTGAAGGTTTTACAGCTAACGATAGCATAAGAGTGTAGAAGTTGTGAATGTCTATTTATAAACTTAAGTAAGCTTCTAGGAGTTGGAATATCCATTTTGATAAAACAATGAAAAAGTTTGGTTTCATTTAAAATATGGATAAACCTTGTGTATACAAGAAGGTTGGTAGGAATGTAGTCATTTTCCTATTGCTTTATGAAGATGACATATTGCTAATTGGAAATGATGTACCTATCCTTCAATCAGTGAAAGTTTGGTCGTCTAAGAAATTCTCCATGAAAGAACTTAAAGAAGTAACCTATATTTTTGGAATAAGAATGTATAAAGATAAATAAAAAAGATTGCTAGGTCTTTCACAGTCTAAATAAATAGATAAAGTAATAAAGAGATTTAGTATAGATCAATACAAAAAGTGATAGGAATTGCCCCAGGCACGAAGGCCATTCAAAAGAAGACAAAAAGAAGTCCCAACTACAACTCATGGCACCTTAGGTGAGATCCATTTTCAAGAGATTTCAACAGGACTTTAAGGCCAACCAAGCCAACAAATCAAGGGCCAAAAGATTGATGAAGGAATAGATACTGAAAAAAGGCCAAAATGAGTACAAAGAAGGCAACAATCCTTGCGAAAGGTCAAATAAACAAGTGAACAAGGATTAAAAGGCAAGAGGGCAAATGAAGGAATGCGACCCAAGGGAGCTTCAAATAGAAATAAACTTAGCTTCAAAAATATTTGGAGGATCAAGGGAACGCATGGAAAAGGAATAGAAGGAATGGAGGTCCAATGAGTAGGCATTGGAGTGTCCAGAGCTGATCCGATACCGGCCCAAATCCACCGACTAGGCACCATCTGTGATATGCAAAATTTCTCAATTTTTTGCACACACACTGTTCCAACTGATTGGACCCGACACCGACCCTAACAACCATACCTGGCATTAGCTATGGACTGGAAAAAGCCTTGTTTGTTTGTTCTAACTTTTGTGCATGAGAACTGTGCCTCCAGATTAGACCAATGCCACCCTCATGAGACCTACTCGACGGCGGCCATATTCTGGCTAGTTCTAAACTTTTGCAAATTTTTCTGTTTTTAGCCTTTTCAATTGTAATTTTATTTTCATGACTTTTTTCTATTTTAACCTATTTTAAGACTTGTAATAGGGCTTTAAAACTTGTATTGAGGCCATTTAATATTTAGATTTAGTTGGTTAATAGTTTAGGGTAAAGCAACTATAAATGGGCTATTATAGCTTTGTAAACATAACTTTAGTATTTTGAGAAGGAGAAATCATATTTTTCTCTCTAAAGAGAGTTCTTGAGAGTGATCCTCATGGGTTCCAATAACATTAAGACTAAATTAAAGAATTTAGTCCCACATTTGATCTTATCTCTAAATCTTAAGGGATAATCTCAACTTCATCTATATTCTTATGTGCTAGGTTGCCTAGCATGTTTGATAGGATTGAGTTAGGTGCCTTTAAATTCTTATCCTTGGTGTTCTAATTTCTAGTTAGATTAGGGTGTTAAGGTGTCATTGAAGTAGAATAGAGTCACATTATTACAAGAGTCTTAATTTCTAGCATTTTAGTGTTCTTATGTGTGGATTTGGTAAGTTCTTGTTCTTGAGATTAATCTACAAGTTTGGTACTTCCCAAAATCATATCAAGTGGCATCAGAGCTTACATTGTGCTAATTCTAGTCAACAAACTTTCTTTGGGCTATAGTACAATCTTCTTCAAGATCAATTGATTTTCAAAATTTCGTCACTTTTTCTATTGCTATTTTTGGATGTCAAAAACTTGAATTTGTGCCATGGAAATTTTGTGAATTTGACTCCATATGGTATATTAATATTTGAAAAGTCATTTGATGTAAAAATTTGTTGATTTGGGGCTAAAATCAAGCTGAAATTCAGCTATACAAAATTGAACTACGAGATTGCACTCAATGTGTTTGATATATTGTCCCAATGGATTGTGATTGCTCATAGTTGACTACTAAAGCTTTCATTCATGAAGTATGATGAATAATTTGTTTAGTAAAGAGCATTTAAGTAATTGTGTTTGTGATAGCAGCACTTAGTGTAATAACTCATTGAAATACATGCATTTTTCTTATTGCACACCAAGTGTTTGATAAATTACCTTTAAGACACCTTTCTTTCTTATTCCTTGGAATTTAGTTGAGTTAATTAGTAAAACTAAATCCTTTGAAGTGGGAAAGAGTTGGGAAGAACTTAAGTGTGGAATTAAAAGTTTGAAAAAAGGCAAGATGGTGAGTTCATTGTGATAAAAGCCAAGAAGAGTGCAAACACGAATGAAGAGTGACCACATAAAAAATGAGTGTAAACACATGAGGGAGTGAAGTAAGGAATTTTTCTTGTGTTTTCGACTTCAATTTTGTGAGTACTTCTCTTGAAAGAAAATTTACAATGGCTAGTTGGAGTAAAAGTGAAAGGTATGACAATGATGAAGAGTCTTGCTATGGTGAGAGTAGTTATGGTAAAGAAAATGAATATGAGCAAAAATATAAGAAGGATGATTATGAGAGCATGGGATATTTGGATGAAGATTTTGAGGAGCCAAGAAGGGTAAGAAATGAAGAAAAAGTTGAGAGGGTTGAACAAAAGGTGATAACGAGAATAGAAGAAGAAGAAGAAGATGATGATGATGATGATGATGAAGATGTGGAACTATTAAATTCAACAAATAGGGTGACTAAGGAGTTCCACAATATCTTATTCTTTCTAGATGAAGAGCTACATCCATTAGAAGTGTTAGAGAAGAATGAGCAAGAAAGAGTTGAGCAACATAGTAGAATTTGTTGAAAAGCAAATATATTCAATGAATGAGGTAGAGGGAGCAAATGTGTGCTATGGATAAAGGTTTCTAAAGTGCTTCAAGTACTTATGAAGTAGGAGAAAACTTGTATCCACAAAAGGAGAAAAGGAGGAGTTCGCTAGAGGTGGAGCAAAAGCAAATGAAAATGAGTGAAACTAGTGGGAATAAAGCATCTAGTTTAACTTCACAAAATGACACCAAATCTAGTGAAGGAGATAGAGTGGATGGAAGAGATGGGGATATACTTGAGAAACCATGTGCATTGATTGGAGTAGCAATGAAAGTTGAAAATGCTTGTGAGGGAGTGGAAGAAGGAGAAAATTCACAAAGAGAGAATATATATTTTTTAAGGTGTCTAATCAAACAAAAACCATGTAGTGTCCTCATTGATTGAGGGAGTTGTACAAATGTGATTAGTACTATATTGGTGGAGGAGTTAGGAATAGAAACCTTGAAACACCCTAGACCATAAAGTTGCAATAGTTGAACAATTGTAGAGAGGTGAAGGTGAACAAACAAACCAAGATTGCCATTGATATTATAATACCCCATTTAAAACCACCTTTATTATATGGAAAAAGTCATGCATGGCATAATATTTTATATGATATTTGATAACTTAAACCATTTTCATAGGTATATGTGATCTATGAGTTGGTTAGTTCATGAATTTATTTACTTTTGATATAATTATTAGAGGACTATTTAAGCAAGAGTGGTTATAGTCTAGTAGTTTGTTTCTTGGTAGACTTGAGCTTTTGTTTTATGAGTTTTATTAGATGAGTATTATTAAAATGGAAATAGAGTAAGTGAGTAGGAGTTAAGCAAATTTGTTAGTTTCTTGGTGAACTTGAACTTTTGTTTTATGAGTATTATTAGATGAGTATTATTAGAAGGGAAATAGAATAAGTTAGTAGGAGTTAAGGGAATTTGTTAGAGGAGTATTTAAACAAAAGTTGTTATGGTTGAGTAGAGTGGTTGAAGCTAGAGTTGTTGTGGTTTAGTAATTAAAATAAGAGTTATTGTGATTTTGTGGTTGAAATAAGAGTTGTTGTTGTAGAGTGGAGTGGTTGAAGCTAGAGTTGTGTTGTGGTTTAGTGGTTGAAAAAGGAGTTATTGTGGTTGAAGCTAGAGTTTTAGTGGTTAAAGCTTAGTGTTTAATACTTGGTGACTTGAGTTTAAATCTTAACTCTTGCAAACCTTTCCATTCTTATCTCTCAAAGTTCCCCTAAGCTAAACAAAAACCAGTCACAAACACACTCACGGAAATTCCAACTTCCCTTACTCTCAAATTCCCCTATGGTTTTAAGCAAAAATCATAGCACAAGACCCCAAGTTTTCTTCGCCTATTTTTGCCCAAAGCAGAACAAAAAATCAGCATGTACTTTCCTTCTTTTCCTCTCATTATCTAGGCCACTTTATCACCCTAGAGCATAGCTATAAACTCCTTCTATTCACTGCAGTGTCGGCCAAACTAAGAAGAGCAAAAGCTGCCATTTTTTCCTTGTTTGTTCAAGAGTTCAAAACAAGGTGTAGTCCTTCCAAACATTAAAACACCTAAACCTAACCTATACTCTTCATCAAAACAGCAACCAATCAAACCCTAAACCTCTCTTCTACACGAAAAATACAGCCATATTTTCTCTCCAAGATTTCGGCCATCACAACTCCAATGACCACCAAAATCGAAACCTAAGAGCAAGGTAAGCAACTTTTCAACTCTTCATCAACTTGACCTCAATTCTTCTTATCTTATTCTCCTAAATCTCGATCAAAAGGGATTGATTTACAAAAAGAATTAAGGGACCCAATCATCTCTTCCTCTCTAGTGAACTCAACCGATCACCAAGGAGCCATCTTTGCTTCGTTATCTTATCTATCCAAGAGGTATTTTGAGACTCAATCTCTATTGATTTGAATGAACCTGATTTTAGAGTGATGTTATTATGAATAAAGTATAGCATGAAAAACATGAATGGATGGGATGGTTAAGTTTGATGGAGCAACAGTTTATCTAGGTGAATATGGGGTGAAATATTATGATATCATGTTATGTTGGACCTAGATCCATCTTATGGTTGGTTAAAGATGAGATTTTTTTATTCGTATGGGGTTATTATACGATGTTTATATTAGACGAATATTAGAGGTCCTTGTATTGATGATGAGATTCGATTATATGCATGTCATAATGAGATGCATGATCATGAGAAAACTATAGCTCTGAGCTTCTACCTAGATGCCATGGATGAATTAGATGATTAATATGATCATAGAGATTCATGATGCAAGAAAAGATGAGTGGATTCATATCTGGTTTCTAATCATAGAAACATTGATTCTAGATAAGGAAGAAAGTGAAAAAGAGATCAAGCATTTCTTTAGTTGATTATTAAGAATATCCAAGTAAGTCCCTGCATAACTATTTTCCTAAATATTACATGTTTGCAAGTATTTTTGTACAATGATATTTGAAATGGTGTCAATATGATGATTGACATGATGATTGGAACCTTGGTTGAATATGATGAATTGTACTGTGGTATTTTGATACTTAATTTGAGAACGTAGTCATTTTATTCTCTAAACAATTTTCTTTTTTTTATCACTGAACGTTTTGGAAAAATTTATTGTGAAAAGTCACGTTTTACAAAGACAAGCTAATCAACGATTGTGAAAACAAGAGAAATGATTCTACCCCTAAATGGGGAGCGTTGAGTACTCAGCGGGAATAGGCTAGTGGTGTTAGTCTTGAAGAGTTAGAGTGAGTCTTTTGGCAGAAGGCCACCTCCAGAAGATGAACTCAACTTGAAAAGGCGACGATACTACTTAGTCAGGCCGGTCCAAGCTAGCATATGGGTCCATGTGTACTTCATTTATCTGGGTTGTACAACCAGTGTGTTGAGTGTAGAGATGAAGTAGTATCTCACCCTAGTAGGAGGACCCCCACTGCCCATTGTTGAAAGGTTATATTGGGACGCTATCATGGTGGTAACCATGATATGGATTGTGATACTATTGTTTGAATCATTGCTAATCCCTACATAATGAACTTATGATTATGATGAGATGGTGATTTATTGAGAATTGCTTTGGATATGATGACCAATGCTCATTTGAATAATTATTTATTGATGAAAAGTCTTGCAAACATGATTTTGAGATTTTAATAAACATGCATGCATGAAATATTTATATATGACATTCGTACACATGAGACTTACTGAGATGCCAATCTCACACTATTTTACATCATGTTTTCAGGGGAGTGCTTTTATTGAGAAGGTTGAAGAGATAAGAGATGACCTTCAGTTTTTTTATTTCTTCTTTGTATTTCTTTCGAGAGATGATTGTTAGTTTTAGATTCTCAGACTTGTATAAGTTTTAACTTTGGTTGTAATAAGATTATCGCATACTTTTATTTGGTCATTTTCGTTCCTTTTGTACCTCGTTATAAAGACTCCTGGTCCTTTAGACGAGGCAACATCCTGCCTATTTGGGTACGTAGGTAGTGGAGGGTGTTACAGATATGGGGAAATACAATGATGAAGTGGTTTGTGATGTATTTTCCATGTATGTACGGCATCTTTTGTTAGGAAGACCTTGGTTGTTTGATATAAATATGGTCTATGAAGGGAAGAGGAACACTTATTCTTTGAGCAAATATGGAAAGAAAATCACTCTACTTCTCTTATCCCCAAGTGAAGTTTTGAGAGATCAAAATATCTTAAAGGAAAATGAAAAGGAAAAGAGAGAAAGAAAAGAGAGAAAAAAGAAAATGAGTGAGAAAAGAAATGAGGAGAAAAAAAATGAGAGACTAGGGAAGGGGGAACAAGAGGTTGAGGTGAGAGAAGAAAGAGAGATAAAAAAATGAGGAAATAAAGAAAGACGGGGATGAGAGGATTGTAATCACCTTAAGTTGGAGAGAAAAAGAAAAGAGAGACAAACAAGAAGACAAAAAAAGAAAACAGAGAAGGTAAAATGAGAGAAAAAATGTAGGTAGTGAAAAGAAAAAATATAGACAATAATGAGGTACAAAGCTATGGCATTTTACTTTCACAAAAAGTCTCTTGTTTGAATTCTTGTATATGTTTTGATTCGAGGATGAATTCTTTCTAAAAAATGGGAAATGCCTCAGGCATGAAGGCTACTCAAAAGAAGACAAAGAGAAGTCCAAGCCAAAACTCATGACACCTTGGGTGAGATCTATTTTCAAGAGATTTCAATAGGAGTTTAAGGCCAACCAAGCTAATAAATTAAGGGCTAAGGGATTGATGAAGGAATCGATACTGAAAAAAAGGCTAAAAAGAGTACAAAGAAGGCAACAATCCTTGTGGAAGGTCAAGCAAACAAGTAAACAAGGATTAAAGGGCAAGCGGGCAAATGAAGGAATGTGACCCAAGCAGGCTTCAAATGGAAATAATCTTAGCTTCAAAACTATTTAGAAGATCAAGGGAATGAATGGAAAAGGAATAGAAGGAATGAAGGTCCAATGAACAAGAATTGGAGTGCCCAGAGTTGACCCGATGCCGGCCCAGATACACCGACCAGGCACCATCTGTGATTTGCAAAATTCCTTAATTTTTGGTGCACTGTTCCAATATATTAGACCTAGCGCTAGCCCTAACAATCCTACTCAACACCAGCTATAGACTAGAAAAAGCCTCGTTTATTTATTTCGACTTTTGTGCATGGGAACTGTGCCTCCAGATTAGACCCATTGCCATCCCCAAGAGACCTACCCGGTGCCGACCCTGTTATGGCTTGTTCTAAACTTTTGCAAATTTTTTTGTTTTTAGCCTTTTTAGTTGTAATTTCATTTCCATGACTTTTATTCTAATTTAACTTATTTTAAGGCATGTAATAGGGTCTCAAAACTTGTTTTAAGGACATTTAATATTTAGGTTTAATTACTTAATAGTTTATGGCAAAGCAACTATAAATAGGTTATTATAGCTTTGTAAACATAACTTTAGTATTTTGGGAAGGAGAAATCAGATTTTTCTCTCTAAGGAGAGTTTTTGAGGGTGATCCTCATGGGTGATTCCATTAAACATTAAGACTAAATCAAAGGATTTAGTCCCACCTTTGATCTTATCTCTAAATTATAAGGGATAATCACAATTTTATTTCTATTCTTATGTGTTAGGTTGCCTAGTATGTTTGATAGGATCGAGTTAGGTTTTTTCAAATTCTTATCATTGGTGTTCTAATCTCTAGTTAGATTCAAGTGTTAAGGTGTCTTTGAAGTAAGATAGATTCACATGATCACAATAATGTTAATTTCTTAGCATTTTTGTGTTCTTGTGTGTGGGTTTAGCAGGTTCTTGTTATTGAGTTTAATCCATAAGTTTGGTGGTTCCTAAGATCATATCAAAAAGGGATTCTTACCTATGTCTTATGGGGTAAGCCTTTCAAAGTCAATGTTACCAAAGACACAAGTTGAAAGGAATCGCATGAGAAGGATTCCATGTGCCTCGTCAATTAGATCTACCATGTATGCTATGATATGTACTAGGTCTGATGCATCCTGTGCTCTCAGTTTGACCAACAGATATCAATCTAACCCTAGTAAGGGTCATTAGGTGACTGTGAAGAATATCCTTAAATACTTATGAAGGAAGAATTGATAAGGGCTAAATTTATCACTATTTTTCTAGTTATTTAGGGCTCTTTTGTGATACTTTTGATGTAATAACTAGGCATAATCCTTCCTATTTGATATTTTACTTCTGGAAAGTATTTTTGACAAATTTGTGCAGAATTGAGTAGATTTTGAGCAAAAAGTGAAAGATTCCAAATTATACCTAGCGCCAGGTCCAGTTATAGTACCAGGCACCAGGTCTATTCTAGAAAAACAGCAAACATTGAGGAAACCAGAATGCACCTGGCGCCAGGTAGGTCGAAGTGACCCAATGCCAAGTCCATGCTGTACAATGGGGGTGAATTTTCCATTTCAAGCAGAATTTGGTAATCTAAGTTAGATTCCTTTAGGAACTCTTTCAACACAGAAAATGACTCTTATAGGCACTTTTTAGCAATTAGAACTCCTATAAATATAAGAGAATAATATTGTACAAAATAATTTTTATAGTTTTTCAATTATTCAATATAATATCTTTAGAAAACTCCTACAAAAACTCTAAGATTTAGAAGGATCAAGAAGAATTCTTGGAAAAGAAGAGTAGGTGGCTCAAGAAGGTTTTAAGGAAGAAGAAGAAGGCTTACTTGTCTATACGTGGTTTCTTTTTCTCTTCTTTGTAATTTATTGACAATTTGAGATTAATATTTTAATTGTTTTTAGATGATATTCTTTTGGATTCATTATTTTGTATTGATTTTAATTCTTTAATTGATTTATTGTTATTCTTGGTATTTGATTACTTGAGCATAATTTCTTGTTAGATTGATTAGTTCTCTTCTAATTAACTTGCAAAACGATATTGGGAGAGAATGGCCAACTAATTAATTCAATACTAGTTATTCATAACTTGCTTGAAAAAAAGGTTAAGGGTAAAGACCAAGTAATCAAAGATTGGTTGATGATTGCTAGAATATAGATTTATTGACTAATTTCATGCTTAAATCACCTAGAATATAGGGATTTGTGTGAGGATTGGTTTTAATGCATCTCTTGGGTAAATTAGTTGAGACATAATATGTTCACTAATTTAACTAAAAGATAGTGATTACATGAATTGCAAATGAAGTAGATCTAATTTAATCATTCATGATACCAAGAAAATAATTAATTGAGAGAATAGCTAGTTAATCATTATTTGTGTTTTCAAGGGTTTCTATCTATTTATATGTCTTTTCTCATTGTTCTCACTCCTTAATTATCCTTGTAACTTTTTTTGTGTGACTTAATTTCTCTAGTATATTGGGTTACTAGGTTATTTACTTATATTTCTCTATTTTATTGGCTAATCAATAAAGATTTGGGTAAAGTAAGATGGGAGCCTAAGTTCTTGTGAATTCGATATTTGTTATTCCCTATACTATATGATAGGTATACTTGCCCGTATGTGTGGTTTTAGTAGTTAGCATTTTATTAAAACTTGATTGATTGTGTAATTTGTTGGTAAAATTTTCTACACTAAAAAACATGCATCATGTTTTTGGCGCTATTGCCAGGGATCAACACTATTGAAAACATTCGAATCTTGTTGATTTAGCCTTTTTTGTATTTGTAAATATCTCTAAATTTTGTATTTAAGTAGTTTGGGAATATTTTTAATTTGTGTATTTTTCTTTTCTTTATTTTTTTGTTATTTTTGTTATTTTTATTTTTATTTTTCTTTGAGTGCGAGGTTCGAAACATCATCATGAACAATTATTCATAGGCACAATGTTAAATGAGTACACTAATGATATATTGGGAAGGTTGCAAGTGCGCATTGATACTTTTAGTGACAAGTCATTAGAAGCATCAATAAATTCTTTTCTTGCCAATACAAATTCATCCATACAGTGGCATGGTGAAGTTTCCCAATGATTGAGTAGCCAAAGAATACAACTAGTCAAGTTAGTTGAGGATGCCATAAAGGCCCATACACTTGAACAAAAGGACCTCCAAAAAGAGGATAGAGGATATGAGGAACAATTGTCCAATGTAATGGGGAAAATTTTTTATTTTATTCTATACTATCATATTTCTAATACGACGAATGAAGAGAAATCCATTCACTTGAGGCTATTAATTCCCTAAGTCATTGAAAAAAAAATTGAGTGGAGTGTTTTCCTTGTTTTTTTAACTTAAGTTGTGTAAAATTAAGTTTATAACGCTGGAATTGATTAAATGGCTTGACTTGTATGATTTATGTTATCTATGTTTTTGCTTGAAGAGTTGGATGATTTTTTTGTACTAGATATAAGTTTGTTTAACTTAACATTGATGGCATTGGGATTGTTTGATTTAATACATGAGTTTACAAGGTTTTGAAATGGTTAAATGAATGACGAATTTATGTTTAAAGTTTGAAGAAGGTTATGTCTTCATTATGGATGAATTTGCTAAAGAAAATTTTGCTAAATGGTTTTGTTTTGTTCTAAATGCTTAGTGTCTAATTCTTATTTCCTTGAGGACAAGCAAAGTTCAAGTGTGGAGGAATTTACAAGGGCTAAATTTATCAATATTTTCCTAGTTATTTGAGGCTCTTTTGTGATACTTTTGATGTAATAACTGGGCATATTCCTTCCTATTTGATATTTTGCTTGTGCAAAATATTTTTGACAAATTTGTGTAGAATTTATTAGATTTTGAGCAAAATGTGAAAGATTCTAGATTGTACCTGGCACCAAGTCTGTTCTGGAAAAGCAACAAATAGTGAGGAAACCAGGATGCAGTTGGCGCCAAGTCCATGATGTACAATGGCAGTGAATTTTCTTTTTCAAGCAGAATTTGGTAATCTCAATTGGATTCCTTTGGGAACACTTTCAACTACGAAGAAGGACTCTTGTAGCCGTTTTATGGCAATTAGAACTCCTATAAATACAAGAAAATAACATTGTATAAACTAGTTTTCATAGTTTTTCAATTCTTCAATGTAATATCTTTAGAAAACTCCTAGAGAAACACCAAGATTTAGGAGGATCAAAGAGAATATCTTGGAGAAGAAGAAGAGGCTCCTCAAGAAGGTTTTAAGGAAGAAGAAGAAGAAGAAGAAGAAAAAGGCTTACTTTGCTATGAATAGTTTCTTTTTCTCTTCTTTATAATTTATTGACAATTTGATATTAATGTTTTAATTGTTTTTAGATGATATTCTTTTGGAGTCATGATTTTATATTGATTTTAGTTCCTTGATCAATTTATTGCTATTCTTAGTATTTGATTACTTGAGCATAATATCTTTTTGGATTGATTAATTCTCTTCTAATTAACTTGCAAAATAATATTAGGAGAGAATGGCCATCTAATTAATTCAATACTAATTATTCTTAACTTGCTTGAAAAAGAGGTTAAGGGTAAAGATTAAATAATCAAAGATTGGTTGATGATTACTAGAATATAGATTCATTAACTAATTTTCTGCTTAAATCACCTAGAATATAGGGATTTGTGTGAGGATTGATTTTAATGCAACTTTTGGGTAAATTGGTTGAGACATAATGTGTTTACTAATTTAACTAGAAGATAGTGATTACATAGATTACAAACGAGGTAAGTCTAATTTAATCCTTCATGATGGTAAGATAATAATTAATTGAGAGAATAGCTAGTCAATCATTATTAAATATTCAGGGATTTCTTTCTATTCATATGTCTTTTCTCATTGTTCTCACTTCTTAATTACCCTTTTGACTTTTCTTGTGTGACTTAATTTTCTCTAGTATATTAGGTTACTAGGTTATTTACATATATTTCTCTATTTTATTGGCTAATCAATAAAGGTTTAGGTAAAGTAAAGTGGGAGTCTAAGTTCTCGTGGATTCGATACCTGTTATTCCCTATACTATATGATGGGTATACTTGCTTGTATGCGTAGTTTTTTTTGTTAGTATTTTATTAAAGCTTGATTGATTGTGTAATTTGTTTGTAAAATTTTCTACACTAAAAAACACGCATCAAGGGGTAACAACTTGAAAAAGTTCCAAATAAGTTACTATTACCGACTCAACAACTGAAGCCGAGTACATAGATGTTTTTGAAGTAGCTAAGAAAATAGTTTGGATCAAGAAGTCCGTGACGAAGCTTGTAGTGGTTAAAGTATTGCTGAACTAATATCTTTGTATTGTGACAACAATGGGGCTATTGCACAAGTAAATGAGCTACGGTCTCACCAACGATCCAAGCATGTACTCAGACATTTTCATTTGATAAGGGAAATCTTAGATAGACAAGATGTAAAGCTAGAGAGTGTTCCCACTGATGAGGACATAGCTAACCCAGTTACTAAAGCACTATCCCAAAAGAAACATGATAGACATATTGAGTCATTCGGTATTAGATACATAAATGATTGGCTCTAGTGTAAGTGGGAGTTTGTTAGTCTTATGTCCGTAGAGGTAATCAGATGTATTTTGTATATTGCACATTTATTTAATAATTCAAGGTATTCTTTATCTTGCAATTTATTTTATTTATACTTTCGTGTGAATATATAACTGTTAGATAAAGTCCCAAGTGTAACACTGTATTAGGAAAATCATGATAGAGATCATGATGTAAGGTTCTTACTACACTGGATAAGATAAGGCATCATTATTGCATCAAGACTAGCACGTTATTTATTTCTTGATTTGATCCGGCGGTAGTTCTTATATCCATCAATATTGTGATACTTAAAATTAGCACGTAGATACTTGTTACTAGAACAAGTACATTAGATGACCTAGCTATGAGATAATTACATGAATAACTATTTAGTGCCAGTGATAAAATCCCATCATGGCAAATGTGCAAGTATATTTAGACTTGAGATCTTAAAGGTACTTTGTTTGCTGAGTGTTGTGCTTTCATTCTAATCCCTTGAGTCCTGGTAAGACTACTTATGGGATGGATATTGGATACAATGTGAAGTAAGCAAAAGTAATTGAGAGGATCAATAAAGAATTTACCACTTCTAATGGTAGGGGTGAATATCTCATGGCCATTTATAAGAATCACTACTTGAGATGTCCTCGGCTAAGGCGACTATGTATTGGAAATAGTTCCATTTGATACACGTGATAAATAATGGATTTTGGGAACAAGAACTAAAATATTTGAGCTAGAATTAATTAATATTTTGGAAGGAGTTGGTACTATTTTCATACTCTATACCAAATGAGATATTATATGGTGAAAAGAGGTTATTACACTGTTGTTTGCTATTAAAAGGTTAATGTGATAGGGGCAAAATTCATCTATATTTTTCTAGTTATTTGAGAGTGTTTTGTGATATATTGGTTGTAATAACAAGGCACATTCCTTCATATTTAATATTTTACCCTTGGAAAGGTATTTTGGACTTTTATTGTAGAAAACGACAAAAAAACATCAAACCGACACCGTCTAAGCACGGCTAGCACTAGCCGTGATCAATGGAACCAGTGCAGGCCCTATTCTAGGAGTAGGGGAAAATTTTGGTTGAAAAAATAGAGCAAACCGGGCCGACCATAGAATGGCTAGCGCTGGTCGTAACCTACGAAGCCGGAGCTAGTGCCAGCTCCACTCTGTCCAATATTGACGATCTTTTCAATTTTATGCGGATTTGGTAATTTCCCAAGAGTTTTGGTATTTTCCAATCTCTACTTGGCCTAGAACTCTTAGAGGATGAATTTTAGCCTCTTAGAAGCCTATTTAAACAAGAAAAATACAAGACAAAAGTATGAATTCAAGGAACAAATTAGCAAATCACTCATTGAAGGAGGAATTTATCAAATCAATGAGCATTGTTCAAAAGAGTCTTCAAGAGAGAAGAAGGAAGCTTGTCTATGAGTTCTTCCTTTTACCTTTGTTTTCTTTTTCTAGAATAATGATGTAATTAATATTTTCATTATAATTTGACAATATTTTAGGATTTATGATTTTTGTATTAATTTAGCTATTTGATTAATTTTCTATCATTCTTGGTGTTTGATTACTTGTGACTATAGACGAATTAATGAAGTTAGATTTATTTCTAATTGACTTGGAAAACGATGTTAGGAGTTGATTTAATTTTATTGATTTCATATTTTTTATTTGTTAACGGACATGGAAAACGAAGTTAAGTCAAAGAACCTAAGTAAACAAAGATTAGTTAATCTCGCCTAGAGTATATAGTTGTTCACTAATTTAATACTTGTGAGGAATTGTGTTTAATGCATCTTTTAGTTATGTTGGTTTGATTGGAAAATCTGTTAATTTAATCAAGAGATAGTAATTCCGTAAATTGGGAAAGAAGTGGAGTCAATATAAGTAGATTTATGACTTGGGAAATAATTGAACTTTACTTTATATTCCTTCATGATGCTAAGATGACGATTACTTGAGATAATTGCTAAATGATCTATTATCATGTTTTCTAGGATAGTTACCTAAATTGCATATACCCTACATCCTTTAGTTGTACATATTTCTTTACTTTTATTTTTCTGATTTTATCACTTTATTTGGGCCGATTAAACAATGAATGAAAAGTAATTAGTGTGTACTTATTCCTTTAAGGATTGATACTCATTAATTCCCTATACTATGCTTGCGATGAGTATACTTGCTCGTATATGTATTTTTGGATTAATATTTTAATTAAAACTTGACTAAAGGATAGATTTAAATTTGATGATTTTTATATACCTAAAATTTACGCATCACATGTCAAGCCACTTGACTTTCTAGACTTTTGGGTGGTCATGATGTATTGCTAGGTACCGCTCATGATTAGCTGAATATGGATTTATTATTTAGAGAGTTAATAAATCAATCCTAATTAGAATTAATAAGTTAATTCTAAGTATTATGCATTATTAATTTTAAAGATGTTTGGATTAATTCATATTTCACTACTAACAGACCAGGAAACCTAATGGGTCATACATAATAAAGGATAAATCACTCAAGATATTATTTGATAACATTATAGGATTATTTGAGAAAAGAAGAAATTGTTGTGGATCGAATTATAATTAGTTATAATTCATGGTCCATATTATAAATAAAAAAATTACAATTATAATTGGCAATTAAAGAATCCTTATTCTTTAAGGATTTTTGTTGCCAAACACGATATTGATATACAAATATTCATGTTATGTTTAACCGATAGATTGAGAGAGAAAATTTATTTTCTTGATCCAGTGCTCTCTTCTTCTTCTTTCTTCCACAAACCCTAGCCACCTTGAATATACTAGCACCTTATTCACAGTAAAATAAGTGCTCCTTGCATGGATTATTATTGGAGGCAATTCTCCTCTTGAATTGCAGTGGTTGTGTATGAAACCCCAGTTGAAACCAACCTTAGAGAAAGGGTGTTGGGATGCATATCATATTTTCTTGCATGCATAATTACATATTTATATGGTTTTATGTGCTTTAGATATATGATTTATAGCTTAGAATGTTTAATTGTGTTTATTGAGTAAGAAGGGCAAAATGGTAATTTTTCCTTGAGGTGAAAATAGAGAGATAGCTTGAGGATCAAATAGGAAAAATATTTAGGAAAATAAATAAGAACAAGAGTTCTTATGGTTTAGTGGTTAGAGCTTTGGAATTAATTCTTGAGGTCTTGGGTTCAAATTCCATCATTGGAGTTTTTCATGATTAAATTTTTATTTTTGTTTAGGAAGGCTACATTTCGGCCTTGTATGCTTTAGGGAAGAGTAGGGGTGTTGCCCTAGGGGAGACATGATAGAAATGTCCTAATCCTACTCTTGTGCCCTACAAAAATTTCTAAGGGATTCATACCCTTCTTAATCTCTAGTTTTCCTTAATTCTTAATCAATTAGGTTGAGTAATTTATCTAAGCCATTTTGTTTCCAGAAAATTCTAGCAAGGTTCTATGAGGTTTAGGTTTTGAAAATGGCTATGAATGAGTTATCTTGTGGCTGAAAATGGGAAGGAGTTTTGGAGAGGTTCCCAAGAGAATTAATCTCCATGGTTGAATCTTCAAAACTCCAACCTAGCTGTGTTCATTTCCTTCATGTTGAAAACTGAAAATTTTCCAACTTCTTGTTCAATTCAAGTGTCGAAAATTTCAGCCATCTTTTCCTCCCAAATGCTGCCAGAAAAATGGCCATTTCACTCAACTTGAAGACTGAAAATCTCAGCCAAAACCAACTGCACAAAATCTCTGCAAACCAGAAATTTTTCTGGGTAACTTTCGCAACTTCGGTGAGCCTAAACCAAGCTATTTCTTCCAGTTTTTCACCCAGCATCTTAGCCACATTTTTCCTCCATAAAGAAGGCTGGAAACCAACCTTGAAAGACCTCTGAATACTCCTTCAAATCTTCTGCAAGTTGACTGGAAAATGGCAGCAAAATCTGCCTAGAAAAATTCTAGCAAACTTGCGAAAATCCTGAACAGAAATTCCAGCTTGTTTCTTCTTCAGCCTTGTCCGAAACCTTCACCATTTCTCTGTACAAACTTCCCTTGAACAGCCATGAACTGAGCTTCATCATCATTCCCAGCATTCTACTCAAAAGATCAGTCCATGGCTGCTCCTAAAATAGCTCCATCAATCACTCCAATCAAGCCTTGATTGAAGACCAAAATTCTAGCAAACATATTCAGCAAGCTACCATAGAATCACCCCCCAAACAACCAGAAAATCTCTTTACCATTGCACATCACTTTTCGGCCACCATTAAGCTCCTTCAAATAGCTTTCATCCCAACAAAAACCCTTATCAACCAGCCAGCCATTAGAGCTTCCAAAAGCTCTCCATTGACCAAGATCTTCTTACCATATTTTGTTTCCAAAATTGATTCCCTAAAATATTCTTTTAGGATTTCAAACAACTAGCTTTCCTTTTTCTCTCAAATCAAAAAATTCAACTTCCTAAACCCTCCAAATTAGTCAGCCACTCCTTCCTACACAGAATTTCGGCCAGCCCTCTCTCTAGTCTCTCTATTCTCTCCAAACTAAGAACACCTACTAACCCTCTCATGCCTAAGACTACTCCAAACAACTCCAATCCTCTCCAAAAACTCCAGATTACACCTACTCAACCCCTTGAATCCACTTCTGCAACTTTTAACATCAACTACCGAAATCAAAGTCCCTCTTTTAGATCGAAAAACCAATATTTTTGTGAAGGCTCAAGAACACCTTCAAGGAGAGCATGATCAATCATCTCCATCTTCACTCATCTTGAACTTCTAATGAATACACACACACACACACACACACACACATATACTAATAGACTCTCTTTCTTTCTCTCTCTTTCTCTCCCTTGGCTGAATGGTTACTTCAACCATGGCCATATTTTCTTCTTCTCTCTTGTCGGATCAACTATCCTAGTGAGAGGATTCTCTAGAAACGTCCCCAAGGTAGTCATCATTCAAGTAAGTTTCTTCCATCTTCTCTTTAAATTCTAGATTCATGTCTCTAGGATGTTATTGGAAGGAGATGGATTGTGATTAGGGTTCGAAGATGTATTGTTGTGATGGAGTTGAGATTGAAGCATGAATAAGTGTGTGTATATGATGGAGATGGGATTAATGCATGAGTTGATTGCCTTAGTTGAATTTTATGGTTTTTAGGGTTTTGTTGCATGCTTTCCATGTCGTGGGTGGTATATGTGATCAAGCATGTTAGAGATTATGTCACCTATGGTGAATAGGGTTTATGTTTATGTATGATTGTTAAAGCCATGAATATGTTTATGTTAGTAGAGTTTGGATCATGCCTTGGTAAATTTAGATCTATGCCTTTATTCATGATTTGGATAATTTGATGAATTGGTGTGGAGTGTATGTTCATGATTATGGTTAGCAATAGAAATATGATCATGACCTTGTTGTCCCTAAGCTAATTTTATTTCATCAATGAAATGATTAATACTATAACTTCTAGTAAATTTCAAAAACCCTAGGAAAGGTGGATTTGGACTATTATATATAAAATAAGGATATTTTAGTCAAATAAATGATAGCTTTTATTAAAGAAATAAAATATATAGATTTTATATAAAATAAAATATATAGAAAATAAAAATAAAGCACTTTTCCCTAAATAATCATACTAGGTGAAATATTAATTTGGTAAATCTTATATTCATAAATACTATTAAAATTTATTTATTGTCTTTTAATCAAAACCTATTAAAATTTACTTATTATCTTTCAATCGAAACCACTAAAATTTACTTACAACTAGTTTTAGTTACCAATTATTTTCTAACAACTAATTAATAATATTATTATTTTACATAATGCCACCTAGGACCCACCCTTTATCAAATAAACTCTAATTTATTTATAGAAATATTTAAACCTTCAACTTATTAGTACCTATTTTTCAAAACACTAATTATTTTAATATCAAACTAGACTTATCTTATGAACCATTTATTTATTATCTAGCCTTAAAGCTTGGGACACTAGAATTATGGTTGTAGCAAGTTGAGTTAGAATTATTTATGGAAGTGAATTTTGGCTTGATTTTAATCATAGCTCATGTTTAACCCAGGGGGGTTAGGTCAACTATTGGGGATCTTTATTTTGAGCAAGGATCAGGTAAGCTCCTGCATAAAACTTGTTTAATGTAAAATGGTTATTATGGCAAGCTAAATGTGGAGTGCGTGGGCACTCACTCTATAAAGGCAATTGAGGATTGTCTCCTTACTCATTTCAGTCAAACCAATTATTTGAAAATTAATAAGCAGTTTTACACAAACCCTAAACTCTTTCTAAAACCAATTTTGTCCCAAACTTTAGAAATCCTTAATTGCCATTTTCAAGTGGAGCTATGTTTTATTCAATTTCTCCCAAGTGTGGAGCTATGTTTTATTCAGTTTTTCCCAAGTGTGGAGCTATGCTTTATTTAGTTTTCTCCCAAGTGGAATAAATTACGTTGAGTACTCAATGAGGGTGGACTGTTAGGACTAGTCTTTGACGGGCTAGGGTAAGTCTCTCAGTAGGTGGCCACCTCTGAGGGGTAAGTCCTTCCCTGATAAGATGTCAATTCAGTAGGTTGTGCCGGTCCGAGCTAGCAGTTTTTAGTCAAGTGGACTGTGTGTTACCGGAATTGACAACCGATTTTGTTTAGGTGTAGAAATGGAGGAGTATCTCACCCGGTAGGCCGATCACCTACTTTTTGTTAGTCTGTACAAAGTATGGCATTCTGACCGTTGTATGGTTATGGGGCCCAACGTGTGGTAACCCATGACCACCCTTTTGAGTGGTTGATTTATTTGTGCATGTATGGTTGGAAAAGCCAAAACACCACTCTTGATTTTGACTATTATTTATTGCTTGCCAGTGTTTCATTTATGAAGACTTTACACTTTGCATTCACGAACTGTTTTCACTGAACACCCAAAGCACACATGGACTTATTGAGATTTTTATCTCATCACCCTTTTTACCATGACTTCAGGTCGATCCTGCTGTGAGGATGAGTAGCTAGTGTTGTTTGCTTTGGAAGAAATTTTGTTATCTATTTTTATGTAATGTTTTGGGGAGTTGAGAGTGAATAATTTTTATTTTGAATTTATTTTGAATTCTTAGATTGTAATAAGTTTTAAGTTTAAATTATTATTTTTTATTCTATTATTTTGATTGTGTGACCTAGTTATAAAGACCCCTTGTCCTTTAGACGGGGCGACATCCCCGGCCCTGTTGGGCCTAGGTAGTGGGGTGTTACAAGTGGTATCAGAGACTAGGTTTAGGCAAATATTGATAGTATATGCTCTAATTATTTAAGATTAAATCTTTATCTAACCTATCTTGTTTATGTTGTAGGATGGTTAGAAAGCTTAGAACCACGAGGAAGGAGTAGCAGTGGTATCGTCCTATTCCTATATATCCGGAAGACCTTCCAGTTCCCCAGCCTGCTCCTCAGCCAGTTATCCTTTTGGAGGATAGCAGTGATGATGAGGTCTCAATCCATGAGCCACCCCCAATCCCAGTGATAGATATAGGTTCTGACAGTGAAGATGAGGTGATAGCCGTGGAGCATGTTCCCCGCCCTCCTAATCCCATAGTGGATTTGTCAACAGATAGTGATGACTTGGGGGAGATAGATTATGAGTCTCCACCTAGGCATTCTTTCATTCCTCCTCCTAGCCGAGTTGAGTCCGGGGAGAGTTTTAGGTGCCCCGGGAAGGAGCCAATAGAGGGGTTTGCTAGTGGGGTTAGGGTAGACTTTTCAAAGAACTCTAGGAGATGGTTGTATGAGGCTGATTTTGAGGATTCTGATGAAGACTAGAGGACTAAGAGTTATTTTGATCCGGATGTTTATTTATTTATTATTTTTTGTGAACTTTTATGTTGAGGATTTCTAATTCTGTTTTCTATTAGAATTTCAAATTTATGCAAATCAATATTTGAAAGAGAATTTATGAGTAATTAATTTTGAATTTATGCAAATCAAGATTTGAAGGGGAATTTATAAACAATTCTTTAGACAAATCTTGCATATGATTTCCTTTTATTTATATCTGACTGTGAATGCATGCGCAACTAAAATGATTTAATCCTTAAATTCATACACTTATCATTTGGGGTATGGTTTAGAATGGCACCCAAGCGCCGTGCAGCTTCATCAGGCAGAAAGATTCCGGAGGCAGATCATATGACACCGAAAGTCGAGACAACTCATATGCAATCGCCCAACTGGGGTAATGGGAGTGAACCAAAGATGGGAATGGGGTCTGAAACACCGGTTGATATGTCCATGGGCTAAGCATTCACTAAAATGGTAGAGATTCTACAGACACTGACTGAGTGGAGGAACCCCAAGAGAGAAGATGAAGTGTTAGAACGGTTTCTGAAGTTTCAGCCACCCGTCTTCTTAGGCGAAGCTGAGCAAGACCAGAAGGCAGTGCAATGGATCGAACATATGGAGGATATATTTGCAACGCTCCAATACACCATGGAGCAGATGGTTAAGTTTGTGGCATTCTGTTTGAGAGGTCCAACTCGGGCATGGTGCCAGCGGATTCAAGACGACTAGGAGATGGTCAAGCAGGAATGGACGTGGTCCAATTTCGTTGAAATCTTCAGAGTGGAGTACATCCCTCAGTAGGTAGTGGAAAAGCAGGATGACGAATTTCAGAACTTGAAGCAGGGAAGCATGTCAGTGGCCCAGTACGTAGCACGGTTCAATTAGCTGTCGAAGTACTGCAAGAGATTGGTCGACACCGAGCAGAATAAGATGAGGCTGTTCGTTAAGGGGCTGAGGTCAGAATTAAGGAGGGCGTTGGCACCTTCTCCACCGACGACCTATTCGGGGGCCATAGATGCAGCTACCCAAACTGAAAAATGAGGACCGCAGCAGGATGGTGGCGAGGCCTTTTCAACTACCAAGGCAGCCGCAAGGACACTTCTCGGGGCAGCAAACCAACAAGCGACCTGCCAACCAGCAGTGGCAGAACCGAGGAAAGCAAGCCCGGATAACCCCAGTTGGTCCTGCCTAGAACTTTCCGTCATGCTGGCAGTGCAAGAGGTGAATGTAAATGTTTCCACTGTGGCGACCCAAACCATCTGCAGAACACCTGCCCTAAGTTGCACTGAGTCAGGCAAGGAAATTTTGCTCAGAATCCAGGGCCCAATAGAACCAACACCATGGGAGCATCGGGGAGTGGAGCACCGAAACCGCAAGTGAAAGCTAAGGTGTTCGCTCTCAATAGAGAGGAGGTTGGGATCGATGCAGCAGTAGTGGAAGGTATGTTTACTATCCAAGGATGTTCCATTAATGCATTGATAGATCCTGGCTCTACTCATTCCTATTCAACAAGATCTATGCATGTCATTTGGGTTGGGATGGAGTGGAGCTACCTTATACTTTAGTGGTAAGTACACCTTTGCGAAAAATGGTACAAGCGGACCGGTATGTGCAGAACTGTAAAATTGATGTGGGGAGAGAAAGTTTGGAGAGAGATTTGATAGTATTAGATATTGAAGATTATGATTTGATATTGGGAATGGACTGGCTAGCCAAGCATGGGGCTAGGGTAGGCTGTAAGAATAAATCAATCCAATTCATCAGACCGGGTTGTGATGTGTTGGAGTATAATGGCAAGAAGGTAAATGAATTAAAGTATTTGATAGCAGGGGCCAAGGCCCAAAAATTGCTAAAGCAAGGATGTCAAGGGTACCTAGCTTACGTGATAAATAAGCCGAAGGACCAATGCACTCTAGTGGACATCGAGGTAGTGAAGGATTTCCCTAACGTGTTCCCAACAAAACATACTTCTCTACCTCTTGGCCGAGAAATGGAATTCACCATCGACCTAGTTCCGGGAGCAGAACCCGTATCGCAGACCCCATACCAGATGGCACCGACAGAGCTGAAAGAGCTGAAGGAACAATTAGAAGAGTTGGTGAAGCAAGGCTATATCAGACCTAACATGTCGCCCTGGGGAGCACCTATGCTGTTTGTGAAGAAGAAGGACGGGACTCTAAGACTATGTATCGGCTATCAGGGTTTGAACAACTTGATGATCAAGAACAAGTATCTGCTACCGCTGATTGATGAGCTGTTCGACCAGTTGCAAGGGTCCAGTTGCTACTCCATACTGGACCTGAGGCAAGGGTACTACCAAGTGCAGATAAAACAGGAGGATATCCCCAAGACGGCCTCTAATACCAGATATGGGCATTATGAGTTCGTGGTAGTGCTGTAAGGGGTGACCAATGCTCCAGCAGTATTCATGGACTTGATGCACCGAGTGTTCCAACCCTATCTGGATAAGTTTGTGGTGGTCTTCATCAACGACATTCTAATCTACTCCAAAAGTCCGGTGGAGCATGTGGAGCATCTGAAGCTCGTGTTGGAGAAGCTGTGGGAACACAAGCTGTACGCCAAGTTCAGCAAGTGTGAATTCTGGCTGGATAGTGTAGCGTTTCTTAGTTATGTGGTGACCAAGGAGGGAATCAAGGTAGACCTAACAAAGGTTGAAGCAGTGTCGGACTGGAAGTAACCGGAGAACATCACCGAGATTTGAAGTTTCTTGGGATTGGCTGGTTACTAAAGGAGATTCATCAAAGGGTTTTCGGCACTCGCATCGCCTATGACTCGACTGCTGAGAAAGGATGTTCCATTTGTGTGGAGTGAGAAATGTGAGAAGAGTTTTCAAGAGCTGAAATGAAGATTGATGACAGTGTTGGTATTGAGTCTGCCAGTGGAAGATAAGCTTTATGCGCTGTATACCGATGCTTCGAAATAAGGATTGGGAGCAGTACTGATGCAAGATCAGAAAGTGATCATTTATGCTTCTCGGAAGTTGAGACCTCATGAAGTCAACTACCCTACTCATGATCTGGAGCCGGCAGCTATCGTGTCTAAAGAAATGGCGATACTACCTGTACGGAGCTGAGTATGAAGTGTTCACTGACCACAAGAGTCTGAAGTACATATTCACTCAGAAGGATTTGAATCTGAGGCAACGAAGATGAATGGAATTTTTGGAGGAGTACCATTGTCCGATCAATTACCATCCCGAGAAGGCCAACGTTGTAGCTGACGCCCTGAGCAGAAAAGTTGGTATGGTCAGACAAAGAGTAGAGGAGATTCAGGTGGTTCAGGAAGTGTTAGATAGAAGGGTAGAAGTACAAGAGAAGAGAATTGTTGTTAGCAACCTAAAGTTGGTACCGGATCTAAGACGAGAGATCGTGGAAGCTCAAAAAAATAACTCGGAGTTTCAGCCTTTCAAGGACAAGGAGCTCAAGCAACAAGGCAGCGAATTTCCGTCAAGACAAGGCGGGAGTTTTGCATTTGAGGGATCGATTGTGTGTACCCGGAGAATAGCAGTTGAAGGACAGAATTTTGGAAGAGGCACATAAGAGCAAGTACGCCATTTATCTGGGGGAAGTCAAAATGTACCAGGACCTGAAAAGTGCCTATTAGTGGCCCGGAATAAAGCAGGATGTGGTCAAGTATGTCTTGACTTGTCTCACCTATCAGAAGGTCAAGGCGGAGCACAAGAAGTCCGCGAGATTGTTACAGCCATTGCTAGTACCTAAATGGAAGTGGGAGGAGGTGACCATGGACTTTGTCACCAGACTTCCTATGTTAAGAACCCAAAAAGACGCCATATGGGTAGTAGTGGATCAACTAACCAAATCGGCTCATTTTATACTAGTGAATGTAAGAGACTCAACGGAGAAGCTGGCTCAGACTTATGTGCGAGAATAGTTCGACTGCATGGAGTACCTTCGAGTATTATGTCTGACCGAGACCCGATGTTTACGTCTCATTTCTGGGGTAAGTTTCAGGAAGCAATGGGGTCGAGTCTAAAGTTCAGTACGACGGCGCATCCGCAGACCAATGGGCAGTCAGAAAGGATTATACAGATATTGGAGGACATGCTGAGGGCCTGTGTTCTGGATTTCAGGGATAAGTGGATAGAATGTGTACCGTATGCAGAACTGTCGTATAATAATAGCTACCAAGCTTCAATTGCGATGGCACCGTATGAGGCTTTATATTGGTGCAAGTGTTAGGTACCACTATACTGGAGTTGGTCAGATGATGGTCACATAAGCAGAATCGGAGAAGTCTGTGTCCAGGAGATGTTGGATAAAGTAAAGTTGATCTGGGAGAGGTTGAAGGCAGCTCAGAGCCAACAAAAGAGCTATGCGGACAACCGGCGGAAAGAATTGGAATTTCACGTCGGGGACAGTGTATTTCTGAGATTGATGCCAAATAGGAGAATCCTGAAGCATTCGAAAGGTGGAAAGCTGAATCCGAGGTATTTGGGGCTGTTCCCGATAAAGGAAAGGATTGGACCGATAGCATACCGATTGGACTTGCCAGATGGATTGATGGGGATTCATGATGTGTTTTATGTGTCATAGCTGAAGAAGTACAATGCCAATTCGGGTCATGTCCTGAATAAGGAGCCGTTGGTGTTGTAACCTGATCTGAGCTATATGGAGAAGCCCGTGAGAATATTGGACCGCAGTGTCAAAAATCTCCGGAACAAGCAGATACCGATGGTGAAAGTTCAGTGTCAGCATCATAGCATGCAGGATGCCACATGGGAATCAGAAGAGTGAAGTATCCCGATCTAAAATAGAGGAATGCCTAAATTTCGGAACGAAATTCTTCTAAGGAGAGGAGGATGTGAAACCCCAGTTGAAACCAACCTTAGAGAAAGGGGGTTGGGATGCATATCATGTTTAACCTAAGCGGGGTTGGGTCAGCTGTTAGAAATCTTTATTTTGAGTAAGGATCAGGTAAGCTCCTGCATAAAACTTGTTTAATGTAAAATGGCTATTATGACAAGCCAAATGTGGAGTGCGTGGGCACTCACTTCTGTAAAGGCAATTGAGGATTGTCTCCTTACTCATTTCAGTCAAACCAATTATTTGAAAATTAATAAGCAGTTTTACACAAACCCTAAATTCTTTCTAAAACTAACTTTGTCCCAAACTTTGGAAATCCTTAATTGCCATTTTCAAGTGGAGCTATATTTTATTCAGTTTCTCCCAAGTGTGGAGCTATGTTTTATTCAGTTTCTCCCAAGTGTGAAGCTATGCTTTATTCAGTTTTCTCCCAAGTGGGATAAATTACGTTGAGTACTCAATGAGGGTGGACTGCTAGGACTAGTCTTTGACGGGCTAGGGTAAGTCTCTCAGTAGGTGGCCACCTCTGAGAGGTAAGTCCTTCCCTGATAAGATGTCAGTTTAGTAGGTCGCGCTGATCCGAGCTAGCAGTTTTCAGTCAAGTGGATTGTGTGTTACCGAAATAGACAACTGGTTTGTTTAGGTGTAAAGATGGAGGAGTATCTCACCTGGTAGGCCGATCACCTACTTTTTGTCAGTCTGCACAAAGTGTGGCATTCTGACCGTTGTATGGTTATAGGGCCCAACGTGTGGTAACCCATGACCACCCTTTTGAGTGGTTGATTTATTTGTGCATGTATGGTTGGAAAAGCCAAAACACCACTCTTGATTTTGACTATTGTTTATTGCTTGCCAGTGTTTTTCTTATGAAGACTTTACACTTTGTATTCACGAACTGTTTTCACTGAACACCCAATGCATACACGGACTTATTGAGATTTTTATCTCATCACCCTTTTTACCATGATTTCAGGTTGATCCTGCTGTGGGGATAAGTAGCTAGTGTTGTCTGCTTTGGAAGAGATTTTGTTATCTATTTTTATGGAATTCTTTGGGGAGTTGAGAGTGAATAATTTTTATTCTGGATTTGTTTTAAATTATTGGATTGTAATAAGTTTTAAGTTTAAAGTATTATTTTTATTCTATTATTTTGATTGTGAGACCTAGTTATAAAGACCCCTTATCCTTTGGACGTGGCGACATCCTCAACCCTGTTGGGCCTAGGTAGCGGGGTGTTACATTGTGACCTAATAGCAATTGTTGTATCGCTCTATCACGTGCAAAGACAATTTTGAATAGCAATGAAAGCACCAAAGCACAAAGGTATTTTCTTTACCTTTCTTTGTTCTATAATAATGCATATGAGTGATCTTGTGATTTGGTTTTCAGTTTTCTTCCACCATGTAATATTGATTACATGACTATTTAACCTACGTAAACGCTATCAACATCCCACCTTTCTCGGATTAGCACACTCTAAAAACATGATAAAGAAATATGTGAGAGGAATTTGTCAATAATTTAAATTGCTTTCATGATGTAGGTTGGAAACCTTATAGAAAATGTTGCAAGTCATCGCATATTAATTTAAAAGAACATAGAGTGGTTACTTGTATATTTGGCTTAACAAAATATGACAAAAATCAATCGAGAGGTTAAATGACTATGTTTTATGTAATAGACAAACCACTCATTTATCATTACAAAACGAGTAGACAATGAAATTATGCATCATAGTCTCTTACTCATAAAATAAAGTAGAATCAAACAAAACTATTCCATGTACAAAATAACCCTCATAGAAAATTTTTTCTATAAAATGGTAGACTATGAAACCCACATCATAGTCCATTACCATGAAACATTATATCATGGCAATGCATTGTGAAACCTTACATTGCAGTGTTTTGGGTGATCAGCCCACTAGGTGAGATACTTTTCCATCTCTCATCCAAACTTATCAGTTGTCCAACTACGGATCACAATCCTACTAAGGACTAGTTGCTAGGTCGGATTGGCCTAACCTACTAGCTTGTTGCCCCTTCTGGAAATAGATTATACTCCGAGAGTAGCCACCTGCCGGATTATTCACCCAATCCCTCAAGGGCTAGTACTAGTAGTTTGTCTTTATTGAGTACTTAATATTTATACTGCTCAAAGTCATTCTCAAAGCAAACTATTTCAACTAATTTGAATATGTATACATGGCGAAGTGTAGAAACCAAAATCTTATGAAAGAAAACTTGGTTTTGTTTTTGAAAGCTTTTGTTTGATTAAAACATCATTTTGAGCAAAAGAAAAGTTCATCCATATTTACATATCAAGTAATCAATTTCTTGGACAAAATATTTAATTAGCAAATGACTTGCATAAACAGAGTATTGTTTACCAAAAGTCATGCAAGGGCTTACTTCATCTTGCTTTCAAAAGCACTACCACTTATTTGCACCTTGGCAGGGGAATCCAACACCGTCTAAAATAATGCATAAAATCTAAATATAATAATTCATACATAGTTTATTGCATTACATCCCCATTGTAATTCGCATAAAACTCACCAATTATGCATTCAACAATTCATCTTAAGACGTATCCTAAACCCTTAGTATATGTCATAATCATAGCAATACAACCTTGCATATATTAGACTTTAAAAGTAACAACATGATATCATGATCCTAACCGTAACATAAAATACCTTGAATGAAATTCATCCTACAAAGAGGTATACAAGAATCATAATCATGCTCACTTCAATGAAAAAATCTCTATAACATGATCTTCTTAAACAACTATAACCCTAGATTTCAAAATACACAAATGGTAACCTAAAGTTGTAAGAAATGGTTCACATAACCATAACATGAAAGAGTTACAACAAGACTTCAAACTACTCTCTGTATACTTGCACATTCAAAACATATATTCTTATTCATGAAGCTAGAGAACTAGCATTGGAGATAGGGCCGAAAATTACCTACAGTGAAGATTAGTTGTCTTGATCATGAAGGATATAAAAGCATTCAGCTTTTAAGGAGATTGTGTGACACTCTCCTAGTAAAATAGTTCATTACATATTAGAATTAATAGACAAGAGTGAGATGGAGCATGTCCTAGTTGCCTAGATGAAAAGAGGAAAAAAAAAAAAAGAGGGGAAAAAGAGTATTTCGAAAGAAAAAAGGAAAGCGGGTGCCTACCTTGTCTTCAATGAAGTATAGAAACTGAGAGCAGTGGGTTTTTCTTGTTGCTTCGATTTTGAGAAAAAAGAGAGATGGTGTGTGTATATGTAAGACATGGAAAGATAGTAGAGAAGAAAGTGATACCGAGAGCAGTTTATGTGATGAAGTGATGATTCAATTGTGAGATGGAAGTAACAAGTCGATAGGTGTCTTTATGCTACCACTACTATCTTGCAAAGGCCAATTGGCCTTGCGTTAGGTGTGATTTTCGGTCAAGTGAAGAGGAAAGGGCTGCCTATAAGAGTGAAGGTTGTTTTTTATTGCTAGAGTTTTAGGGAGGCTGAAACACCATCTTGGTGCATGATAGGGGCTAAAATCACCATTATTTTTCTAATTCTTTGAGGTTATTTTGCGATACAATTATTGTAATAACTAAGCATATTTCTTCCTATTTGACATTTTGCTTGTAAAAAGTCTTTTTGGCAAATTTGTGCAAATTTGACTTAAATTTGAGCAAAAATTAAACAATTCCAAAATGCACCGGTCCATTCTGGTCAAGTAGAGGAAATTGAGCAAATTTTAGGAAGAAAACAGAATAGACCTGGCACCAGGTCTAGTAAGTGGACTAGGCACCGGGCCCAATCTGTCCGGCCAGTGAAAACAGAGAAAAAATCAGAGGAAGAACATATTGCACCTGGCACAAGGTGGGTCGACTGGACCCTGTGCCAGGTCCACTATGGAAGGCGAAAATTCTGTGCACGAATTTATGAATTTTCCAATGATTTTGGTATTTTCGAAATCCTTCTCAGCCAAGACATCCTAGTAATGAATTTAGCATCTAAGAGGCTTATAAATGCAAGAGAAAACATAAGAGAAAAAGGAGAGAGAGGTGGATCGAAGAGCTAAAATTCAAAACACTCATTGAAGGAGGAAATCACCCAATTAAGGAGGATTGTGATAGGGCCTAAATTAGTCATATTTTTTCTAGTTATTTGAGACTCTTTTCTGATACATTCTGTTCAATAACTAATCATATTCTTTCATATCTGATATTTTACTCTAGGAAAGGTATTTTGTGCATTATTTCAGATTTTAGGGGTAAAACAAAGGAAAAACGTTGCAAAATAGAATAGAGGCGGCGCGGCCAGGCCAGAGGAACCGGAGCAGGCCATGTGCTGTTAGCATGCACTTCGAGGCAATAGAAAATTATTGAAACGGGACCGGAACATAACCGAACTGGCGTCGGCTCTAGTAGCCAAGGCGGCGCCAGTTGTACTTTGGATAATGCTGTGCTGAAATCAAGAAAAAATCGATGAACTACGGAAGAAACAGAACACAACCGACACTGGCTCCAGTAGCCAAGGTGGCACCGGCTGTGCCTTGTGGATAAGACGGAATCTTGATTTTTCATGCGGTTTTTGGTAATCTATAGATTTTTAGTATCTTCCTACTTCTACTCAGCCAAGAACCTTGCACCAACGAGTTTAGGAAATTCCTAAGCCTATAAATAGATATAAAACACAAGAGAAAATGAGAAAATTCATATATCATCATAGAAAATCACTCAAATTAAAGGAGGAATTCTTCAATCAAGGAGGGTTGTGCAAGAAGATCTTCAAAGAAAGAAGAAGGAGGCTTGTCTATGAATGCTTTCTATTACTTTGTTTTCTTTTTCTTAGCAATGATGTATTAATTGTTTTACTGTAATTTGACATTGTTTTAGATATTCATGATTTTTAGAGTTATTTGATCTTTTGATTAATTGATTATTCTTCTTAGTATTTAAATACTTGTGCTAATTACGAGATTAATTAGTTATTTTTCCATTAACGTGCTTGGACAAAGGGGTTGATGGTGGTCTCAATTCATTAGTTTCATATTTTTTATCTCTTAACTTACTTGAACAAATGGGTTAATTGTTAGGAACAAAATAGTTAAAGGTTAATTGATGTCTACCAAGATATAGATTCATTGGTTAATTTTATGTGTAAATTTGCCAGGAATGGAAATTTAATCAAATGATTGTGTTTAATACATCTTTTAGGTGAATTAATTGAGACAGGATATGTGATGCTCGTTTGTCTAGAAGATAGGGATTTCATGGATTGGAAAAAGAAGTGAATCTATATTATTTTTTATGATGCCAATAGAACAATTAGTTATGATAATGATTGAATACTTTAAGATCATGTCTGTTAAAATAATGGTTTAAGTTACATAATTCTCTATCCTTGACATGTGTATATATTCTTTTATATTCTTTTATTTTTATTTTTTTACTTTATTGAGTCCATTAAACAATGAAAGAAAATTGATTAATGCATACTTGTTCCTAGAGGATCGACACTCGTTTGAACCCTATACGATGCTTAATGATGAGTACGCTTGCTCATATGTGTAATTTGGGGTTAACATTTTAATTTAAACTTGATTGGGAATGTGCTTATTTTTATATGATTTTTATACCCAAATAAATATGCATCAAGTTTTTGGCGCTATTGCCGGGGAACAATATCATGAAAGCTTGGATTTTGTTGATTTAACTATGTAAATAGGTAAATAGGTAAATATGTACAGTTGTTCTTTTTGCAAAAAAGTGCTATCTTTTGTATCTTGTGTATTTTTGTATATTCTTATAATCTAATTTACTAACTTTGACTAACTTTGTATTTTGTTGTAATTATGAATTCTGTTATCTAACTCGCTTCATGTTATTTTTTTAGGTATTATCCTTGGTACATGACCCGAAAATCTGAAGGCGAGATAGTCAATTTTGACTCTAAAATTGAAAGGACACTATCAAAGATCCACCGGACAACCCAAAGGAACTTGATCGTCAACATTGTTGGTGCTCAAAATCACAATGCTAGGAATAATAGAAGGGTTATGGATGATTTTGTAAAACTTACAATCTCGGGCACAGACTCGAGTATCACTAGGCCTAGGGTGGATGCGAATAATTTTGAAATAAAACCCAATATTATCTAGATGATTCAAAACATGGTTCAATTTGATGGACTACCTGAAGAAGATCTCAATGCCCATTTAACAAGTTTCCTGGAGATTTGTGATACTTTTAAGATGAATAGTATTTCTGAGGATGCCATAAAGTTAAGACTTTTTTCCTTTTCTTTGAGGGATAGAGCCAAATCATGATTAAAGTCTTTACCTACATGTTCTATCATTACTTGGAATGCCCTAGCTAAAAAATTTCTGGCCAAAGATTTCCCTCCAACTAGGACAGCCAAACTTATGAACGAGATATTTGCCTTCCAACAATTAGATTCTAAGCCCTTGTATGAAAGTTGGGAGAGATTCAAGGAAATGTTGAGAAAATGCCCATACAATGGATTTGAGCTAGGAATGCAAATGCTCATCTTTTTGAATGGCCTCACGTTTGTAACACGCTAAGTAGTGGACTCTTCTGTAGGGGTTCCATCAATCATAAGACTCAGAATAGGTATTCGATCTTATTGAAAATCTAGCTTCTAATAACTAATCTTGGGGAAGTACAAGGTCTAGAGCTCGTGTGCAAGGAGTACACAAAGTAGATGTTGTGGCAGCATTGGAGGCTAAGGTGGACGCCTTGACTCAGAAAATAAAACGAATGGTGATGCCTCAAGGCCAGATATTAAACGTAAGTTGTGATTTATGTGGAGAGGGATACACAAATCATGAATGCCAAAATATGGGTTCACTCCAAGAAACCACGGAACAAGCGGCCTTTGCAGGTAATGTCCATCCAGGTAACAACCCTTATAGCTCTACTTATAATCCTAGTTGGAGAAATCACCCTAATTTCTCTTGGAGCAATGGAAACCAACCTAGGCAGGGTTCTTTCAATTTTGGAGGTAATCAAAGGAACCAACCCCCTATGAACAATAATGCAGCACCTTTAAAGCTACCATTGGAGGAATTGATTGGCTAATTGGTAAGCGCAACGGAGACTAAGTTCCAAGGGGCCGATGTAACAACAAGGAACCTAGAGGCCTCCATGCGCAACTTGGAAAACCAAATTGGTCAACTGGCCAAACTACTGGGGGATTGTCAAGCTGGGACATTACCAGGAAATACTGAGGAAAATCCACAGGATCAAAGCCGTGGAAAACATTGAAGCCATTTCTACTTTCAATTTTGTGACTGAGATAATTTTTACTTCTGTCGTTTTGGTTGATTAATTTTCATGAATTGAAGTGCATTGTTCATCATTATAGTGTGATCATCCTTTTTCTTAATTTAAAAAAAAAAAAAAGAAGAAGAAGAAGAAGAAGGCCAGACAGAATTCAGCCGGCGCCGGCTATAGCTAGGATCGCCGCTGGTTCTTGTCGGGCAAGGCATAAGAAATAGGCCAGTTTAGCCACTTCTTCTTTCAAAATCTCCAACTCCCTCTCAAATCCTCTCTAACCCTCACCGGCTTCACCTCTCCAATCGCTCAAATTTTGATTTTTCACCTCCTAATCACTTTTAGAACATCCATCTACCTTTCTTTTGTCAATCCTACGAATCAAAAATCCCAAAATCTTCCATTTTGCACAACAAACTCACCTTCAATCCACAAGCAAAGAGCTTGGATTTCTTCAAAAAGCCTACATCTTTTGCTTATCCTTGCATACACGAGCACAAAGGCATGATTTTTATTCAATTCCCATGATTAAAATGGTGTAGGTGACTTTTCCTAATTTTAGGGATAATTTTGGCCGAAAATTGGGGGTTGTTTATGTTCTCTTGAATTGTGCATTACTCCTTAAGCTTCATGACTTTGGAGAGATTAGAATTTAATGGTTCTTGGATACTTGATTTATGCACATGATCATTAGGAAATTCATGCATATATCTAGGGTTAGAATTGTGGTTATTTATGATGGTTGAGTAATTGCTACATATGGAACTTGAATTGTTTTTCACATAATACCATGATGATGCCTTCATTCACATGATCATGTATACTCGAATGCATTAGGGATATTCAACACCTTTATGCTTTCCAGTGAGCTTTATATGTATTCTTGCAGGTCATGTTGAATTGATTGGAGGAGATTGAATGGATTGTTGATTGGAGTGTGATATACATTAAAGGAGTTTGGACATTGTTATTGTGAGAATTAGTTGAAGGTTGAGTGAGAGTTGAGGATTGTGTTTGAAATGGGTAGCTACACCCATTTTTTAATTCTTTGAGCTCATTTGTTATGTCCTCGTATTTTCACCAGCACTTACTTGACAACATGTCTAGAGCACGGGGATAATCCTCTAAAAGGGTGAGAGCTTCCTCTTCCTCAGCCCCTTCATCCATTGATCCCTTGTTTCTTAGACCAGCTGGGTTTAGTGATCCATCATGTGAGGAATGGTATAATAGGAGAGTATCCAACAAGATCATTGTAGAGCGTACATTCACACCTACCCTAGACCGTGCCCTTAAATTAGGAATGATGTTTAGGAGGCTAGGATGGGGCTCGATCGTACAGCTAAAAGGGAAGTATTGTCTAGTGTTAATTAAAGAATTCTATGACAACATGGTTGACAAGGGCAACAAACATCTTCCCCATATTGAGACGAGAGTGAAAAGAATCCCCATTATCATCACACAAAAATCACTTAGCTAATCTTTTCTAGGTGTTTGATGATGATTCTTGGCTCGAGATAGATGTTAATAATCAAAAAATTCTCTCTGACCCTAATTGGGATGCCAATGGGACTAGAGCCACTCTAGGGTTGTATAAGCATAATGCCTTCCAAGCCAATAGTTTCTATTCGAACAATGATCTTACTGCCAACTTTAGAGCTCTAGTCTATATATTTGGGTTCAATGTTGTACCCCGTGCCAATGGATTTAATGTGACTTGCCTTATTGACACCTACATTTTGCATAGAATGATGAACTCCCTACCTATCCCTCTTGCACCCTTGATAATACAATCCATTAAGGATGTGGTTCATCACCGTCTATCTATCAACGCCTTCGTCTTCCCTCTAGTTATCATGAAAATTCTGAAAGACTTTGGTGTTAGTACTGAGAGAGAATTGATGGAGGCTACCACTGAGCACGATATGGTTACGGACCAAACATTGATGAGTTATGGGTACAAGTACAACCAGGAGTTGAAAAAGTGGCTAACTTCTCATGAGGTCAGGTATCCCGGTCAAGTAAGGCCCACCCCTATGGAGGAGGAGCACCCACCGCCACCAGCACGTGCACGAGTTAGTAGTTCTCAGTCCCAATCCACTCACTTGGCTTTTATATAGGCCATTACAATATCCAGCTATTTTTTCTTCTTTTCTGGAGGCTTATTTGAATGGCTTCCATTTAAGAATGCCTCTCCATCCTTCTAAACATCCATCAGCTTCTATCACTATGTAAGCTGAAATAGGGGCTAGATCTATTGGTGGAAGATTTTTAAATATTTCTTTTATTTTAGCTACTTCGAGACTACCGTGCTGGGACAGTTAGCCCAGCAGACGGAGATGCTTCTACGCTTGCAAGACTCCATCGACGACATTGCCCGGCAGCAAGCTACTTTGGAGCAACAATAGGCTAAATGGAGGCAGCATTTTTCGGGCCAACATAATGGTGAAGGCCCTTCCGCACCGGCTGATGCTAATGGTGATGAGGAGGATTGAGCTGCTTGTTCCACACTTTATCATATTGTTCACTCTTGTTTTTTCTTTATCTTTTCATGTCTTTTCTAGTGAGTTCTTGCTTTCTTTCCTTTGTTGTACTATTTTCTTCCTTTTCATTTTGCTTTATTTTTCTTTTCTAGTTTTTATGATTTGGTGTTTCTTTCGTATTTTTCTTTTTAGGTACTTTGCCAATGCCTCATTCTTCAGGAATTTAGCTCTTGTACAACACATTACACAATATATGGAAGTATTATCTTTCTTATCTCTTCTCCTTTATATTTTTGGTCCTATGGCATTATTTTTTCTTTGTTCTATTTATTTAGCCATTGGGGACAATGTCCCATTTAAGTGTGGAGGAGTGATTCGATTGAAAATTCTTCTATGCATCATTCTTTTATACTTTATTCTTCTTGTGAGCAAAATTTTCAAAATTTTTTCTGATTTTCTTTGAGATTTCAAACTGTATTTTTAATGCATGTCTTTAGGATGGATTATAGAGCATATGTTCTATATCGTTTATGGATTATGCATGACTTTTTGCACGCACTTGGACTAAGTAGTTCTTGATCAAATGCTTTACATTGTTCTTAAACCTATTTTTCCACTAAAATTTATGGAGCATTCTAGAACTTACTTGAATACCTCTTGAGGTGAAATAAGAAAGACATTCATGATTTAACTTAGGGATGACGGTAATAAGCCTTCCTTGGATAATTTGAGCTTTTCAAGCCTACCTGTTTTTGTATTATCCCTAGTGCCTATTTTGAGCCTAAATTGGTGAATTTCTTTCTTAAAACCCGTTATCATACTGTGTCCATTATTTCTTTCTGAGAATTTGAATAATTTTTCCAAACCTCTATGCTCTTGATGGATAAAAGTATATATAGGAGAATGTTAAGGGAGAACACTTGTAAAAAGATCATGAGTTATTGCTTTCAGTCATGCATTAATAGTGTATGAGTTGGGAAAGGAAAGAAGGAAGAAAAGGCAAAGAAAGAAAGAAAAAAAGTGAAAACAAAAGAAGCTGCTAGAAAAGATAAGAAGAGAGAAACTGAGAAAGAAAAGAACAACAGCAGTAAAAACAAAAGATAGAGAGAAAAGAAAAAATTTTGAAAGAGAAAGAATAGGAAGATCACAAGAGGAATGGTGATTGAGCTGTAAAAGTTGAGTTTACATCAAGTCCTTGACACCTTTGCTGAAAATTTGAGTGATCTTATAAAAAAAAATAGAGAAGAGTTGATGAAGGAAGCGGAAAAAAAAAAAGAGAAAGACAATGCAAGATTTGCTTGAGTTGAAATGTAATTTCTATACAAGGTTATAGGTTTTGATTAATTTTAGGATAGGAGAGTAAGAAAAGTTTGGAATTTATTGATACATTTTGTTTATCCTTTTCTTGCGAACTCTCAGCTTCTTTGATAATTGAGTCTCCTATGCCCTTCGTTTGACAAACTACATTACAAGCTCTTTAGCCTTACAATAAAAGCTTGAAAGTCCTAATTGATCTAAGTAGAATCATGATATGTCTTAGATTAGTGAAGAGGGTGTATGAAAGGTAAGCTTATGGAATGCATAGTCTTTTTGAACTAAATTTTTTCTAATGGTTTGAGAATGATGTCAAGTATTGAGATGGTTCTACTAGTCATGATACACTTACACAAGTCTTGTGTTTATTATAAAAGATATAGTAACTTATGTTTTGTGTTCTTGAATAAAGAAAGTATTAGAGATATCGTTTTGGAATTGGTTTGAATGATTGATGAAACCTTGTGTTTTCCTACATGTCTTTGATACCTTGCTTGAGGACAAGCAAAGAGCTAAGTGTGGGGGAATTGATAGGGCCTAAATTAGTCATATTTTCCTAGTTATTTGAGGCTCTTTTGTGATATATTCTGTTCAATAACTAGTCATATTCCTTCATATTTGAGATTTTACCCTTAGAAAGGTATTTTGTGCATTATTTCAGATTTTAGGGGTAAAACAAAACAAAAACATTGTAAAATAGAACAGAGGCGGCCCCGGCCCGGGCAGAGGAACCGGCGCCAGCCATGTGCTATTGGCACACACTTTGAAGTGACAAAAAATTGTTGAAACAGGACCGAAACATAACCGAATCGGCATCGGCTCTAGTAGCCAAGGGGGCACCGACTGTACTCTAGACAACGTTGTGTTGAAATTAAGAAAAAATAGGCGAACTACGGAAGAAACAGAACATAACCGGCACCGGCTCCAGGAGCCAAGGTGGCGCTACCCTGAGGATAAGACGGAATCTTGATTTTTTTCACGCAATTTTTGGTAATCTGTAGAATTTTAACATCTTCCTACTTCTACTCGGCCAAGAACCTTGCACCAACGAGTTTAGGCAATTCCTAAGCCTATAAATAGATATAAAACACAAGAGAAAATGAGAGAATTCATAGATCATCATAGAAAATCACTCAAATCAAAGGTGGAATTCTTCAATCAATGAGGGTTGTGCAAGAAGGTCTTCACAGGAAGAAGAAGGAGGCTTGTCTATGAGTGCTTTATTTTCCTTTGTTTTCTTTTTCTTGACAATGATGTATTAATTGTTTTACTGTAATTTGACATTGTTTTAGATATTCATGATTTTTAAAGTTATTTGATCTTTTGATTAATTGATTAGTCTTCTTGGTATTTAATTACTTGTGCTAATTACGAGATTAATTGGTTGTGTCTTTGCATTAACTTTCTTGGACAAAAGGGTTGATGGTGGTCTCAATTTGTTAGTTTCATATTTATTGTCTCTTAACTTGCTTGGACAAATGGGTTAATTGTTAGGAACAAAGTAGTTAAAGGTTAATTGATGTCTGCAAGGATATGGATTCATGGTTAATTTCATGTGTAAATTTGCCAGGAATGGAAATTTAATCAAAGGATTGTGTTTAATGTATCTTTTAGGTGAATTAGTTGTGACAGGATATGTGGTGCTCGTTTGTCTAGAAGATAGGGATTTCATGGATTGGAAAAAGAAGTAAATCTATACTATCATTCATGTTGCCAAGAGAACAATTAGTTTTGATAACAATTGAATACTTTAAGATCATGTTTGTCAAAATAATGGTTTAAGTTACATAATTCTCCATCCTTAACATGTGTATATATTCTTTTATATTCTTTTCTTTTCTTTTTTTTATTTTTATTTCTTTTTTACTTTATTGAGTCCGTTAAACAATAAAAGAAAAGTGATTAATGCATACTTGTTCCTGAAGGATCGACACTCATTTGAACCCTATACTATACTTAATGATGAGTACGCTTGCTCATATGTATAATTTGGGGTAAACGTTTTAATTTAAACTTGATTGGGAATGTGCTTATTTTTATATGATTTTTATACCTAAATAAATACGCATCAGATTGTTAAAGAAAGTCTTCAGGGGTAAAGAAAGACACTTGTCTATGAGTTCTTTCTTTTATCTTTGTTTTCTTTTCCCTAAACAATGATGTATTCAATGTTTTTATTTTAATTTAACATTATTTTAGATTCATGGTTTTATGTTGATTTAATTATTTGATCAATTCTTTATCATCTTTGGTGTTTGATTACTTATTATCACTGGTAATTGATATGAGTTCTTCTAATTGACTTAGGACGACGATGTTAGGAGTTTCATTGCATTGATTTCGTATTTGTCTAATGTTAATGGACTTGAGCGACGAAGTTAAGATTAAAGGACTAAGTGATCAAAGATTAGTTGATTTCACCTCGACCAAAGGGTTATTAGCTAATATCATGTCAATAAAAAAAAAGTGAGCTTAATGCATGTTTTGGATGTGTTAGCTTGATTGACAAATCTGTTAATATTAATCAAAAGATAGTAATTCCATGGATTGACAAATGCAGTGGAATTTTTCTAAGTACATTCATGACTTAGGAAACGATTGAATTTTATTTTATATTCCTTCATGATTCCAAGATAATAATTAATTGAGAGAATTACTAGTTGGTTCATTATCATGTGTTCTAGGAAAATTGTCGATATTGCATATTCTTACATTCTTGAGTTGTATATATTTCTTTATATTTTTTTATTATTTCTTACTTTATTTGGGTTGGTTAAACAATGAATGAAAAGTGATTAGTGTGTACTTGTTCATTTGAGGATCGATGCTCGTTAATTCCCTATGCTATACTTGCGATGAGTTAACTTACCCGTATGTGTACTTTGTGATTAATATTTTAATTAAAACTTGACTAAGGGATGGATTTAAATTTGATGATTTTTATACTCTCAAAATTACGCATCTAGTTTTTGGCGTAGTTACCGGGGAACAATATCATTAAAGCTTGGATTTTGTTGATTTAAATGTTTATATGTTTATATGTCCATATGTATATATGTTCTTTGTGTACGTAGGTGCTATATCTTGTTGTTGTAAAATTATGTGCCTTAAGTGAGTAGCTTAGTTTATGTTGTACTTGGAAACCCGCTAACTTTTGTGTTTAGATAGTTTGTGAATATATTTAATGCGTGTGTTTTCTTTTATTTAATTTTCTATTATTTGTTTTTCCCTTTTATATTTTTCTTTTCTTTGTTTTCCTATTATTTTTATTATTTTTATTTTTAGTTTCAATTTGATTTTTGTTGTTGTTTGAGTGCGAGATTGACATCATCATGAATAATTACTTTTGGGCACAAGATAAAAGGAGCTATATTGATGAGAACTTGGCAAATTTGCAAGCTTGGATAGACACTTTTTTTGAGACGTCACTTGAAGCCTCAATGCATTCCTTTGTCGCTAATACAAATTTATTTGTTAAGTGGCATGAAGAAGTATCCCAACGTATGAGCCATCAAAGAACACAACTAGCCAAGTTGGTTGAAAATGCCATAAAGGCCCATACACTTGAACAAGAGAATCCCCAAGAAAAGGTGAGAGGATATGAGGAACAATTACCTAATGTGGAAAGAGAGGTTTTTATCAATTATCTTGGTGTATTCGTAGTATCAATTTAAAATTTTTCTTGAAATTTTTGAAGATTTGAAACTTTGAAAGTTTGAAGATTTTGGAGCTAACTCGTGCTTATGGAACATGATTATGGAAGTATTTCTTCTCTCCATTCTTTCTATTTATTTATTTTGGTCTTCTTGGATGCACTTTTATTGTTATATCTTTGGCCATTGAGGACAATGTCCAGTTTAAGTGTGGGGGTTAGAATGAGATTGAAGAAATATTTTTTCATATCATTTTTGTGAATATTTTTCAAAATTTTAATGGTTTTCATTGTTAGAGCAAGGTTGTAATTCTTTTTCTTACTTTGATATGATTTTTTGTTATTCATTTGGTAGATTTTTATAAAATTAGTTTATTGGATAAGGTATTGTCAAGACTTGAGAATTTTGATTAATCTTGTTTATGCATTGGTATTTAAATATTAGTTAACTCATCTAGCTGAAATATGGAGGATATGAGGAATATGGGAAAAGTTTATTGGCTAACTCTTATATTATGAGTTTAAATTTTGCTTGGCTTTGAGTTGTGATGAGCAATGAGAGTTGATAAAAAAATCTTTGAGTGGAAAGATTGTGGAAACTTGTGGAAAATAGCTGAGTTCAAAAGTGAAAAAATGAGTTGATTGCTTCCTCTTTAAAGATGAGAAGGTATTATTTTTGTCTGTTATGGGGACCAATACGAATAGTGAAGAGAAATCCACTTTTTTAAGGCTATGAATTCCCAAAAGCAAAAGAAAGGAAATATGTTGAAAAATGATGAGTGATGACTAAAAGGACGCTAATTCGGTGTGTGAAGAGAAATTTATGCACTTCAAGCTATCAATTCCCTAAGTCATTAGAAAAAAAGTGAAGAAAAAAAATTGGACTACTTTCCTTACATCATAACTCGAGTCGTGTAATTTTTAGATTTATAATGCTTGAATTGGTAGATGTCTTAACTTATGTGATTCATGTTATCTATATTTGTACTTGAACAGTGAAATAATTTTCTTATACTAAGGTATACACATGATTAATTTAACGTCAAGAGTTTCATGATATCCTGTCCAAAGTTTGAAAGTTTTCATTTTTTTCAAAGGATATGGATGACAAGAGTTGTATCTAAAGTTTGAAGAGAAGTTAAAATCTTTGCTATGGTTAAGAAATTTTTGTTGGAATAAGAGAAAAAACTTGTATTATCTTAATGATTTTTCTTGGTAAAAAGTGTTTTGTTTGAGAACAAGCAAAAGTTCAAGTGTGGAGGTATGTGATAGGGGCTAAAATCACCATTATTTTCCTAGTTATTTGAGGTTGTTTTGTGATACATTTGTTGTAATAACTAAGCATATTCCTTCATATTTGACATTTTTCTTGTAAAAAGTATTTTTGGCAAATTTGTGCAAATTTAAGTTAAATTCGGGCAATAAGTGAACAATTTCAGAATGCACCTAGCGCCAGGCCCGGCCAAGGGACTAGGCACCAAGTCCATTCTGATCAAGTAGAGGAAATCGAGCAAATTTTAAGAAGAAAACAAAATAGACCTGGCGCTAGGTCTAGCAAGTGGACCAGGCGCCAGGTCCATTCTGTCCGGCTAGTGAAAACAGAGTAAAAAACAAGAAGAACATATCAAACTTGGCACCAGGTAGGTCTACTAGACCCCACGCTAGGTCCACTCTGGAAGGTGAAAATTTTGTGCACAAATTTTGGAATTTTCTAATGATTTTGGTATTTTTCAAATCCTACTCGGCCAAGACTTCCCAAGCAATGAATTTAGCATCTAAGAGGCCTATAAAAGCAAGAGAAAACACAAGAGAAAAAGAAGAAGAGAGATGGATCCAAGAGCTAAAATTCAAAACACTCATAGAATGAGGAATTTACTCAATCAAGGAGGATTGTTAAAGAGAGTCTTCAAAAGAGAAGAAAGACGCTTGTCTATGATTGCTTTCTTTTACATTTTCTTTCTTTTCCTTAAACAATTATGTATTCAATGTTTTTATTGCAATTTAACATTATTTTGGATTCATGGTTTTGTGTTGATCTAATTATTTGATCAATTATGAATCATCTTTGGTATTTGATTACTTGTTATCATTGGTCATTGATACGAGTCCTTCTAATTGACTTGGGACGACGATGTTAGGAGTTTCATTGCATTGATTTTGTATTTGTCTAATCTTAATGGACTTCAGGAAGTTAAGATTAAAGGACTAAGTGATCAAATATTAATTGATTTCACCTCGACTAAAGGGCTATTATCTAATTTCATATTTATAAGGAATTGAGCTTAATGCATGTTTTTGTTATGTTAGCTTGATTGACAAATCTAATAATATTAATCAAAAGATAGTAATTCCATGGATTGACAAACGAAGTGGAATTTATCTAAGTAGATTCATGACTTACGAAACAATTGAATTTTACTTTATATTCCTTCATGATGCCAAGATGACAATTAATTGAGAGAATTACTAGTTGGTTCATTATCACGTTTTCTAGGATAATTGTCTAAATTGTATATTCTTACATCATTGAGTTGTATATATATTCTTTATATTTTTTTATTATTTCTCACTTTATTTAGGTCGGTTAAACAATGAATGAAAAGTGATTAGTGTGTACTTGTTCATTTGCGGATCGATACTCATTAATTCCCTATGCTATGCTTGTGATGAGCTTAGTTGCTTGTATGTGTATTTTTATATTAATGTTTTAATTAAAACTTGACTAAGGGATGGATTTAAATTTGATTATTTTTATATTCTCATAATTACACATAAAGTTTTTGGTGCCGTTGCTAGGGAACAATATCATGAAAGCTTGAATTTTGTTGATTTAACCATGTTTATATGTTTATATGTCCATATGTAAATATGTGAATGTGTATATATGCTCTTTGTGTACGTAGGTGCTATATCTTTTTGTTGTAACATTATGTTCCTTAAGTGACTAGCTTAGTTCATGTTGTACTTGTAAATCCACTAACTTCTGTGTTTAGATAGTTCATGAATATATTTAATGCGTGTGTTTTTCTTTCATTTAATTTTCTATTATTTGTTTTTCCCTTTTGTTTTTTCTTTTCTTTGTTTTTCTATTATTTTTGTTTGTTTTTATTTTTAGTTTCGATTTGATTTTTGTTGTTGTTTGAGCGTGAGATTGACATCATCATGGATAGTTACTTTTGGGCTCAAGATAAAATGAGCTACAATGATGAGAATTTGGCAAATTTGCAAGTTCAGATTGATGCTTTTTGTGAGATGTCACTTGAAGCCTCAATACATTCTTTTGTGGCCAATACAAATTTATCTATTAAGTAGCATGAAAAAGCATCCCAACGTATGAGCTATCAAAGAACACAACTAGCTAAGTTGGTTGAAGATACCATAAAGGCCTATACACTAGAACAAGAAAATCCCCAAGGAAGGGTAAGAGGATATGAGGAACAATTACCTAATATAGAAAGGGAGCTATTCGATTCTCCTCTATGTGCTAATACTTCTAATCTCTCTTTGTCGTATGATTTCTTAGGCTTCTCTCCATTCTTGGAGGACAATGGTCCAAATGATGATGTATGGAACTTAACATACCTCAAGGAGTTGAATTTCTCCGTTATTTATCATAAGAAATCCTTGAAGGATATTGACAAATTCTACCATTCACCACAATTTCAAGGAGGTAACTTGGTATTTGTAGATGGGTTAAAAAATAAGATTCCTTAATCCCACCTTTAAAATCTACACTATTAGGTTCAAAAACAAATCATTTTGAAGGGATAAGTGGCGATTCTCATGTTTGCACATTGTATAGACATAATTTGCATATTTATGTTGGAAACTTGATTTGTATGTCTAAAAAAGTGTTAGAAAAGGGAGGGTCATGCGTGTACATTCATTACCACATCTATTTTCCTTGAACCCTCCATTTTTCCAAAATCTCACTTCTTTCTATATTAATCTTGCCTATTTTCTACTTTGAGTTTAAACTTCTTTGACAAAGGTTTGATGAGGAAGCATGATGATGGAAAGAGTGTTATTATGTGTTTTGGGTTTGTTTTGAATTTGGGGTTCTTTAGTTCTTTTGGTCATTCTTTTGTTTTATCTAGTTCCATTTTTAGTTGTAAGTGTTTTGTTATTCCCTCAAATAAGAAAAATATTTTCCTTCTTAAGTGTGGAGGAGTTCGTGTCTTTATTTGCTGTCTTAGGATTGTTAGTGTGTGTGTTTTTTTTTTATTTCAGTGTATCTTTATTTTGTTATTATTTTCCTTGTGCTTTTGTTTGTGTTTTATTTTGTAGGTTGAAATAATGTCCTCTTGGATAAGCTCTTCTTTCTTTTCCAAGTTTATATTGTTTGGAGCTTATTGCACTTGGGGAGTATTGCTTCACCCTCTCCTCCGTTATCATTTTCGGTCCCTTTGAAAATGCTTTCTTGTGTTAATTTTTTTTTTTTTCCAATGAGGACATTATCTAGTTTAAGTATGGGGGAGTGGTTTGGTGATATTCTTTGTCCAAATTTTTATCAATTATCTTAGTGTTTTCTTAGTATCAAGTTAAAATTTTTCTTGAAATTTTTGAAGATTTGAAAATTTGAAAGTTTGATGATTTTGGAGCTAACTGGTGCTTATGGAACATGATTATGGAAGTATTTTCTTCCCTCTATTCTTTCCCTTTATTTTTTTTAGTCTTCTTGGCTGTACTTTTATTGTTATATCTTTGGCCATTGAGGACAATGTCCAATTTAAGTGTGGGGGGAGAATGAGATTAAAGAAATATTTTTCCATATCATTTTTGTGAACATTTTTCAAAATTTTAATGGTTTTCATTGTTAGAGCAAGGTTGTAATTCTTTTTTATTACTTGGATATGATTTTTTGTCATTCATTTGGTGGATTTTTATAAATTGGCTTATTGGATAAGATATTGTCAAGACTTGAGAATTTTGATTAATCTTGTTTATGCATTGCTGTTTGAATGTTATTTAACTCATCTAGTTGAAATATGGAGGATATGAGGAATACGAGAAAAGTTTGTTGGCTAACTCTTATATTATGAGTTTAACTTTTACTTGGCTTTGAGCTGTGATGAGGAATGTGAGTTGATAAAAAAATCTTATAGTGGAAAGATTCTGGAAATCTGGAAAATTATTGAGTTGAAAAGTGAAAAAAATGAGTTGATTGCTTCCTCGTTAAAGATGAGAAGGTATTAATTTTGTCTATTATGGGGCCAATACGGATAGTGAAGAGAAATCCACTTTTTTAAGGCTTTGAATTCCTAAAAGCAAAAGGATGGAAAGATACTGAAAAATGATGAGTGATGACTGAAAGGGGGCTAATTCGGTGCGTGAAGAGAAATCCATGCACTTTAGGCTATCAATTCCCTATATCATTAGAAAAAATGGAGAGGAAAAAAATTGGATTGCTTTCCTTACATCATGACTCAAGTTGTGCAATTTTTGGATTTACAATATTTGAATTGGTAGATGGCTTGACTTATGTGATTCATGTTATCTATATTTTTACTTGAAGAGTGAAAGAATTTTCTTATACTAAGTTATACACTTAATTAATCTGACTTCAAGAGTTTCATGATATCTTGTCAAAAGTTTCAAAGTTTACATTGTTTTCAAAGGTTATGAATGACAAAAGTTGTATCTAAAGTTTGAAAGGAAGTTATAATCTTTGCTATAGTTAAGAAATTTTTGTTGGAATAAGAGAAAAAACTTTTGTTTTCTTAATAATTTTTCTAGGCATAAAGCGTTTTGCTTGAGGACAAGCAAAAGTTCAAGTGTGGAGGTATGTGATAGAGGCTAAAATCACTATTATTTTCCTAGTTATTTGAGGTAGTTTTACAATACATTTGTTGTAATAACTAGGTATATTCCTTCCTATTTGACATTTTGCTTGTAAAAAGTGTTTTTGAAAAATTTATGCAGATTTGAGTTAAATTCAAGCAAAAAGTAAATAATTCCATAATGTACCTAGTACTAAGTCCAACCAAGGGACTAGGTGCCTAGTCCATTTTGGTCAAATAAAGGAAATCAAGCAAATTTTAGGAAGAAAACAAAACAGACCTAGTGCAAGGTCTAGCAAGTGGACCCGGCGCTGAGTCTATTCTCTCTGACCTATGAAAACAGAGCAAAAAACTAGAGGAATAACATATTGCACCTGGCGTTAGATAGGTCGACTGGACCCCACGCTAGGTCCACTCTAGAAGGCCAAAATTCTATGCACAAATTTAGAAAATTTCTCAATGATTTTGGTATTTTCTGAATCCTACTCGGCCAAGACTTCCCAAGCAACAAATTTAGCATCTAAAATGCCTATAAAAACAAGAGAAAACACAAGAGAAAAAGGAGAAGAGAGGTAGATCCAAGAGCTAAAATTCAAAACACTCATTGAATAAGGAATTCACCCAATCAAGGAGGATTGTTAAAGAGAGTCTTCAAGGGCGAAGAAAGACGCTAATCTATGAGTGTTTTCTTTTACCTTTGTTTTCTTTTCCTTAAACAATGATGTATTCAATATTTTTATTGCAATTTAACATTATTTTGGATTCATGGTTTTATGTTGATTTAGTTATTTGATCAATTCTTTATCATCTTTGGTGTTTGATTATTTGTTATCATTAGTTATTGATGTGAATTCTTCTAATTGACTTAGGACGACGATATTAGGAGATTCATTGCATTGATTTCGTATTTGTCTAATCATTAATGGACTTGAGTGACGAAGTTAAGATTAAAGGACTAAGTGATCAAAGGTTAGTTAATTTCACCTCAACCAAAGGGTTATTAGCTAATATCATGTTTATAAGAAATTGAGCTTAAAGCATGTTTTGGTTGTGTTAGCTTGATTGACAAATCTATTAATATTAATCAAAATATAGTAATTCTATGGATTGACAAACAAAGTGGAATTTGTCTAAGTAGATTCATGACTTAGGAAACAATTGAATTTTACTTTATATTTCTTCATGATGCCAAGATGATAATTAATTGAGAGAATTACTAGTTGGTTCATTATCGTGTTTTCTTGGATAATGGTCTAAATTGCATATTCTTACATCCTTGAGTTGTATATATATTTTTATTTTTTATTATTTCTTACTTTATTTGGGTCGGTTAAATAATGAATAAAAAGTGATTAGTGTATACTTGTTCCTTTGAGGATCGATACTCATTAATTGCTTATGCTTTGCTTACGATCGAGTTTACTTGCTCGGATATGTACTTTGGGATTAATGTTTTTAATTAAAACTTAACTAATGGATGGATTTAAATTTGATGATTTTTATGTACCAAAAAATATGCATCAAGTTTTTGGAGCCGTTGCTGGGGAACAATATCATGAAAGCTTGGATTTTATTGATTTAACCATATTTATATGTTTATATATCTATATGTAAATATGTGAATATGTATATATGTTCTTTGTGTATGTAGGTGCTATATCTTGTTGTTGTAACATTATGTGCCTTAAGTGACTAACTTAGTTCAAGTTGAACTTGTAAACCCACTAACTTTTGTGTTTACATAGTTTGTGAATATATTTAATATGTGTGTTTTTCTTTTATTTAATTTTCTATTAATTGTTTTTCCCTTTTGATTTTTTTTCTTTTCTTTGTTTTTCTATTATTTTTCTTTGTTTTTATTTTTAGTTTCTATTTGATTTTTGTTGTTGTTTGAGTGCGAGATTGACATCTTCATGGATAATTACATTTGAGCACAAAATAAAAGGAGCTACAATGATGAGAATTTGGCAAATTTGCAAGCTCGGATTGATGCTTTTTATGAGACATCACTTGAAGCCTCAATGCATTCTTTTGTTACTAATACAAATTGGTCTTTTAAGTGGCATAAAGAAGCATCCCAACGGATGAGCCATCAAAGAACACAACTAGCCAAGTTTGTTGAATATTCCATAAAGGCCCATACACTTGAACAAGAGAATTCGGAAGGAAAGGCGAGAGGATATGAGGAATAATTATCTAGTGTGGAAAGAGAGGTATTCGGTTCTCCTCTATGTGCTAATAATTCTAATCTGTCTTTGTCACATGACTTCTTATGTTCGTCTCCATTCTTGGAGGACAATGGTCCAAATGATTATGTATGGAATTTAACATGCCTCAAGGAGTTGAATTTTTTCTCGATGTATCATAAGAAACCCTTGAAAGATATTGACAAATTCTATCCTTCACCTCAATTTCAATGAGGTAACTTGGTGTTTGTAGGTGGGTTAAAAAATACGATTTCTTAATCCCATCTCTAAAATCTACACTATTAGGTTCAAAGACAAATCTTTTTGAAGGGATAAGTGGCGATTCTCATGTTTGCACATTGTATAGACATAATTTGCATATTTGTGTTGGAAACTTGATTTGTATGTCTAAAAACGTGTTACAAAATGGGGTACATGCGTGTACATTCATTTCCGTAACTATTCTCCATGAACCTTCCATTTTTCAAAAACCTCCCTTCTTTCTACGTTAATCTTGCCTATTTTCTACTTTAAGTTTAAACTTCTTTAACATGGGTTTGATAAAGAAGCATGATGAGTGGAAAGAGTGTTTTTATGTATGCTTGGGTTTATTTTAAATTTAGGTTTCTTTAGCTCTTTCAGTCATTTTTTTTGTTTTATCTAGTTCCATTTTTAGTTGTAAATGTTTTGTTATTCCCTCAAATAAGGAAAATATTTTCCATCTTAAGTGTGAATAGTGAGTCGTATCTTTATTTGCTGTCTTTGGATTCATAGTGTATTTTCTTTTATTTAGGTATGTCTTTATTTTAGTGAATTCTAAATGGGGAATGGCTTACCTTTAGCCAGTGAGTAGTCCACTCACTTCATGACATAAGCATATTTTGAATACGTAGAACAGGAACTATAGTAGTGGTTTCTAAAAGTAATATATGGTAGAAACCTAGACTACGATGCTATAGCATGGACTAGTACTCTACGACTTAAGTATAAGTAGGTGGTCTGACGAAGCTGGAAGCATATATTTTGATATGCTATAGTTGAGGTTCTATCGTAGGGCCAATATACTTACATGTTGGGTATATGTGACTAGTTAGTTAAGACAGACTTGTACAAGATAGTTTCTATACTATATCGCCCCTTGTGGTTGTCTGAATGATCTAAATATCCAAAGCCCTAGGAAACATGACTTGGATGTTTGCTTTAGGGTAGCTCCCTTGGAAAGAGGAAAAAATCCAGGAAGTCGCGGATCATTGGACTAGAGGCCTAAGAATGGTAGATGTTATTTAGAGAGGTGTTAGTACACTTCTTTTTCTCTGAATGTACAGTGATGTATAAAGGGGTATTTTAGTCATTACACCTATAGGTCAGAGACTTTGCTAACGCAACACTGTCCTTGGGGTCAATATTTCCTTATGGTGATATTAGGAAATATTTAAAATGCAAAATACAGCTATTTATATGACAAGGGTATTTTAGTCATTTTAGTAGCCAATGCGGTGTGTCTTTTGGTCCCAGTTTAGACCGTGAGTCCTAATTAAATACGGGCTAAGGAATTAAATTAAATTAAATAAAATTTATTTTATTTAAGTAGCCTGATTTAATTATTGGGCTAGAATAAAATAAAGGTCCATGAAGAGAGAGAATTAATTAAATTAGTTTAGTGGGTTAATTAATTATTCAGGGCTTTGGCCCAGTTTGAATAATTAGGGATTAACTTGGGACTAAACTGATTTAGACTTATTTAATTAGACTGGTTATTTGGGTTGAAAAAATTAATTATTTGTTGGTCCATTAAGTTGGTTCTAACTAGAATAATTAATTTAGCCCAAAAGGTTAAACTAAGAGTCCAATGGCCTAATCCAGCTTAACCTAAGCTTTTATTTAGGTTAACCAAGAGGATTGGAAATAACGTCATTATTACAGAACACACAATCTAAGAGACGGCTTCTTCTCTGTGGAAAAAAGCCAGGCGTCTCTCTCTCTCTCTCTCCAGAAAATTTGCTAGCCTGTTAGCTGTTTACCAAACAGTAGTTAGGCAAGCCATATATTGGAAGACCGAGAGTTTGGCGTTCATATACATGCAAATGCGGAGTAGAAGGCTTGCAGGAATCGCGCCAAAGACTTCTACCAACACACCTACCCTGGTTGCACACCTTTCGGTCCAGCCACCTTTGAGAACTAGAAGGAGAGGTAAAAATTTAAAAACCTTGGGATTTGGACAGGGCGCAACCGGCACTGGCTAGGGCAACTGAAGCGGATGCCGTCCTTGTCCTGGAATCCCTGTTCTTATGTTTTTTTAGTTTTTTTTATATTCTCTTCTGTTGCGTGCCCTGTGTTTTCCTGCTTTTCGTGCCTTCAATCATATGAAAATATTGACACCAAGAATAATATTGCAAGTGCAGCGTCTTTGACCTATAAGTGTAATAATCAAAATACCCCTCCACGTAACACCCATCACTGAAATAGAAAAAATGCACTAACACATTTCTCAATGACATCTACCACCCTTTGATAGCTAGTTCAATAATCCATAATTTCTAGTATGTATTCACTTATCACAGGGAGCTACCCAAAAGTGTACATAGTTAGTCACATTTTCAAATACCCTGGATTATTTAGATTATCCTGAACAATCACAATGGGGTGATTTCTTCACATAATGAAGCATAGAAACTCCGTCTTAATTAACTAGATTCATAAACCTAACGTACACACTTATTGGCCTTTTGATAAGACCTCATCCAGCATATTTCAAAGCGTACAAGTCCATTTCACCATACCACCAACTTATACTCAAGTCTTAAGGTACTTGATACGTATGGATTTGGGTATAAAAATCATATAAAAACTAAGCACATTCCCAATCAATTTTACATTAAAATGTTAAACCCAAATTACATATATGAGCAAGAGTATTCATCATTAACATAGCATATGGTTCAAACAAGTGTTGATCCTCCAGGAACAAGTATGCATTAATCACCTTTCTTTTATTGTTTAACCGACTCGATAAAGTGAAAAACAAAATAAAAAGAAAATAAAATAAAATAAAATATATACATGTCAAGAATGGAGAAGTATATAACTTAAACCATTGTTTTAACAAACATAATCCTAAAGTACTTCATCATTATCATAACTAATTATTCCCTTGGCATCATAAAGGATAACATAGATTCACTTCTTTGTCCAATCCATGAATCCCCATCTTCTAGTCAAATTAATATCACATATCCTGTCTCAACTAATTCACCTAAAAGATGCATTAACCACAATCCTTTGATTAAATTTCCATTCCTGGCAAATTTACACATGAAATTAACCAATGAATCCATATATTGGCAGACATCAATTAACCTTTAACTACTTTATCCCTACTCTTAACCCCTTTGTCCAAGCAAGTTAAAAGCCAACAAATGTGAAACTAATGAATTGAAACTGTCATCAACCCCTTTGTCCAAGCAAGTTAATGGGAAGAACTAACCAATCAATCTCGTAATAAGCACAAGTAATTAAATACCAAGAATAACAATCAATTAATCAAAAGATCAAATAACTATAAAAATCATGACTATCTAAAATAATGTCAAATTATAATAAAATAATTAATACATCATTGTCAAGAAAAAGAAAAAAAAAGGAAAAGAAAATACTCATAGACAAGCCCCATTCTTCTTCCTTTGAAAACCTTCTTGCACAACCCTCCTTGAATTGAAGAATTCCTCCTTTGATTTGAGTGATTTTCTATAATGATCAATGAATTCTCCCATTTTCCCTTGTGCTTTCCATCTATTTATAGGCTTGGGAAGTGCCTAAACTCATTGGTGTAATGTTCTAGGCTGAGTAGAAGTTGGAAGACACTAAAACTCCACAAATTATCAAAAACTGCATAGAAAAATCAAAGCACCGCCTTAACTTCAGGGCATAGCCTGCCGGCGCTGCCTAGGCTACTGGAGCCAGCGCCGGTTATGTTATGTTTCTCCAATTGTTCGCCAATTTTTTTCTTAATTTCAGCACCACGCAGTCCAGAGTACAGCAAGCGCCACCTTGGCTACTGAAGCCGGCGCTGGTTCTATTCTGTTCTGCTCTATTTTGATAATTTTTCCGTCACTTCGAAGTTCGTATAAATAGTGCATGGCCGGCGCCACCTATATTCTGTTTCACGACATTTTTGCTTCGTTTTACCCCAAAAATCTGAAATAATGAACAAAATACCTTTCCAAGGGTAAAATCTCAAATATGAAGGAATATGGCTAGTTATTGAATAAAAAGTATCACAAAAGAACCTCAAATAACTTGGAAAAATATAACTAATTTAGGCCCTATCACATTCCTCCACACTTAACTCTTTGCTTGTCCTCAAGCAAAATATCGAAGACAAGTAGGAAAACACAAGATTTTATCAAATCACTCAATCAATTTCAAAATAATATCTCTAATGCTTTCTTCATTCAAGAGCATAAAACACATGCTACTACATCTTTCACAACAAATGCAAGACTGGTGTAAGTGATAAATGACTTAGTAGAACCATCTTAGGAGTTCACAATATTCTCAAACCATTAGAAAGAATTTAGCTCAAAAAGAATATGCATTCCATAAGCTTATCTTTCATACACTCTCTCCACTAATCCAAGACATATCATGATTTTACTTAGGTCAAGTAGGATTTCCAAGCTTGTAATGTAAGGCTAAAGGTTTATAATGTAGCTTATCAAACGAAGGATATAGGAGATTCAAATATCAAAGGAGCTAAGAGTTCACAAGAAAATGATAAACAAATGAATCAATAATTTTCAACTCTTCTTGCTCTCCTATTCCAGAAATCAATCAAACCATAACCTTATTCAGCAATCACAACTCAACTCAAGCAAATCCTACATTTTTTCTTCTTCTTTTCTTTTTTCATCAACTCTTCTCTATTTCTTTCACAAGATCACTCAAATTTCTAGCAATGGTGTCAAGTACTTTATATGAATTTAACTTTTACAACTCAATCACCATCCCTTTTGTGATCTTTCGTTTCTTCTTTTTTTTTTTCAATTTTTCTTTTCTTTTCTCTCCTATTTTGTTTTCACTACTGATGTTCTTTTCTTTTTCACTTTTTTCTCTTTCCATTCTTTCTAGCAGCTTTCTATTTTTCTTTTCTTATTTTCACCCCCTCTTTTCTTTTTCTTTCCTTTCTCCAGCTCAACACACTATTGATACATGACTGAAAGTAACAAATCATGATCTTTTTCAAGTATTCTTCCTCAACATTCTCTTATGTATACTTTCATCCATCAAGAGTACAAAGATTTGGAAAATTATTCAAACTCTCAGAAATAAGCAATGGACAAAATATAATAACGGGTTTTAAAGAAAGAAATTCAACAATTTAGGCTCAAAATAGGCACTAGGGATAATATAACAATAGGTAGGCTTGAAAAGCTCAAACTATCCAAAGAAGGCCTATAACCATCATCCTTAAATTAAATCATGATTGTCTTTCTTATTTCGCCTTGAGAGGTATTCAAGTAAGTTCTAGAATGCTCCATGAATTTTAGTAGAAAAACAGGTTTAAGAATAATGCAAAGCATTTGATCAAGAACTACTTAGTCCAAGTGCGTGCAAAAAGTCATGCATAAGCCATAAATGATCTAAAACATATGCTCTATAATCCATCATAAAGACATGTATTAAAAATACAGCTTGAAATCTCAAAGAAAGTCAATGAAAATTTTGAAAATTTTGCTCAAAATGTTTGCTCCCAAGAAGGCTAAAGTATATGCATAGAAGAATTGTCAATCAAATCACTCCCCCACACTTAAACTGGACATTGTCCTTAATGGCCAAATAAATATAACAAAGAATAAACCATACCATGGGACCAACAATATAAAGAGGAAGAGATAAGAAAAACAAACTTCCATTCATTGGGCATTGTGCTGTACAAGAGCTAAATGCTGGAAGAACGAGGCATTGTCAAAGTACCTAAAAAGAAAAATACAAAAGAGCACACCAAAGCAAAAAACTAGAAAAGAAAATAAATCAAAAACAAAAGAGAAAATACTACAAATAAAGGAAGAAAGTAAAAACTACGGAAAAGAAAAAAACATTAAAAGAGAAAGGAAAAATAAGAGTGATCGAGAAAATGTAGAGAATCAGCATCAGTCCTCCTCCTCATCATCATCTTTATCATCATCAGCCGGTAGGGAGATTCCCGCACCATCTTATTGCCCAGACAAATCTGCCTCAATTCGGCCAATTGCTGCTCCATAGTAGCTTGCCGTCTTGCCATGTCATCCATAGTACCCTGCAAGCGTAGGAGCACCTCCATTTGCTGGTCTAGTCATCCCAGCACGGTAGTCTCAAAGTCAGTCCGAGGTTGGGACTGAGAACTGCTAGCTCGTGTACGTGCCGATGGTGGTGGGCGCTCCTCCTCTACGGTGGGTGGCCTTACCTAACCAGGATGTTTAACCTCGAAGGGAATTAGGCACTTCTTCAACTCCTGGCTATACTTGTACCCACAACTCATCAAAGTTTGCTCAGTTACCATATCGTGTTCAGTGGTAACCTCCATCAGTTCTCCCTCAAGACTAACACCAAAGTCTTTCAGAATTTTCATTATAACCAAGGGAAAAATGAAGGCTTTTGTAGAGAGACGGTGATGAACAACATCCTTAATGGATTGGATTATCAAAGGTGCAAGAGTGATAGGCAGTGTGTTCATCATCCAATGCAAAATATAAGTGTCAATAAGTTGGGCCTCATTGAAACCACTAGCACGGGGTACAACATTGAACCCAAACATATAGATTAGAGCTCTAAAGTTGGCAGCAAGATCGTTGTTTGAATAGAAACTATTGGCTTGAAAGGCATTATGCTTATACAACCCTAGTGTGGCTCTAGTCCCGCTAGCATCCCAATTCGGATCAGAAAGAATTTTTTTATTATTCACATCTATCCCTTGCCAAGAATCATTCAAAGACCTGGAGGAGATTAGCTAATTGATTTTGGTTTATGACAATGAGAATTCCTTTCGCTCTCGTTTCAATATGGGGAAGATGTTTATTGCCCTTATCAACCATATTAGCATAAAATTCCTTGATGTGCACAGGACAGTACTTCTCTTTTAGTTATACGATCGAACCCCATCCTAGCCTTCTAAACATCATTCCCAATTTGAGTGCACGATCTAGGGTGGGTGAGAAAGTATGCTCGATAATGATTTTATTGGATGCTCTCCTATTGTGCTATTCCTCACAATATGCAACGATAAACTCAGTAGGTCTATAGAATAAAGGATCGACAGAATGAAGGGGTTGAGGAAGAGGAAGCCCTCGCCCTTTTAGAAGAATGACCCATTGCTCTAGACATAGTATCAAGAAGTGGTGGAAATAGGAAGAGAGAATAATTGAGCTCAACGATGTCAAACGGGATGTAACAACCCTTTACAAATACACTCTTCAAATCTCACTCAACCCTCAACCAATCTCACAATCTAGAAAACCCAGACTTCTTCAATACATATCACACTCCAACAAACAATCAATTCAATCCCCTCCAATCAATTCAACACAACTTGCAACAATATGTATAGAGTTCACTGTAAAGCATAAACGTGTTGAATATCCTCAATGCATGCAAGTAGACATGATCATGTTAATGAAGGTATCATCATGGCATTACATGAAAAACAATGCAAGTTCTATATATAGCCTATAGTCAATCATCACAAATAGCCATAATTCCACCCTTAGCTATATGCATGAAGCCCCTAATGATCATATGCATGAATCAAGTATCAAAGAATCATTAACTCCTAATCTAATCCAACTCATGAAGCTTCAAGGAATAATGCACAATTCAAGCTAGCATACACAATCCCAATTTTCGGCCAAAATTGTCCCTAAGATTAGAAAAAATCATCTACACCATTTTAACCATGAGAATTGAATAAAAATCATACATTTGTGCTCATGTATGCATGGGCAAGCAAAAAAATGTAAGCTTTTTGCACAAATCTAAGCTCCTTGCTTTTTGGCCAATGTGATGTTGTGAAAAATGGAAGAATTTGAGGATTTTGATCCGTAGGATCGACAAAAGAAAGGCAGATAGATGTTATAGAAGTATTTAGGAGGTGAAAAATCAAAGTTTGGGAAGTGGAGGATGTGAAGCCGGCGCGGGTTAGAGAGAATTTGAGAGGGAGCTGGAGATTTTGAAGAAAAAGTGGACAAAAATGGCCTATAAGTTGCGCCTACCCGACAGGAGCCGGCGCCGGCTTTGTTCTGTCCGGTTCTCCAATTTTTTTTTTTTCAAGAAAAAAAATGAGAAACACACAATAATGATGAGCAATGCACTGTAATTCATGAAAAATAATCAATCAAAACGACAAAAGTAAAAATTATCTCAATCACAAAATGGAAAGTAAAGTAAACGAAAAATATAGCTTCAATGCTTTCTACGACTTTGATCCAGTAGATTTTCCTCAGTATTTCCTGGCAATGTCCCAGCTTGATGATCTCCCAGTAGTTTGGCTAACTGACCAATGTGTTTTTCCAAGTTACGCATGGTGGCCTCTAGGTTCCATGTTGTAACATCGACCCCTTGGAACTTAGCCTCCATTGTACTTACCAATTGACCAATCAACTCTTCCAATGGTGGCTTTGAAGGTGCTGCAGTATTGGTCATGGGGTTTTAATTCCTTTGATTGCCTCCAAAATTGAAAGAATCCTGCCTAGGTTAATTCCTATTGCTCCAAGAGAAATTAGGTGATTTCTCTAACCAAGATTATAGGTAGAGCTATAAGGGTTGTTACCTGGCCGGACATTACCTGCAAAAGCCGCTTGTTCCGAAGTTTCTTGGAGTGACCCCATATTTTGGCATTCATGATTAGGGTGTCCCTCTCCACAGAAATCACAACTTACGTTTAACACCTGGCCTTGAGGCATCACCATATGTTCTATCTTTTGGGTTAAGGTGTCCACCTTAGCCTCTAATGCTGCCACAGCATCCACTTTGTGTACTCCTTACACACGAGCTCTAGACCTTGCACTTCCCCAGGAATAGTTATTAGAAGCCAAATTTTTAATAAGATCAAATACCTATTCCGGGGTCTTATGATTGATGAAACCCCCTGTAGAAGAATCCACCACTTGCTGTGTTGCGAACGTGAGGCCATTCAAAAAGATAAGCATCTGCATTCCTAGCTCAAATCCATGGTGTGGGCATTTTCTCAAGATCTCCTTGAATCTCTCCTAACTTTCATACAAAGGCTCAGAATCTGCTTCTTGGAAGGCAAATATCTCATTTCTATGTTTGGTTGTCCTAGCTAGAGGAAAATATTTGGCCATAAATTTTTCAGCTAGGGCATTCCAAGTAGTGATGGAACCTGTAGGTAAAGACTTTAACCAAGATTTGGCTCTATCCCTCAAAGAGAAAGGAAAACGTCTTAACTTTATGGCATCCTCAGAAACACCATTCATCTTCAAAGTATCACAAATATCAAGGAAACTAGCTAAATGAGCATTGGGATCCTCTTCGAGTAGCCCATCAAATTGAACCATATTTTAAACCATTTGGATAATATTGGGCTTTATTTCGAAATTATTTGCATCTACCCTAGGCCTAGTGATACTCGAGCCTGTGCCTGAGATTGGGCATTTCACAAAGTCATCCATAACCCTTCTATCATTCGCTGCATTATTATTTTAAGCACCATCCATGTCAACGATCAAGTTCCTTTGGATTGTCCTACGAATCTTTGACAGTGTCCTTTCGATTTCAGGGTCAAAATCGACTATCTCGCCTTCGAATTTTTGGGTCATGTACCAAGGATAATACCTAAGAAAACAATAAGCAAGTTAGATAATAGAATTAATGATGAAAACAAAATTACAAGATTACAAAGTTAGTTAATAGAAAAAAGTTAAAGTTAATAGGTTAGGTTACAAAGGTATACACAAATATACAAAATCCAAAAGATAGCTCCTTTTTGCGGAAAGAACTAGTATACATATTTACATATTTGTATATTTACATATTTACAAGGTTAAATCAACAAAATCCCAACTTTCGTGATATTGTTCCCTGGCAACGGCGCCAAAAACTTAATGCGTATGGATTTGGGTATAAAAATCATATAAAACTAAGCACATTCCCAATCAATTTTACATTAAAATGTTAAACCCAAATTACACACATGAGCAAGCGTACTCATCATTAACATAGCATAGGGTTCAAACGAGTGTCGATCCTCCAGGAACAAGTATGCATTAATCACCTTTCTTTCATTATTTAACCAACTCAATAAAGTAAAAAATAAAATAAAAATAAAAATAAAATAAAAATAAAATAAAATAAAATATATACATGTCAAGAATGGAGAAGTATATAACTTAAACCATTGTTTTGACAAACATAATCCTAAAGTAATTAATCATTATCATAACTAATTATTCCCTTAGCATCATGAAGGATAACATAGATTCACTTCTTTGTCCAATCCATGAATCCCTATCTTCTAGTCAAATTAATATCACATATCATGTCTCAACTAATTCACCTAAAAGTTACATTACCACAATCCTTTGATTAAATTTCCATTCTTGGCAAATTTACACATGAAATTAACCAATGAATCCATATCTTGACAGACATCAATTAACCTTTAACTACTTTGTCCCAACTCTTAACCCCTTTGCCCAAGCAAGTTAAAAGCCAACAAATACGAAACTAATGAATTGAAACTGCCATCAACCCTTTTGTCCAAGCAAGTTAATGGAAAGAACCAACCAATCAATCTTGTAATAAGCACAAGTAATTAAATACCAAGAATAACAATCAATTAATCAAAAGATCAAACAACTCTAAAAATTATGACTATCTAAAGCAATGTCAAATTATAATAAAACAATTAATACATTATTGTCAAGAAAAAGAAAATAAAGTAAAAGAAAGCACTCATAGGCAAGCTTCATTCTTCTTCCTTTGAAGACCTTCTTGCACAACCCTCCTTGAATTGAAGAATTCCTCCTTTAATTTGAGTGATTTTCTATGATGATCAATGAATTTTCTAATTTTTCCTTGTGTTTTCCATCTATTTATAGGCTTGGGAAGTGCCTAAACTCGTTGGTGTAATGTTCTGGGCCGAGTAGAAGTTGGAAGATACTAAAACTCCACAAATTACCAAAAAATAGCGTAGAAAAATCAAAGCACCGCCTTAACTTTAGGGCACAGCCAGCGCCGCCTTGGCTACTGGAGCCGGTGCCTATTCCATTCTATTCTGCTCTATTCAGACAATTTTTCCGTCACTTCGAAGTTCATGTAAACAATGCATGGCCGGTGTCACTTCTATTCTGTTTTGTGACGTTTTTGCTTCGTTTTACCCCAAAAATCTGAAATAATGAACAAAATACCTTTCCAATGGTAAAATCTCAAATATGAAGGATTATGGCTAGTTATTGAATAAAATGTATCACAAAAAAAATCTCAAATAACCAGAAAAAATATGACTAATTTAGCCCCTATCGATACTCATCCACGCACTAGCTGCGATAAACCAATCTTTATTTATTTTAGTACTTTTATAAAGATTATTATCGCGTGGTCTAGTTCTACACATTTCGAATATGCTTACACTCTTGGTGCAAGTGGATTACTCACTGGTTAAAGGTAAATCATTCCCCATTTAGAAACTATACTGTAATGATCTAAACCTTGATAAAGTACCCAACTCCATCAATCGATCAAAAATAATTTTTTTGCTTATGTTTTATTAGCATATAATCTACACCTTACTGTGAAAACGCAACTCAATCACGTAGATTATTTACTAACACACTTAGACCTTAATATGCAATATATGTAAATAAACCACCATTAATGAATGAAACTTTTATTAATTTTTAAAATATAGAAATAAAAAGGCTATTTTAGGTATACATTCCCAAAATCTCCCACTTGCACTAAATAGACTATGACAGTCTATATGTGCCATCCCCTATGACATCTAAGTGTCTTCGAAATACTTCCTCTATCAAAGGCTTGATAAATGGGTGTGCCAAATTGTTTGGAGAGGAAATCTAGTCGAGCACTATCTCTCATTTCTGAATCAACTCTGGATTAAGTAATACTTTCTCTCAATGTGCTTGCCCTTCCCGTGGTTTCTTGGCTCATTACATTGTGACACAGCTCATGAATTGTTACAATATATAGTGATAGGCCTGTCAATTTACAACACAACTCCAAGTTTTGTGAGGAACTTCTAAGCCAAATTGCTTTTTTAGAAGTTTTTGAAGCTACCACATACTCAACTTCCACGGTAGAATCAGTAATACAAGATTATTTAACACTTCTCCATAAAATAGCCCCTCATACAAAGTGAAAACATGTCCACTAGTGAATTTTCTTTAGTCATTCTCCGCTCAGAAATCTGAGTCCATGTAACTGATAGGAAACTAAGTTATTAACCCTGTAAACAAGCATATAATCTATCATTCCCTTTAGATACTTGAGAATATGCTTTATAACTTGCCAATGTTCTTCCCCTAGGTTTGATTGATTCCTACTAATCATGCCTACTACAAAGCAGATATCTAGTCTTGTACAAAGTATGGGATACATGAGACTTCCTACTGTCGAGGCATAGGGGATCCTACTAATCCTTTAATTTTCTTCCTATATCTTAGGGTTATTTAGAAGATAAGATCAATCTGTGCCTAAAAGGTAGGATTACCCCTTTACACTGATCCATACTAAACATAGCCAATATATTGACAATATAAGCAGATTGGGATAAGTCTAACATTCTTTGCTTTCTATCACTAAAAAACTTTATTTTAAGAATGTAGCTAGTTTCACACATATCTTTCATGCTAAATTGACTCAATAGCCAAACATTTATGGATGACAATGTCCCTACATCATTTTCAATGAGTAGAATGCCATCCGCATAAAGTACCATCAAAAACACATTGTTGCCATCAGTTTCCCTATACATGCATAGTTCATCCATGTTTTATATAAACCATAAGACTTTATAGAATCATCAAAATGTATGTTCCATACCTGTGATACTTACTTAAGTCTATAAATAGACATCTTAAGTTTACAGACCATATGCTCTTCGCCTTTTACAACAAAGCCTCCAAGCTGGGTCATATAGATGTCTTCACTAACATAGCCATTATGAAAGGTTGTCATGGCATCTATTTGTCATATCTCGTAGTCATAATGACATGCGATTGCCAAGAGAATATGTATGGACTTATGCATGGCAACAGATGAAAAGGTATCCCTATAATTGATCCCTTCTTTTTTAGTATAACATTTTGCAACCAACCTTATTTTAAAGGTTTCCGCTTTTCCATCCATACCTCTCTTTCTCTTGTATACCTACGTACACCCTTTGTGTTTAATCCCTTCAGATGCAATAACAAGATCCTAGACTTAATTGAGATACATAGACTTAATCTCAGAATCCATTACCACTTGTCATTTGTCTGCATCAACGTCAGTAATGGCCTCATCGTATCTAGTGAGATCTTGTTCTCGATGGTCAGAGAATACCTCAAAAGTTTCTTCAGTCTATCTTTCTGGAACCCTAGATATTCCCCTAGTACGACGTGTTCCATTTTGTATTGGAACATCTGATTGTGCCTCTTTAGGTTCCTCAATCAGGGTACTAGAAGTTGAAGTATCAATCAACTTCTCTTCCAATTCCACCTTACTAGAAACCTCAGTGGATACACTTTATTTATCCTCCAAGTACTTAACATGAGTACTAATAAGTAACTTTTACTCTTGGGAATGATAAAAGTATCCACCCCTTGTTTCTTTTGGATACCCTATGAAATAGCACAATTCTGATCTTGGGTCTAGCTTACTTCTTTTAGTCAGTACATAAGCTAGACCATCCCATACCTTAAGATGATTTATACTGAGCTTTCATCCAGTCTACATCTCATAAGGTGTTTTAGGCACTAACTTGGAAAGCACCAAGTTCAAAATATATGCTGTTATTTCTAAAGTATATCCCAAAAAGGAAATAGAAAGAATTGCATAACTCATCATACTTCTAACCATTTCCATCAACGCTCGATTTCTTCTCTCAGCTACTCCGTTCTGCTGGAGAATCTTGGGTGCAATTAGCTGAGATACTATACCCCAATGTTCTAAATAGTCCTTGAATTCAACAACAAAATACTCTCCACCGCAATCTGATCTTAGCTTTTTTATTAGCTTACCTATTTGACGCTCCACCTGAGCATTAAACTCCTTAAATTTATCAAATGAGTTAGACTTGCGCCATATCAAGGAAACATAACCAAAATGTGTGTGATCATATGTGAATGTGATAAAGTATTTATAATCTCCTCTAGCAGGTGAAGACACAGGACAACAAACATCAGTATGAACTAACTTTAATATTTTCTTAGCCCTTTCCACATTTTGAGTAAAGGACTTTTTGGTCATTTTACCTATAAGATAAGATTCATACTGAGGCCATTCCTCTACTTCAATAAGTCCAAAGACCAATTTTGGATTAACCTCTAAATCCGATTATGATTTATATGTCCTAATCTCAAGTGTCATAAATAAGAATTATTTGATGTGGCCTTTCTCATCTTATTATTAAGTTTTATGTGAGTATTATTTATTTGACAATTAATAGGATTAATATAGAAAAGATTCTCATACATGTTTTTAGAATAAATAATATTTTCATTTTTACTGATTAAAATACCAAAATGGAAAGAAACAGAATATCCTTAATTAATCAATTCTAAAACTGAAATCAAATTCTGTTTATAACTAGGAACATATAAATATATATATCTTTAAAACTAAAATCCTATTATAATCAAATAAAAAGTCCTAGTATCCCTCTACTTCGACTTACACTTGTGCTCCGTTGCCCACTCTGAGTACATGTTCTCCTTTTCTGAGTTATCTTATCTTGCTAAACCCCTGTAAGGAGTTACAGATATGGTCAGTGGCACCACAATCAACAATCCAAGTGGATGATGATCTAACCATTAATATAGACTCTAATTATAGAGAAATACCTTAGGAGAACTTGGCCAAGAAGTCTAAATAATACTTTTTGAAGTGCCTCTTCTTGCCACACTTGAAATACTTGCCCTTAGGCTTGGTATTAGATTTGGACGAACTGGGCTTAAATCCTTTAGGCTGGGCCCTACATTATTCTGGGCCTTCATTTTCTTGAACTTTTTGAGCATAGGCCTAATTCTAAAAGATAAACCAGAACAAGTAACCAAAATCTTTGACTCATGCTTCATTATTTTCTCAACAGTCTAGAGTTCTTTCATCAACTCTGGCAAAGATATACTCAAATTGTTCATGCTATAATTTAACTTAAACTGAGAATATGAATTTGGCAAGGTCTCAAGAACCATGTCAATTTGGCTCTCAGCATCAATTGTTGCCCCTATGACCTCAACCTCCTCGAAGTGAGCAATTATCTTGAGCATGTGCTCGCGAACCGATGCCACCTCAGCTATCCTAGTGTTCATGATTTCTCTAAGAGATTCCTACCTTATAGACCGGCTCCTGTCAGCAAGCATGGTGTGCAATGATACATCGATGTCATATGCAGTAGGCATGTTTTAGAGCTTACACTAAAGAACATTGGACATAGAAGCTAACATATAGCATCGAGACATTCCATCAGCTTTTATCCATGCATTCTCAACCTCATAATTCTGGTCTGTGAAATCTTTCCCAATTTCAGGACAAGGGTTGGTCAAAACATACTTGTACTCCTCCGCAGTGAGTATTATGTTCAAATTCCTTTTCTTATCCATACAATAAGGTTCAATTAACTTATTCTCCTTGAGAATGATGGAAAAATGACTGAAACCTGACATTTTTGTTGATTCAAAAAAGCTTCATTCTGAAAAATGTGTGTTTTAGAAAAGCATATAAAATGCACATTTAAAAACATCATAATATTTCCATAATATATTTAACCTATTAAAATCATTATAAAAAATATGAAAATTTTAGCTCTTAGAAAAATAGACAGAGCTTCGTAGGAAGGTTAACAAGTTCTAAGTTAAATGTATAAGCATCACAAATTAAACTTCCTTCATAGGTAATGATCCAAAAATAGTTCTATCAATTGGATGGTCTCTACTCTCACCACCGACAGATAATCTAGCATTAATGCCTTCAACGATAGGCTGGCCAACACTAACATATATCGTAGGCTTTAATTATAATTCCTCCATTAATTCTAGATTCTTGTGAAAATCCATCCTATAGGGTATCATGCTCAGAATGATGCAAGGGAATCCACAATCTCTAACAGAAATCCTTGATGAAAGCCATGGAGCCATTAGAACCCCTCTCCCACTTAAATCTTTTGAGGAAAATAGGCTTTTTGGAAAAATAGTTCTTTAAAATTAAATTATTTTTTATTAAATTTAGTGAAAACTCAAAATTTCAACTATTATTCTCTATGTCAAAGATTAAGCCCTTTAAGAGAAAAAACTATGAATTTTTTATTTAACTACTTATGTTAAAACTATTTTCTAGAAACTAAATTTAAAATATTTAAATTCAAAATTATTCTTCATGTCAAGGATAAAACCCTTTAGAAGAATAAACTATGAATTTATTTTTAAATTACCTAGTTCCACTTTAAAACATTTTCCTTCATTATTTTTTCTAGAAAAAAATTAGTTTCTCAAAAAACTTTGCACATTTGATCACAAAATTAAATAAAATAGACATGCTCAAAAATAAACTTTTTACATGTTATTTCTAATCTTTAATTCTTATGTGACCAAATAGTGGATTAAACATAATAATAATAATAATAATAATAATAATAATAATAATAATAATAATAATAATAATAATAATAATAATAATAATAACAATAATAATAATAATAATAAAATTAAAATGATATTGTTTAATCCTAAGGTGGTTCCACTTTACTAACCATTTTCATGCAAAATTATTTAATTTCATAAATAAACCGTTTCAAGAAAATAACCTCATGTGATATGGGCCCTAAAAGAAAAGAAACTACAAGGAAAAATAAAATTAAAAAACTTCTAGACCCGAATCACCAGCTAACCGGACTGGTTCACCTTGAGCAAGCTAGGCCTGGCTTCTTCTCAACCATCGTGGCTTCAGGGAGAAGAATCTCCAAAGCCGGCCATGGCTCTTGAGAAGCCATCTATGGCTCAAGTGAGAAATTCTCCCTAAATCCAGTCGCGGCTTCACGCTAGCCAGTTGCAGCTTGTGGGAGAATTTCTTCTTCTATCTGGCCACGTCTTGGCCAATAGCTGGCCACGGCTGGCCCCTGCATTCTCGCCTCTATTTCTCTATTTTTTGCAATTTTTCTTCAGGTTTTCTTCAGGATTTTTATGTGTTGATCCAGGCACAATTTTCATTACATGAATGCGTAGATAAAAATTGAAATACAATATCCATCGCCTATGCTTTTCAAAATGAGGTGTACACAAATTCTACAGAAAGTGATTAATAATAAATTACATGTGCCTTTGCCTCCATGCGCGAGGTGTGCATAAACTCTACCCATATCAAAAGACCACAATGGATCCATACACCATAAAGAATATATTTTTATTAGTAAAGGAACCACCTTTTCCGATTATTAACCCTAAGCATACTCCTAAATTAAACTCTGGCTCTGATACCACTTGAAGGACCGAGGAAAAATTAAATATGCAGTGGAAGTATGCAAATTAAAATTTTTCCCGAGCCAAAGTCTAAAAATACTTACTTCTAGGGCATTTTACTTAAATAACCTGAGTTAGATTTGGGTTCAACGGTGCTTCTTGAACGAGAATATCTACTTGTTCCGCGGGAATATCAGCTAACCGTTGGCTCCTTCGCATCAAACACTTATCACGTTTGCTAGCTCTTAACCTTCCAGAGTATTCTTGAACCTCTATTTCTACTAGTGAAAGTAGAACTAGGATGATGAAGACTGGAAGAAAAATGAAAGAGCTAGAATGGTAAAGGAAAAACAAAGGAAAAACGATAAGAAAATAGTGGCCTTGGTTATATTCCTAAGGAAAACCGAAAGTTGTTTTCTTTGTGAAATTTTGGTCAACCAAACAACAGGAACACATGATGCATATTTAATAAAATAGCTTTCATATTCCTTCTCAAAACCTAAAAACACACCGGCCACTTGTTATTTTCTTTTTTCTTTTTCCTTATTTCCTTTTTTCTTGTACAGTGGCGGCTCCCTAGGATTTCTAAAAATCCTTAAACCGTCACAACACCCTATATGGCCAAGGTTTTTCTTAATTAGTCAAAGACTAATTAATTGGCTCTTTTATTAATTAATTAATCCATTTGGACCTAATATAAAATTATCCAAGATAATTAATTAATAAACTAATTAATTAAATTAGTTCTTTTATTAATCAATTAATCCACTTAGGTCCAATATAAAATTGTCCAAGATAATTAATTAATAAACTAGTTAACTAAATTAATTTTTATTAATTAATTAATCCACTTGGGCCTAATATAAAATTATCCAAGATAATTAATAAATAAACTAATTAATTAAATTGGTCTAATTAATTATTCTAGCCCAAAAAAATAATTATTTGAACTCTTAGAACAATTCTTCCAATAATAAAATCACCTAATAAGCCCATATAGTAAAATAAATATTATAAGGTTATTTGAGCTAGTTTAGAGATCAAAATACTAAAGTAACCAAAATACCCATGCTAAAAAATGGTGGTATTGTATCATATTTAAATATTTCATTTATCACCATACAAAAATATTGAGCTCGAGAATAATATTGCAGTGTCTTTGACCTACATGTGAAATGACAAAAATACCTCTCTACATAACACCCATAATTAAGATAGGAAAAGTGCACTAACACATTTCTCAATGACATCTACCATCCTTTAAGAGCTAATCCAATAATCCATAACTTTCAATATGTATCCGCTTATCACAGGAAGTTACCCAAAAGTGTACATACTTAGTCACGTAATGAAGCATAAAAACTCTATTGCATAAGTCCATATTAATTAACTAGAGTCATACACTCAACGTACAAGGTTATTGGCCTTTTGGTAAGACCTCACCTAACATACATCAAAATGTACTAGTCTAGCTTCAACAGACTACCAACTTATACTCAAATCTTAGGGTACTCGTCCATGCAGTAGCTGCGATAAACTAATCCTTATTTATTTTAGTACTTTTATAAAGATTATTATCACGTGATCAAGTTCTACACATTCCAAAAACACTTACACTATTAGTGTGAGTGGACTACTCACAGGTTAAAGGTAAGTCATTCCCTATTTAGAAACCATTGTGCAATGATCTAAACCTTGATGAAGTACCCAACTCTATCAATCGATCAAGTACATTTTTTTTTCTTACGTGTTAGTAGTCCATAATCTACACCTTACTATAAAAACACGACTCAATCACGTAAATTACTTACTAACACATTTAGACCTTAATGTACAATATATGCATGTAAACAAACAACCATTAATGATTGAAACTTATATTAATTTTCAAAATACATAAATACATAGACCATTTGGGGCATACATTCCAACAAGCCAATAGGTTATGATAATAATATAAGAGAAGAATAATTTGATATCCATAATAATTTAAAACATATAGATGATATACTATTCCCTTTTGATTAAACCAATAAATGTAAAATAATATACATCTCAAGAATAGCATCAAGATTTCATTACATGAATTAAGTGATTTCAATATCATACTACTCACTTTGTAGACAATACCATCTACACAAATGTAAAAACCATAAGTTTTCACTAAGATTTTATCATAGCAACAAGAAGATGGCCACAATAAAAATATGCATGTAAATAAAAGCAACGCAATGTCAAAACCATTCTACGACATGCTTCGTCCTTACATGAGTCCAAAACCCTACCCATTTTTTAGCAACTTTGGAAAAAATAGATGGTAAGGCCAAAGGCTTACTTGTGGGAAAAAGGTGACCTGGTTTGGTTTAAGTAGTTTGCAAGCGTGATCTTTCAAAGAGAGTATCCTTGGTTAGTTTGACAAAAATCAAATAATAGTTTAGTGTATGAGAGTGAAGCCGAGTTAATGGAGTCACTACTTTATATGAGAATAGAGAAAAACACAGAGTAGAAGAGAAAGAGAGGGAAGATTGGAGAAGGTTTTACCTTGGCTTGATGAAGGCTGAGAGCAATAGGGCCTCTAAGTTTGCTTCAATTTCAAGTGAGAGAGACTAAATAGAGGCGTAGAAGTTTTGTGTACTTATGTGTACCTTGATTCGAGGAGAAAGCAAAAGGGAAGAGAGGTGGCTGAGATGGAGTAAATGGAGTGGGGAGACTGAGAACAATCTTGGGGTTTTGTGTGTGATTTTCAATTCCCTTGATTTTGGGAGTAGGGAGAGATTTTTTGAACAAATTGTGCTTGGATTGTGGAGAGGATTGAGGAAAAGGATCCTAAAGGGATAGGATAGGTTTTAGTTGTGTAGAATTTCCTTAGGTTTTGGTGGTGCTTAGGGTGATCAAAGGAAGCTTGTAAGGGGTGTGTGTGGAATTTCGACTAGAGTGATGTAGAGTGGGAAGAGGTCGAATGGTGGATGCTTATGGTGTGCAAGCTATTTGATTTTGTTACTGTATGTTAGGCCAAAAGGCCTTGTTTTGAACTATGACTGAAATACCTGAAAGATAAGAGGGAAAAGAAATGAGGGTGTGAGTGTTGATTTATTTCAAGTAAGTGACTAAAGTTTGGTCTTATAGCGTGTGTGTGGTTAGCTTGAGAAAAAAGAGGCCAAAGGCTATTCATGTGTGTTTTATCTTTCATTTGGTTTGCCAAGAGAACCATGGCCGAGCTCCTTATTGATGTGTATGTGTGAGTTTGTGAAAATGGGATGGGAGATGTGTAGAATTCTTTTTTGAATTTTTTCCATGCTTGAAGAAGGAAAGTAGATTGTTGTTTTCACTAAATCAAGGGGTATTTCCCTTCTTGATTTACTTCCCTATTTTTGATTAAGCCATGTAAGGGAGAGGAAAACCGTATGGTCAATTGCTTTGGTCAAAAGCAAGGGCAATCAACCTTGTTCTTGGCTGAATTTTGGTGTTCCATGAGGAAAGGAATTTTAGAATTTGAATTCAAACTTTGGAGTGAAAGGGGAAGGGGTGGCTAGCTCGGAGGGAGTTCAACTTACCATCATGAAGAAAGGAAATTAAAGTGATCGAGATATATAGGTGGTTAATTACTAAAAGAAAGGAGAAAGAAGTTAGAAGGTTTATGCATAAAGGGTAATAGAATACAAGAGGGAATAAGATGAGGCGTCTAGCTTTGGAAACAAAATAACTTTCCAATAATCTGATTACCAAACTTAATCCATATAATTGAAGGGATAAATTGTGATTGAGCCAATCACTATGATGAGGGAGATAAATATGGAAGCTAGAATAATGAAAGTCAAGATTATATTACGAAGGGATACTAGAATCAAATCTAAGGAGAATATCCTTCTCTCCTAAGGAAAGTGACGGCTAGGGAAGCATTAATGGGAAGGAGTCTCTAAATCGTTCCAAGAACATTATCCTATGCAAGAATGGAAATAAATATAATTTAAAAATGCGAAAACAAAGCATGCAAGATAGGGACATTTGGAGAAAATAGGGAAATAGAATTATTCCAAATGATGAGATAAATTTGCAATGCAATCCTTTTTAAATAATTTCCTCTCTAAATCATTGAATTCAAAAGATGGAAATGGCAGCTAGGCCATGAGTGTGCTAGATAAAAAGAAAGGAAAAGGAAATAAAAGGATATCCAAGCAAGAATTAGCATTCGAACCCTCAATTAATCTATTAAAATTACAATACTTTTACCATTAGACCACATTAAATAACACGTTCCAAAAAATCGTGATCTAATCTGACATAAAAGATCTCCATTTTCCAAAATGCTTTCCTCAAGTTCCTTCTAATGTAAAAATTAAATAACAAATTAATCCAACATACACTCAAATTTTACGTGCAAGCTAATTGAGGTAACTTAGATCAGTAGCTATACCCATAAGACACATAAAATCGTAAGACCAAATATAATTATACAAGCAAATAAATGATGCGATGCATGCCCCCATCCTATCCAAGGTAATTTAGGGTGGGGTTTTACACTTGTAATGTCCTTTCTTTTTACAATAATAGCTCTCAATATTTTTTGGCAACTTATGTCTACTCTTGGATCTATCATTCCTATTATTACGACCTTTACTCTTACTTCTCCCCTTTTATTCTTTCTTTTGCACAATCAATGCCTTGGACTCATTAACAATACTTTATTCCTTCCTCTTGATCTCCACATCTAACACTGTCTCTTTTGCCATAGTCATGGTTAAGACATTATTCGGAGATGAATTGCTAATGGATACCACTATTGTTCTCGGCTATCTGGTAGTGAAATGAAAAATAGTAAAGACTATACCTCATCATCCAAGTTTAGTTTCAATAAAGCTACCTATTTCATCAATCCCTAAAGGTTACTCAAATGCGTACTTATAAATGTTCCATCCTTGTATATTAACCGAGAAATATTTCTCAAACAAGAAGAATTATGCATACTAGTTTTCCTTCCAGACAAACATTTAAGCTTCTCCTATAATCCATCTGCTCTGATCTCCCTGAGCAAAATGTTGAAATATACTTTGACCAATCCACTTTCTAATATTACCCATTGTTTTTTTTTTTCTGCATACTAACAGATTTTTCTTCGCTCATGTCAGATGGTTTATCTTTATCCAATTAGATTTCAATCATGCAAACCAGTTTACATGCAGTAGAATATTAAAATAAAATTCACGTAAAGGATCACTCATTTGTAATTAAACAAATTATGAGAATGAAGAAAAATTAATTACCTAAAAAATGCAACTTTAAAATTTTTTCTTCGACATGAATCCCCTTCTTTAGTCGATCCAATTGAGCCACCAAATTCCAAGAATACGAATTCTCTAACAGTAATCCACACAAGGAATTGTACTCGAGTTAGGCACCAAAAATCCTATGCTAGTCAGTAATATATAGTGGCTTTGGGTTAATTTAATTTGAGAAGAAAACAATAAGGAAAAAGCTTCATAATTCTTTTGCAAAAATAAATTCAGAATTTTCGTCCAAAAAAACTTCTCCAAAATCCCTTTTTCTTTATGTTTTGTTTCCTTAACCTTTTAGGCAACAAAAACATAAAGTTTTTTCCCAGTTAGTTTTCCTTCTTGAAAAACTTCTGTTTCTTTCCCAATTATGGGTTTAGACTTTCAAGAATTGCAATTAGGCCCTATGAATTATAACAAGCTTATAATTCACCTGCAGGGATTTAATAATCGCAATTCAATCCCAACTAATTATAACACTCTATAATTAGCCCATAATAATTATTTCTTCTCACAAATTAACCCTATAATATTATCAAACAATGTCTTTAGTGCCAATTCCTTTATTGTGTGTAATCCATTTGGTTTTCTAGTCAATTGGTAGCTAATATGAATTAATTCTACCATAATAAAATTAGTAATAATCCTTTTAATAATTACAATTAACTTGTTAATTCTAATTAGGATTAAGTTTATTAATTTTTTAATTAATAAATGCATATTTAATAGATCATGAGCGGTATCTAGTAATACATTATGACCACCCAAAAGTCCAAAATTTCAATGCAATAAACTCTTTTCTCCATACAATATTTTATTCAGTTTAGAGTATGGAATTAGTGTCAAATCCCTTTAGAATATTGATTAATTCTAACCCAAATATTTTAGTACTTGTTCTCGGAAACGATTACTCATTATGTTTATCAATTGGAACTATTTCCAACACGTAGTCGCCTTAGCCAAGGACTTTTTGAGTAATGATTCCTACAATGGCCTCGAGACATTTTCTCCTACTATTAGGAGTGGTGAATCATTTATTGACCCTTTCAGCTACTTTTGTTTACTTCACGTTGTGCCCAATTTCCATCCCATAAGTGGTCTTGTATAAACTCTAGATATTAGAATCAAAGTACAATGCTTAGCAAACAAAGTACCTTGGAGTTCTCAAGTCAAGGATACTTGTATATTTGCTACAATGAGATTCTATTACTAACACTAAATAGTTATCCATGTAATTATCTCATAGTTAGGTCATCCAATGTACTTGTCCAAATAACAAGCATCCACGTGTTAACATTGAGTGTCACAATACTTATGGATGTGAGAACCATCGCTTTATCAAACCAAGAAGTATAACACGTGCTAATTTTAGCGCATTAATGATATCCCATCTCATTAATACTATGACTAGAGATAATTTAAGTACAAAAATAGTTCAGTGCAGTAGGAGCCACACATCACGATCTTTATCATGATTTCCTTAACAAAATGTTATACTTACGACTTTATCTAACAGTTTTATACACATAAACATACGAAACAAAGAAATTAAAAGATAAAGAATGACTTTTATTGATTTAATATGCAAAATACATTGTAAAAATGATTGATTTTATGGTACAATCCTAACATATCCCTTAGAAAAAACTTAAACAAATCTCTACAATACATATAATCTTCCATTCTAGGCTTCCAATCTAATTAGTTTGACGTGTTCAATTTTATCATACACCCACTATCTGAATTATCCATTTTTAATTAGCACAAACTAGCCAATTAATCAACCAAGGGCTCTGATACCACTTTCTTGGGAAATATACCAACCAAGCTCCACACAAATTACAAATTATTCCAAAGATCAAAAGTATTTCCCAAGTGACAATAAAAAATAGGATTAAATCAAAGATACCAAATAATATCACAACAATTAGTAAAGATAAGAACAAAAATAATTAACAAGAGACACTAAGATTTTTAATATAGAAAACCTAAAATGGAAAAATCATGGGACCTAGTCCAATAAAAGTTTCTACTATCAATACTAGTGGGCAATATAAAATCTTTTCTAGATAGAACTAGAAGCACACCAACAATATACCAATAACTTCTCCTAAAACTACAACCAAATAAAAATTGAGTTTAAAAGGATGTTATCAAAACTAAAATCTAAACTGGTAGATGAGTAGCTTTTGTTGAAAGGATCACGTACAATCAAATTTCGTCTCAATTGAATTGAACTTTAAATCATTGTCAAAATTGAGGATGAAAAACTTAAAGAAGACAACTACAGCTTCTTGTGGTGCACTTGTTTTCTTCTTTTTTGCCATCTCTCAATGTTTCCAATAAACCTGCTATGTTTTTTTCCTTGTTGTTATATTTTGATTTCACCATGTGGGCCTTATATTGATGTCACCAAATGGGGTGGATTTGGGGCCCAATAATTATGCACCATGGACTCCTTCTTAAGATGATATAATTCATATCAAGAAGCCAACTATACCCATCTTCTTCAAAATAAAATCGTATGAGAGACAAAAATTTTAAAGCTTCCAAATAAAAAATATATATTAAGTTTGAACTTAAATTATTCATTGAGTACATAGGCCTATCACAATGTTATGGTAATGTGTGTGTGTGTGTGTGTGTGGGGGGGGGAAGGGGTGCGTGCGTATGCACATATGTAAAATATGATTATTCTTTAAAAATAAATATTTTTAATTTGCACATTTCAATTCCCTATAGATAGAATAATTTAAAACTTTGCCATTTCCTATAATTATTCAAATTTACGTACTAAGTAGCGTCACTCCTCTATATTTTCTTATTTCTAAAAATAGTTAGCTTCGCATTATCACCATATGATTAAAGCCCTTACAGAGAAGAAAACTACCAATATTTATAATATTCCTTCTGTACCTAAATAAAAATAAAGATGAGTGAAGATTTTGTTAGAAAATAAATAGCATCGAAGAACACAAACAGGTAACTTAATGGAATGGAACAAGCATTGCCTATACTCGACTAGGGCTCTAACAAATACAATTATCAGTTATCAAATAAGCCGGCAAGGCCAAATAGTCCAAGTAGGAAACAACCAGCCAAAATAAAGATAGATAACGAAATTAGAAAATGCATTTCAAAACATAAACTAAAGATAGATGTCAAAGCATAGACCAAATCACTAGTTCAATACTGATTTACCTTCAATAAGTTATCTGCCCCACTTATGGGTGCAATAGGTACAGTGATTCTTTTGTAGGATAAAACAGTCTCGATTCGTCGTTAACGCACGCCAACAGTGACCATCTCAAAAGCCTCCCCAGTTCGCTAGTCTCCCAAGTCAAAAAAATATATGAAGCAAAAATGGGAGAAAAAGTTGAAAAAAAAAAAAGAGAAGCAAATTTTTTCTATATATTTTCCTCAGTGAAAAATAATATATACATGTGTGTGTGTGTGTGTGTGTGTGTGTAGCCCTAGGAAATCCGAAACTAATTCGAACTAGGATACCTAATCCAATCAGTTAATTCCTTCCATTTTTCTCTCAATTTCCTGTATAAGTTAGAATTAATTTGAACAAAATAAAAGAATATGAGTGTGAAACATAACCAAGCCCAAGCCCAAGCCCAAGCTAGGCTGGGTGGGCAGTGCACGTGTGCATGTTTCAAGTAATATAGACTACTATCTTGGGCTTTGTTTCAAGTCCATGGAAAACCTTATCCTCAACTTTTCCCATGTAGGACTCATGTATAACATAACATGAGTTCTGAAATGATTAAATATCCTACTTTAATTTCCTTTAATTATGGATTCCTACCATTAAAATGGTTTCTACTATAGTAAAACACAATCTTTAATATATCAAGTACAACTCCCAAAAGTTGTTTTAGGCTAACTAATCATGAGTTCACAAATATGAACTTCTAACGTTGAAATTTTTAACAATCCCTCACAAATCCATAGTTAAAGACTATCCAGGATTGACATAATCTACTTTCGATAATAGTACCTTCTGATTTAAACCACTACTTAAGTTATCCAACTTATAGCCCCTACAAGAATAGATGGGTTTAAGCTTCGAATCTGAACTTTACGTGTGACGGCGTCTGAGGTGTAAATTTTGGGTGTATAAAAATTATCAAATTTAAATCCATCCCTTAGTCAAGTTTAACTAAAATATTAATTCCAAAATACACATATGAGCAAGTATACTTATCGCAAGCATAGTATAGGGAATTAACAAGTATCGATTCTCAAAGGAACAAGTATGCACTAATCACTCATCATTCATTGTTTAATCGACCCAAATAAAGTGAAAAAATAATAAAAAAGAGAAATAAAGAAATATATACAACTCAAGGATGTAGGAATATGCAATTTAGACAATTATCCTAGAAAACATGATAATAAACCAACTAGCAATTCTCTCAACTAATTATCATCTTATCATCATAAAGGAATATAAAATAAAATTCATTCGTTTCACAAGTCATGAATCTACATAAATAAATTCCACTTCGTTTGTCAATCCATGGAATAACTATATTTTGATTAATATTAACAAATTTGTCAATCAAGCTAACATAACCAAAACATGCATTAAGCTTATTCCTTATAAGCATGAAATTATCTAATAACCTTTTGTCAAGGAGAAATAAACTTAATCTTTGATAACTTAGTCCTACAATTTTAACTTCGTCGTTTAAATCCATTAAGATTAGACAAATACGAAATCGGTGCAATGAAACTACTAACATTGTTGTCCCAAGTCAATTAGAAGAACTCGCATCAATAACTAATGATAATAAGTAATCAAACACCAAATATGATAAAGAATTGATCAAACAACTAAATTAACACAAAATCATGAATCCCAAAATAATGTTAAATTACAATGAAAACATTGACTACATCATTGTTTAAGGAAAAGAAAACAAAGATAAAAGAAAGCACTGATAGACAAGTCTCTTTCTTCACCCTTGAAGACTCTCTTAAACAATCCTCCTTAATTGGGTGAATTCCTCCTTCAATGACTGATTTGAATTTATGCTCTTAGATCCATCTCCACGCACCTTCTCTTGTGCTTTCTCTTGCTTTTATAAGCCTCTTTGATGTTAAATACATTGCTGGAGGAATCTTGGCCGAGTAGGAATTAGAAAATACCAAAATCGTTAGAAAATTCCCAAATTCATGCACAGGATTTTCGCCTTCCAGAGCGGGACTAGCGCTGGGTACCTTTGACCCACTTGGCGCCAGGTACATTCTATTCTTTCTCTAGATTTTTGCTTTGATTTCACAGGCCGGACAAAATGCACCCGACACCTGGTCCACTAGCCAGACTTGGTGCCCAGTCTGTTATGTTTTCTTCCTAAACGTTGATCGGGTCCCCTACTTGACCATAATGGACCCGGCGCCTGGTCCCTTGTTGGGTCTGTGCTAGGTGCATTCTAAAATTGTTCACTTTTTATTGGGATTTAACTCAAATTTGCACAAATTTGCCAAAAATATTTTTTACAAGAAAAATGTCAAATAGGAAGAAATATTCCTAGTTATTACAACAAATGGATCATAAAGCAACCTCAAATAACTAGTGAAATAATAGTGATTTTAGCCTTATCACATACCCCCACACGTGAACTTTTGCTTATCCTCAAGCAAAACACTATAGTAAAGAAAAATTATCAAGAAAATGCAAGTTCTTTCTCATTCTAAAAAAAAAAAAAAATGTTAACAAAGCAAGGATTATAACTTCCCTTCAAACTTTAGATACAACTCTTGTCATTCACACCCTTTGAAAACAATTTAAACTTTGAAACTTTTGACAAGATATCACAAAACTCTTGAAGTTAAATTAATCAAGTTTATGTCTTAGTCTAAGAAAATTATTTTACACTTCAAGTTAAAATATAGATAACATGAATCACATAAGTCAAGCCATCTACCAACTCAAACATTATAAATCCAAAAATTGTTCAACTCAAGTCAAGATGTAAGGAAAGCACTCCAATTTTTTTTCTCTCTATTTTTTTACATTGACTGGGGAATTGATAGCCTCAAATGCATGGATTTCTCTTCACACACTGTACCCCTTTTAGTCATCATCTTTTTTTCAGCATTTTTTTTTCCATCATATTTCTTTCTTTTGCTTTTGGGAATTTATAGCCTCAAGAAAGTGGATTTTCCTTTACTATCTGTATTGGCCCGCATATCAAGCAAAAATAATATTTTTTTTCCATCTTTAAAAAGGAAACAACAATCAATTCATTTTTTAAAATTTTCAACTCGCAAAAATTTTCCACAATCTTTCCTCTCAAAGATCTTTTATCAATTCACATTCCTCATCACAACTCAAAGCTAAGTAAAATTTTGACTCATAATACAAGAGTTAGCCAATAAACTTTCCCCACATTCATCATATCCTCCATATTTAAAATAGATGTGTCAAATAACATTTAAACACCAATGCCTAAACAAGATTAACCAACACTCTCAAGCCTTGACAATATCTTATTTAATACACCAATTTCATAAAGATCAACCAAATGAATGACAAAAATTCATATCCAAGTAAGAAAAAGAATTGCAACCTTTCTAAACAATGAAAGCTACAAAAATTTTGAAAAATTTCAGGCAAAAATGATATGGAAAATATTTCCAATACCTAAATTCTCCCCCATACTTAAATGGGACATTGTCCTCAGTGGCAAAAAATACAACAATGAAAGCAAAGCTAAGAAGACCAAAAGAAATAAAGCGAAAGAATAGAAAAAGAAAAACTTCCATTGCACATTAGTTCCAAAATTTCCAAACTTTCAAATTTTCAAAATTCAAAATATTTACAAAGTAGTAGTCCAATACCAAGAAAACACCAAGATGATTGATAGAAACTTGGACAAAGAATATCACCAAACCACTCCCACGCACTCTAACTAGACAATGTCCTCATTAGCAAAATATTAACACCTTAAAGCATCACCAAAGGGACCAAAAATAATAAAGGGGTAGAAAGTTAAGCAATACTCCCCAAATGCAATAAGTTTTAATAGATATTAAAACTAGAAATAGAGAAAAGAGCTTGTCGAAAAGGATTTTATTTTGACCTACAAAAGAAAACACAAATGAAAGCACAAGGAAACTAATAACAAAATAAAGACACACCTAAACAAAAAAAAAACTAAAAATCCTAAGAAAGCAAATAAAGACACAACTCACTCCCCCACACTTAAGATGGAAAATATTTTCCTTAATACCAGGAGATAAATGACACTTGACAATTTAAACAACACCAAACCTAAAACAAAGATATAAACTATTTCCACTCATTATGCTTCCTCATCAAACCTTTGTAAAAGAGATTAAAGCTCAAAGTAGAAGATAGGCATGATGAATATAGAAAGAAGAAAGGTTTTTGAAAAAAGTGATGTTCATGAAAACAATTTTTCTTAGTAAAGAAAAACACAAAAACCTCATTCTCCAACATTTCTTTAGACACAAAAATATCTTTTTCAACATTGGAAAGCACATAGTATCTAACGGATGCATGAACGTTGAAATTACCAATTAACCCTTCAAAAGAAATTTCACAATTAAAATTCCCCTTTAAACTTAGTATTTGAGTTCTCAAAGATGAAATCAAGAAATCTTTATTTTTCAATGCATGATCTACAAAAACTAAATTACCTCCGTTTGGATAGGGTGAAGGGTAGAAATTGTCAATATCCTCCAAGGATTTCGTATTATGTAGTATTGAAAGATCCAATTCCTTGAGGAATGTTAAGCTCAACACATCATCAGTAGGACCATTTTTCTCCATGAGTTGAGAGGAACCTAAGAAATCATGTGACAAAGAAAATTAGAAATATTAGTATATAGAGTAGAATCGAATACCTCTCTTGCCACATCGTGCAATTATTCCTCATCGCCTCTCTCTTCTCCATGGCCAATTGTACGAGCCAACATGAACTCATGAGTCTCATCAACAGTCTTAGCTAATTGTGTCCTTTGTCGCACAATCGTTGGGAAGCTTTTTCATGCCACTAAATAGATGATTTTTTATTGGCAACAAAAGAATTCACTAGTGCTTCTAATGACGTCTCACTAAAAACATCAATATGAGCTTGTAACTTTGCCAATCGATCATCAATGTAACTTCTTTGATCTTGTGCACAAAAATGATTGTCCATGATGATGTCAACCCGTACTCAAAGAAAAACAAAAATCAAATCAAAAAGAAAAATAAAGAAAAGCAAAAATTTAAACAAATAAAAAGTAAAAAAAAAAATCATATACTAATAAAAACACTTAAATATTCACAAAGTACCTAGCAAAACAAAAGTTAGTAACATTTACAAATATTGTTAGTATTATATAGGCATAGTACAATATTGAATCAAGTTAGTTAGTTAAGGTACATTTATACATACAACAAGATATGGCACATAATTACAAAAAGAACTTATATACATATTTACATATAGACATATATACAATTAAATATGGTTAAATCAATAAAATCCAAGATTTCATAATATTATTCCCCGGCAACGGCGATAAAAACTTGATGCGTAAATTTTAGGTGTATAAAAATTATCAAATTTAAATCCATTCCTTAGTCAAGTTTTAATTAAAACATTAATTCTAAAATAAATATACGAGAAAGTATACTTATCGCAAGCATAGTGTAACACCCCGCTACCTAGGCCCGCCAGGGAAGAGGATGTCACCCCGTCCCAAGGATAAGGGGTCTTTATAACTAGGTCACCTAAATAAAATAGCGGATTAAAATAATACTTTAACTCAAAAATTTATTACATCTCAAGAATAAATCCAAGAATTCCCAAACACAAATCCATAAATAAAAATTATCCACTCTCAACTCCCCAAAGTAATACATAAGAATAAATGACAACATTCTCTTCCAAGGCAGATAACACTAGCTACTTATCCCCACAGCAGGATCGACCTGAAATCATGGTAAAAAGAGTGATGAGACAGAAATCTCAGTAAGCCCCGTGTGTGAGTTGGGCTAAAAAGACAAAACACTTTTCATGATGCATGCACTAACAGTATATCAAAAGCTTTGTCATGCCTTCTTTACAAATTTAACTCTCACTTCTTGAAAGATAGTAGTGAGAAGTCATGAAGCAAAATGCTCTTAAATTTTTTGTTTGGAAAGATATGAATAATTAAAAGATTTTGAGCTTCAAATAAAATTCCAATGACACTTTAGAACAGTTCCTCGAAAATAGCTCAACAATTAAAGCAACCAAGTTAATCTGACAGGACACAGCGGTGGCTCTCACACAAGGTGAAGCACTTGACCCCCGACAGGTGGTGAAAGGGCACAGAGGTGGCTCTCACTTCTGTGAAGCACTTGACCCCCAACACCTGGCAGGTGTACATCCTACCGAGTGAGATACTCCTCCCTCTCTCACTCAATCCAAACCGGTTGTCCCACTTTCGGCTGTCGGTTCTACCAGAACCTCGTCGCTAGCTGAGGACGGCTCAACCTTTTATACTGATACCCTGATCGAAAAGAGTCAACCTCTCGGAGGTGGCCACCTGCCGAGAGATATCCCCAGACCAACCAAAGGCTAGTATAAAGGCCTAACCCCCATTGAGTACTCAACGTTATTCAATCTTCACAATTCATAAGGCTCCAAAGTGGAACCTACAAAATTAGCTCAATACAGTTCCAAACAACATTTTTCAACTCGAACAAAAATTTTAGAAGGCATGGTTTTAAGTCAATAATTTATTCCACAAATTCATAGTGGGGGAGCCACATGCTCAAATAAGTCATGCTGTGATTTTCAAAAATTAGATGCATGCCCAAAAATTTATCTCTTGCATATTCAAAACAAATCAAAATGTTTGATGCTTGGCTCCTAAGTCATGCCTGACACATTTTAAAAATTTATAAATCTAGAAGTTTCTAAAATTAGAAATTTTCCAAATGTAGAAAGTTTCCAAAATAAGAAGGTTCCAAATATAGAGGTTTTCAAAATTAGCTACCGTGCTAAAATTTCGTATTTGCAAGAGATACTCACCAACCTTACTTTCAAACCAAGATAATAAAATAAAATCAATTTCATGAATGCAAGGGAACTTACCTTATCCTTGCTCAAAAGAAAGGTCTCCAACAGTTGACCTAACCCCGCCTGGGGTAAATATAAATCACAATCAAACTCAAGCCAAAGATTTACTTCCACAAATAAAACTAGCTCAACTCACTACTACCATGATCCTAGTGTCCCAAGCTTTAAGGCCAAATAATAAATAAAAAGGTTTGTAAGCTAAGTCTAATTTGATATTTAAAATAATTAGTGTTTTGGAAAATCGGTACTAATAAGTTGAAGATTTAAATCTCGCTAAAATAATTTAGAGTTTATTCGATAAAGGGTCCTAGGTTATATTAGGTAAAATAATGATGTATTAATAATTACGTTGTTAGAAAATAATTGATAGCTAAAATTAGTTGAAAATAAATTTAATGAGTCTAGCTCGAAAAATAATAAATAAATTCTTAATGGGTTTTGATTAAAAGATAATAATTAAATTTTTAGTAATAAATATTTTACTAATTATAATTATTTTCATAAAAGGCTTTATTTGATTTCATTATTTTTAAATAATATCTACATATATATATATATATATATATATATTTTCTAGCAAAAGTTATTATTTATTTTACTAAAATATCCTTATTATATATAATAATCCAAATTTACCCCTCCTAGGGTTTTTTTTTTTTTCGAAATTACTAGCAAAATCATATTAGGAAATATTTTATTCATGAAATAAAAATTAGCTTAGGGACAACTAGGTCATGATTATATTTCTATGGCTAAACATAACCATGAGCATATACAATCCTTCAATTCATCAAATCATCCAAATCATGCATATAAGCATAGATCTAGACTTACTACGTCATGATCTAACTATTACTAGCATAAATATAATCATAGCTTCAATAATCACACAAGAATATAATTCCTATTCATCATAGATGACATAATCTATAGCATACTTGATCATGGAGACATACATCAAACCCTAGAACACCATATTTTCAACCAAGATAAGCAACTCATGCAAAAATCCCATCTCCTTCATATTCATACATATATTCATGCTTCAATCTCAACTCATCACAACAATATATACTCAACCCTATTCATGATTCATCTTCTATCAACATCATCCTAAAGATATGAGTCTAGAATTTAAAAGAAGGGTTAAAAAGGCTTACTTGATTGGTGAGTACCTTGAAGGATTTTCGAATGAATCTCAACCCCTAGATGCCTAAATCCGTTCAAGGAAGATGAAGAAAGCATGGCCATTGGTGAAGAAGCCATCCGGCCAAGAAGGAGAGAGATTCGGCCAAGAGAGAAAGGGAGTGTTCGGTCGAGAGAGAGAGAGAGAGAGAGAGAAGAGAGAAGAAGAGAGTCTATTAGCATGTTTAAACACATATATATTCATTAGAGATCAAAGATTAGCGAAGATGAAGTTGATTGAACAAACCTACCTTGAAGGTGTTCTTGAGCTTTCACAAAATTTCTGGTTTTTTATCCAAAAAAGCAAGTTGGATTTTGTAGTTTGATGTTAAAAATGGCACGGATGGACTCACAGCAACGAATAGATGAAATCTAGAATTTTTAGAGGTGGTTTGAGGTGATTTGGAGTGGTATTAGGTGAAAGAAAGGAGTAGGTATTCTTAGTGTACTATGTGTTCTTGAAGGTTGAAGAGAATAGAGAGCTTTTGGATAGAGGCTACCAAAATTCTGAAGAGATTAGGGCTGACCGAATTTCTGTAGGGTTTAGGGAGATGATTTTTTTGTTTGGAAGGAAAAAGGAAAGACTAGTTGTTGAAATCCTTGAAGAATATTTTTGGGAAGCAATTTTGGAAACTAAATATTCAAGGAGATCTTTGATTATTGGAGAGCTTTTGGAAGTCTGCCATGGACGAATTTCTGAGCAGTATTTCGGCTGAATGAAAGCTGGTTGAAGGAGGCTAAGGGTGGCCAAAATTAAAAAGTATAATGGTGAAGGGAAGGTCTGGTTGTTTGAGGGATATTTTATGGAAGGTTGCTAAATCATGGTGGCTGGAATTTTTGGTATCCAAATCAAGGCATGATTGCAGAATTTTTTTGGAAATCTTTTAGGCAGCCATGACTGGATTTTTAGTGCAAAACTTAGGGAGGATAATGGAGCTCAGTTAATGAAGGTTTAAGGGTGGTTTGTGCAGAAAATGATGCAGTTTCGGCTAGGATAGAACTAGGAACAAAGCTGGAAATAAATCCTGCACAGGATTTTCGCCCTTGCTGGAATTTTCACTGGGTAGTTTCAGCTGCCACTTCCAACTAGCTTGCAAGGAGTTTAAAGGAGATTTTTGGGGTCTTCCATGGATGGTTTCCAGCCTACTTTATGGAGAAAAAACGTAGCTAAGATGCTGAGCAAAAATTGGAAGAAAACAGCTTGGTTTCGGACCTCCAAAGCTGCGAATCTGCCCAGAAATTTTTTTAGTTTTGCACAGTATTTGTGCAATCTGAAAATGGCCAGGAAAATTCAGATTTCAAGCTGATCAAAAAGGCCATTTTCTGGCAGCATTTGGGAGGGAATAATGGCTAAGAATTTTGACACCTTGAAGGTACAAGAAACTAAAAATTTTCAATTCAATACATGAAGGGAAATGAACCTAGCTAGAGTGAATTTTTAGAAAGTTCACTAAGGAATTTAATTCACTTGAAATCCTTCCATTGTTTCGGTCCATAAGATGTCTTTTACTAAGACATTTTAAACCTTCAAAGCCACAGCACATTGCTGGAATTTTTCTAGAATAAAATTGGCTTGAACAAAATAAACAAACTAATGAATTGAGAAATAGGAAAAATTAAGGATCAAGAGGAAATGAATTCCTCTTAGGAATTTTGTGTAGAGCAAAAGAGTAGGATTTAAAGACTCATATCATGTCTCTCATAGAACAACATCTCTACCCTACTCCAAACACCACTAAGGCCGACAATGATACTTCCCAAGCAAAAAAAAAATTTAATCATGCAATAGCTCTAATAATGGAATTTGAACCCAAGACCTCAAGAATTAATTCTAAGGCTCTAACCACTACACAACAACTCTTGTTCTTATTTCCTCTCTAAAAATATTTTCCTATTCAATCCTCAAGCTATCTCCCTTTTTCCATCTTAGGCAAAAATTACCATTTTGCCCTTCCCACTCAATACTCACAATCAAGCCTTCGAGACAATAAAACGCAAATCCAAAGCACATAAAATCATATAAAAAAAATATTTAAACATGTAATAAAATATGATATGCATCCCAACCCTCTTACTTTAAGGTTGGTTTCGACTGGGGTTTCACACCCTACCCTCCTTAGAAGAATTTCGTCCCGAAATTCAAACATACCTCTATTTCAGCTCGAGATACTTCTATTTAACCCACTCTTCTGATTCCCACGTGGCATCCTGCGTGCCATGATGCTCCCACTGAACCTTAACCATCGGGTCTGGGCAATTTCGACCCATCACATCCCCATTAATATGGCCAATCCAATTTCACATAGCGATGCGCATGATTAGAATAAATTAAAATATTTGCATAATAGTAGGCTTACTTTTTCTTATTGTTGCATCTGCTTCTAGTACCTCTACATTCGGTCTTCGGCATTCACCTAAGATTTCTATCCTCACTTCATGCAGCTCCAACAATGTCGGCTCGACTGGCCGAGCGAGCAAGCATTGCTGGGTTTCCTCGGTTGGCACTTCCAATTTTTGGACAGTTATTCCTCATATGTGAAAGGTCTCTGCAAAGAAAGCATTTTCGGTTCTCCTTCTTAGACCAACAGTCCTTCATTTCGTGTCCCCTCCTGCCACAGTGATGGCAGGTTATCGCATTTGCAGGCCTCTTATGAGTAACATGCTCAGATGAGTTCGATGCTTTGCTATCTACTCTACCTTTATCTTCATTCTCAGTACGAGTTGCGACTTCCACCGCTGCAGCATAAGTCGTTGGTAGGAATAGTGCCAATGCCCTTTTAAGTTCCTATCTCAATCCCTTCATGAACTATCGGGTGCGGTTTTACTCTGTATCTATTAGCCGTTGACAGTACTTAGATAAGCAATTGAATTGAGCAGCGTATTGAGCTACTGTCATATTCCCCTATTTTAAGCTCTGGAACTCGTCTTCTCACTTCTCGACTATCCACTGAGGGATGTATTCAGCTCTGAATGATTCAACAAAACTATTCCAGTTCCATTCCTGTCTTGTCCTTTCCCATTTTCCCTGTATCTGCTGCCACCAATCTCTCGCTGGTCCTCTTAGTCTGAAAGCAGCAAATTTCACCATCTGCTCCTCTGAGTATTGCAAGGTGCGGAATATGTCCTCCATCTGTTCTATCCACAACTCTGCGTTTTGTTCCTGCTCTGCCTCACCATAGTATGTGGGTAGTTGAAACTTCAAAAACTGCTCCAAGGCTTCATCTTCACCATGGGGTGCTCTCTTCTCCGCTATCGCTTAGAGGATTTCAGTCATCTTATTGAAAGCTTGTCCTATTGAGATATCAGTTGATCCTTCTGGCTCCTCTTCTTGACTTTCTTCGCCTACTACTTCCTCATCCTGTGAAGGGTTTTGCGTAGGCTCATGCTCTAGGTTTTCTAGTTCCACTCTAGGAATCCTACTTCTACGAGTAGTTGCTTGGTGTCTCGAAGGCATCTTCTTGTCACAAAGGTTACACCCTTATTATGAATGCATGTAAGAAATGTTCATGCACATAACGTCACATGCGAATCAAGTAATAGAGCGTAGGCATAATGAACATTTGTCACACAAAATGTTTGCACATGAGTATAAAATATAAAAAAAGAGAGAGGTTTCCCCAAAAGTAATCCTCCCATAAAATAACATATATTGCATACTGAAACATATAGTTCTTAAAAGAAATAGGTTCCACATTAGATATCATCATTCATAGAGCATAGTTTGCAAAGAAATTTGAAGTTCCAAAATAAAAACATAAGTACTTAATCATTTCATCTTCAAAAATAATATTACTATCGCCATCCCAACCCTCTCCTTAGCATAACTATTCATCACTAGAACCATCAGGGTTCGATGGAAAACACCTCAATTGTTTTTTTTTCCAGCTAGGTCTAGAAACCTAAGAAGTTCCTCTACTTCTTCCGATGGCTTAGAAGCGAAATACATACTAAAGGTGGTGGCTGCCTAATTCGAGGCATCATAGACTTACGAGTGAAAGGTAAGTCTTCTAACCATCTTGCACACAAAACACACTAGAATTAGTAACAAATTGAAATACCTAATGCACTATATCCATATAGTTGAAAGAAAATGCCTAAACCTAGTCTCTGATACCACTTGTAACACCCCGCTACCTAGGCCCGCCAGGGCCGAGGATGTCGCCCCGTCCTAAGGACAAGGGGTCTTTATAACTAGGTCACCTAAATAGAATAGCAGATTAAAATAATACTTTAACTCAAAATTTTATTACATCCCACGAATAAATTCATGAATTCCCAAATACAAATCCATAAATAAAAATTATCCACTCTCAACTCCCCAAAGCAATACATAAGAATAAATGACAACATTCTCTTCCAAGGCAGATAACACTAACTACTCATTCTCACAGCAGGATCAATCTGAAATCATGGTAAAAAGAGTGATGAGACGGAAATCTCAGTAAGCCCCGTGTGTGAGTTGGGCTAAAAAGATAAAACACTTTTCATGATGCATGTACTAACAGTATATCAAAAGCTTTGTCATACCTTCTTTACAAATTTAACTCTCACTTCTTGAAAGATAGTAGTGAGAAGTCATGAAGCAAAATGCTCTTAAATTATTCTGTTTGGAAAGATATGAATAATTAAAAGATTTTGATATTCGAATAAAATTCCAATGACACTTTAGAATAGTTCCCCGAAAATAGCTCAACAATTAAAGCAACCAAGTTAATCTAACAGGGCACAGCGGTGGCTCTCACACCAGGTGAAGCACTTAATCCCTGACAGGTGATGAAAGGGCACAGAGGTGGCTCTCACTTCTGTGAAGCACTTGACCCCCAACTCCTGGTAGGTGTACATCCTACTGAGTGAGATACTCCCCCCTCTCTCACTCAATCCAAACCGGTTGTCCCACTTCCGGCCGTCGGTTCTACCAGAACCCCGTCGCTAGCTGAGGACGACTCAACCTTCTATACTGACACCCTAATCAAAAAGAGTCAACCTCTCAGAGGTGACCACCTGCCGAGAGATATCCCCAGACCAACCAAAGGCTAGTATAAAGGCCTAGCCCCCATTGAGTACTCAACGTTATTCAATCTTCACAATTCATAAGGCTCCAAAGTGGAACCTACAATATTAGCTCAATACAGTTCCAAACAACATTTTTCAACTCATAAATGAAACTACTAACATCGTTGTCCCAAGTCAATTAGACGAACTCGCATTAATAATCAATGATAACAAGTAATCAAACACCAAAGATGATAAACAATTAATCAAATAACCAAATTAATACAAAATCATGAATTCCAAAATAATGTTAAATTACAATAAAAATATTGAATACATCATTGTTTAAGGAAAAGAAAACAAAGATAAATGGAAGCACTCATAGGCAAGTCTCTTTCTTCTCCCTTGAAGACTCTCTTAAACAATTCTCCTTTATTGAGTAAATTCCTCCTTCAATGAGTGATTTGAATTTATGCTCTTGGATCCACCTCCACACATCTTCTCTTGTGTTTTCTCTCACTTTTATAAGCCTCTTTGATACTAAATTCGTTGCTAGAATAATCTTGGCCGAGTAGGAATTAGAAAATATCGAAATCTCTAGAAAATTCCTAAATTTGTGTACAAAATTTTCACCTTCTAGAGCAGGCCTGGTGACCCACCAGCGCTAGGTACAGTCTGTTCTTCCTCTAGATTTTTGCTCTATTTTTACTGGCCGAACAGAATGGACCCGGTGCCTAATCCACTTGCCAGACCTGGCACCAGGTCTGTTCTGTTTTCTTCTTGAACATTGCTTGGTTTCCCCTGCTTGACCAGAATGGACTTGGCACCTGATCTCTTAGCTGAGCCTGACGCCAGGTACATTTTAGAATTATTCACTTTTTGCTCGAATTTAACTCAAATTTGCACAAATTTACTAAAAATACTTTTTGCAAGAAAATTGCCAAATAGAAAGGAATATGCCTAGTTGTTACAATAAATGTATCACAAAATAACCGCAAATAACTAGAAAAATAATAGTGATTTTATCCTCTATCAGCGTCTATTGGTAATAACAGATTATTGGTTATGGAGACAATCTTTAGTGTTGATATATTATGGCCATTTACCTGATCCTGTCTCGTAAGTGTATTCAGAGAAAACCCAATTCCCTTTAGCTATGACCACACAATACCACTCACATAGTTGGTGATTTGCAAGGATATACTGCTACCATCCTGTCTAAAAGATTTGATCTCATTTAGAGTCAAAACTCTTACTAAACTTGCAGTAAATGCATCTTAAAGCTTTCAGGAAAAGGACCTAGACACAAAGGTATCAAATCAATGAACGATTCACTCAGACAGCCTATTTATACCACATTAAACTACCTTGTGAGATCTCTAGTTGGTCAATTAGGTTGCCATTATAGGTGAATCATTAATGGGTTATGAGTCTCATTCCCAACCTAAATTCAAAGAACAATGATGTTTCCAATCCCTTAGTTATGGGGTCCATCATGTTATCTTTAGATCTAACAAAATAAATGAACACCACCCTTTTAGATACTAATTTCCTTGTAGACTTAAGTCTAACTCGGATGTGTCTCTTGATCTTTTGATTATACTCAATACTCTTTATCTTTGTGATTGTGGTTTAACTATCACAATGCACAAATATAGCTGTGACAGACTGTTGACCATTGGCAAAGAGGAAAATAGTCCATACAGTCGCTCAGCTTCCATTCTAGTAATATACAAGGCACAAAACTCAGCCTCAAAGGTTAACTGAGTTATCAAAGTCTATTTACAAGACATCCAGGTGACTGCTCCACCACCTAATGTAAAAACATATCCAGTGCAACCATTGCTACCAGAGTTCTTTGCAATTCAAATTCATCACTATACCCGAGTGAATATGGATCGTGGCCTTAGAAGCAAACAAAAATAATGTAAAATTGCAGAAATAATAGTGGAAGTTTTAAAAATAAATATACCTCTACGATTTCTTTTATATATTTGCTTAGGCACAGTCTTAGGTGCCTAGACAACACGATCTTCCTCTAGTTGGCTTGTTGAACCTCGGATTTCTATCCTGCAAGCCTGCGTCTCATTCACGCTTGGCTTTTGACCTTTTGGAATATAAACGATACTTGAAGACTTGGTGAAAGCCAATTTAAAGAAAGAATTGGCCTTTGAAATTCTCTTGACAATCTGCTAAAGAACAGTACCAGGAGAAGTAATTCTCTAATTTTATGTCCACTCGAAGAATTGACACATAGAGAAAAGCTTAGAGGGAATGACAGACGTGAAAATAGGCTTAACTTTTAGTTAACTTAATTTTTTTCCAGTCTTATCAACCATATCAGAATTCTAATAAACTTGAAGTATTTAAGATAATTTGAAACTCTATCTTCTGATAACCTATCTAGCTATCACCTGGACCAGACTCGTATATCTCAACCAACTGCTAAACCAGTTAGCCTTAAGCTAAGCAGGTTCAAGCTAGCCTATTGGATCTTAATCTAAGCTATTGGATCCTATTAGGATAAGCTGTTACATTGTGGTGGTGCCTCCTTATCATTCTTTTAGAAATACCCATCTTCAATCTCATTCGTCATGTCTAGAGAAAAAGGTCAAACTTCCAAAAGAGCTAGAGCCTCATCTTCCTCTACCCCTACATCTATAGACCCTTTATTTCACCATCCTACTGATTTTATTGATCCTTCTTGCTAAGAGTGGTACTCCGAGAGGCCTACTAATAAATCATTATAGAAAGCACATTTTCACCCTCTTTAGGCCATGGGCCTCAAGTTAGGACTAATGTTTAGACGGTTGGGGTGGAGACCTATAGTTCAATTGAAGGGATCCTAGTGCCCTGTTTTGATTAAAGAGTTCTATGCTAATATGGTCCATATATGAATAACCATCTTAAGACCATTAAGACTAGGGTAAAGGGAACCCCTATGTTTATGGATAGATAGAGACTAGCATCCATCATAAATGTTACTAATAAAAGCCCTTAGTTAGCTATAGATCACAACAATCAAAAGATACTTTCTGACCTTAAGTGGAAAGTGAATGATACTCGAGCTACCTTAAGGATATACATGAGAGGTCCAATAGGACAAGTAGGTTTTTATTCTAACAATGATCTTAAAGCTAACATATGTGCCCTAGTCTATATATTTTCTTACAATATTGTTCCTAAGGCTAGTGGGTTCAATGAATCCCTTGTGATTGACCTTTATATTCTCCATAGGATGATGCACACTTAGCCCATCCCGCTTACTCCTTTGATTATCCAATTTATGCGAGATGTGGTCTATTCTCGCCTTTCCACCAAAGCCTTTGTTTTCCTCCTTGTGATCATGAACATTGTGGAAGCCTTTAGCATTAGTTTGGAGGGGGAACTTACTGAAACCACAACTAAGCATAATCTGGCTACTGGGCAAACTTTAGTTAGCTGTAGTTATTAGTATAGTACTGAGGTAAGACGATGGTTAAGGCCTTATAATATGCAGAACTCGAGATAAGTTGAGCTTCCACCAAAGGAAGAGGAATATCTTGCACAACCACCTCGAGCTGGTGCTAGTGGTTCACAATCCCAATTAAGGACTGATTTTGAGGCTAAGGTAACAGGTCAATTAGAGCAGTTGAGAGTGGGCATGGAGACACAAATGGAGATATTGCTTCAGCTTCGTGAGTCCACGACTTTCTTCACTAGGAGGCAAGATGCGTTGGAACAACAATGGGCCCAATGGATGCAGCAGTTTCCTAGACCTCAAGGAGGTGATGGTAGCCATATGGCTGAGGATGATGACGAGGATGATGATAATAAGGATGACTATAATGATGATGAGGATTGAGCCTCTTCCTACTTATCTTTGTTTATTTTCTTTAGTTTTCTTTTCTCTTTATATTTTCCATGACTATTCTTAGGATTTCTTTTTATTTGATTTTTATTTTATTACCTTTTCCTTTTCTAGAGTTATGTTTTCTATTTTTGTTTCTTTTGTATTTTTTTCTAGGTACATTTTCCCAATGACTCCTTGTGATGGATTCACATGTTTTGAAGCTTCTCCATAATAGAAATATTTTCTATTCTCTTTTCTTCCCCTTTATTTATTTTAGCCCATTGACTTTACTTTCGTTACTAGAGTTTTTGTCATTGAGGACATTGTTTAGTTTAAGTGCAAGGGAAGAGTTTCGCCTTGAAGATATATTCCATATACTTTAGCTTTGGGCTATATTATATTTTGGCTGACATTTTTCAAAAAAAAATTGTGGTTTTTAGTGTTTTGCAAGGCTGTAGTTCTCTTTCTTACTTGGGATATGAGTTTTGTCATTCACTTGGTGGATTTTTATTAATAATGAATTGATTTATTGGATGAGATATGCTAACACTTGCAAATTTGGGTTAATCTTGTTTATACATTAGTGTTTGAATATTATTTGATTCATCTAGTTTGAATATGAATAATATGATGAATGGGGGGAAATTTGTTAGTTAACTCTTATATTATAGGTTTAAATTTTGCTTGACTTTGAATTGTGATGAGGAATGTAAGAAAAAAAAATAATTGAGTGAAAAAAAAAAAGATTGTGAGTGAAAAATGAGTGAAAAAAAATTGTTTCCACATTGTTTCCTTTTTTAAAACGAGAAAGCACTTTTTGCTTTATTATGGGGGCTGATGCATAAATTTTAGGTGTATAAAAATTTAAATCCATCCTTAACTAAGTTTTAATTAAAACATTAATCCCAAATTACATATACGAGCAAGTATACACATCGCAAGCATAGTATAGGGAATTAATGAGTACCGATTCTCAAGGGAATAAGTACACACTAATCACTTTTCATTCATTGTATAACTAACCCAACAAAGTGATAGAATAATGTAAAGGAAAAAATAAGTAAAGTATGTATGTGATATATATATATATATATATATATATATATATATATATATATAACTCAAGGATGCAATTTCATGTAACTAGACAATTATCTTGGAAACATAATATTGAATCACTTAGCATTCATCACAATCAATTGTCATCTTGGCATCATGAAGGAATTTAAGTAAAATCCAATCGTTTCCCAAGTATGAACTCACTTATGTAGACTCTACTTCTTTCCCAATCCATAAAACCACTATCTCTTGATTAATTTAGAAGATTTCTCAATCTCACTAAAATATCCAAAAGATGCATTAAATTCTTCCTTCAATAATTACCCATATACTCTATGTGATAATAAACATGAAATTAGTTAACAACCCAATATTCTAGGTGAAATCAGCCCATCTTTGACTACTTTAGTTCTTTAATCTTAACTCTATTTCCCAAGTCTATTAGGATTTAATAAATACAAAATCAATGCAATGAGCTTCTAATGTCATTTTCCAAGTGAATTAGAAGAAAACACATCAATAAATCGATGACAACAATTAATCAAATACCAAGGATAATAATAGATTGATCAAAATCCCAATTAACTCAAAATCATAAACTCTAAAATAATATTCAACTACAATCAAAACATTAAGCACACCATTGTTCTAGAAAAGTAAACAACGGGTAAACAATAGAACTTATAGACAAGCCCTTCTTCTTCTCTTGAAGACCTCCTTTGAACAATACTCATTTGAATGGTGAATTTGTCTTTGAAAAATAAGTAGCTAGCTTAGATCCTTTAATTCACACCTTTCTCTTGTGTTTTTCTTATATTTATAAACTTCCTTGACACCAAAATTCATAGTTTGAGAAGTCTAGTCCGAGTAAAATTCAAAAAATACCAAAATCATTTGGAAGATACAAAATTCGCACAAAGCATAGTTGCCCCGACTCTGAACAGAATGGACCCGGTGCCTAGTCACTTCGACCTGCCTGGCTCTAGGTTGCTTCTGGTTTTCTCCTTTAAATTGCTCTGTTTTTCTATGTTTTTCCAAAAGCAAACCTGGCGCCGGGTTAGTTAGCTTGTCCTGGCGCCAGGTCAAGTCTGGAATTGCACACTTTTTGCTCAAAATCTTCTACTTCCAGCACAAATTCATCATGAACACTTTCCACAAATAAAATATCATATAGGAAGGAATATGCCTAGTTATTACATCAAAAGTATCTTGAATTAGCCTTAAATAATTAGAAAATTAGTAATAAATTTAGCCCTTATCACATTCCCTCATATTTAAACCTTTGATTGTCCTAAAGCAAAACACTTAAATTAAGAAGAAAATAATTAAAAAAACATATTTTTTTTATTTTTCCAAAATTTTGATCACAACAAGGCTCATAACCTCCCTTCAAACTTTAGATATAATTTTGCCATTCATTCAACCTTTTGAAAACAATTGCAAACTAAAGCACTTGATAAGACATAACAAGACTCTTGAAGTTAAATTAAGTAAGTTTATACTTCAGTGTAAGAAAATTATTTCACCATTCGAGCAAAAATGTAGATAGCATGAATCATACAAGTCAAGCTACCTACCAACTCAAGCATTATAAATCTAAAATTGCACAACGCAAGTCATGATTTAAGGATAATACTCCATTTTTTTCTCTCAATTTTTTTTATGACTTAAGGAATTGATAGTCTCAAGTGAGTGGATTTCTCTTCACGCACCGTATTGGCCCCCTTATAGTCATCACTCATCATTTTTTTTCAACATTTTCCTTTCTTTCATTTGCTTTCGAGAATTAATAGCCTCAAAAAAGTGGATTTCTCTTCACTATCCATATTAGCTCCCATAATCAAGTAAAAAGTGCTTTCTCACCCTTAAAGACGAAACAAGTTTTTTCCAACTCATTTTTCTCATTTTTCCACTCACAATCTTTCCATTCAAAGATTTTTTTTTCTCCTCACATTCCTTATCACAACTCAAAGTTAGGCAACCATAATACAAAAGTTAGCCAACAACTTTCCTTATATTCATCATATTTTTCATATTCAAACTAGATAAGTCACATAACACTCAAACACTAATGCATAGACAAGATTAACCCAAATCTCAAGTCTTAACATATCCCATCCAATATACCAATTTATTAATAAAAATTCACCAAATGAATGACAAAACTCATATCCAAATAAGAAAGATAACTACAACCTTGCTAAAACAATGAAAACCACAAAATTTTTAAAAACTTTCCCACAAATTTCAGCAAATGAAAAATATCTTCAATGCTAAACTCTCCCCCCACATTTAAACTGGATATCATCCCCATTGGCCAAAAATTGACACAATAAAGCATATCCAAAGGAACTAAAAATAATAAAGGGGTAGTTAAGCAATACTTTCCAAGTGCAATAAGCTCCAATAAATGTTAAAACTTGGAAAAAGAATAGAAGAGTTTGTTCAAGAAGAATTTATTCAAACTTGCAAAAGAAAACACAAAGAAAATAAAAACACACCAAAAGAAAAGAAAACATGTTCAAACCAAATGCTAAGAAAAATAACGACTCAATCCCTCACACTTAATGTGGAAAATATTTTTCTTATTGGGGGAAAAATGCCTTACAATCAAAGCTCCCAAATAACACGAAAAAACATGCATACACACACTCTTTCCACTCATCCATGCTTCTACATCAACCCTTTGTAAAGAAAAAAACAACAATAATGCTCAATAAAAGATGTTGGCTTGATGAATGTAGAAAGAATGGAGGTTTTTGAAAAGGGTAAGGTATATGAAAATAATTTTTTCTCAACAAAGAAAACCACATAAACTGCATTCTCTAACATCCCTTTAGACATACAAATATTATTTTCAACATATGAGTGAATATGGTATCTAAAGAATGCATCACTCTTGCCATCACTAATTAACCCTATAAAAGATTTGTCACAACAAAAATTCCCCTTTAAACTTAGTAATTAAGTTCTTAAAGATGGGATCAAATTACTTACCATCACCATCCTTACTTTGCACCATATCTACAAATACTAAGTTACCCCCATTTGAATGGGGTAAAGGGTAGAATTTATTAGCATACTTCAACAGTTTCGTATGATGTAGCATTGAAAGATCCAACTCCTTGAGGCATGTTAAGCTCAACACATCATCATTTGGACCATTGATCTCCAAGAATTGAGAGGAACCTAAGAAATCATTTGACAAAGAGAAAATAGAATTATTAGCACATAAAGCAGAATCGAATACCTCTCTTGCCACATCGTGCAATTGTCCCTTATAGCCTCTATTTTTTTCCCATGGTTAATTGTACGAGCTAGCATGAACTCATAAGTCTCCTCAACAATCTTAGCTAATTGTGTCCTTTGATCGCGCAATCATTGGGAAGCTTCTTCATGCCATTGAACAGATGATTTTTTTATTGGCAACCAAAGAATTTACTAATGGTTCTAATGACATCTCACTAAAAACATCAACGTGAGCTTGTAATTTTGCCAATCTATTATCAATGTAACACCTTTGATCTTGTGCCCAAAAATGATTATCCATGATTATGTCAAACTCGTACTCAGAGAAAAACAAAAATCAAATCGAAAAGAAAAGAAAAACAAGGAATAGAAAAAATTTAAACAAATAAGAAAAACAAAATCATATCCTAATAAAAAGACTTAAATATTCACAAAGTACCCAAAAAAACAAAAGCTAGTAACATTCACAAATATTATTAGTATCATACAGGCATACTACAATATTCAATCAAGTTAGTTAGTTAAGGTACATTTAAACAAACAATAAAATATGGCACTTAGTTACATAAAGAATATATGTACATATTTACATATAGACATCTATGCATATAAAAATGATTAAATCAATGAAATTCAAGTTTTCATGATATTGTTCCTCGATAATAGTGCTAATATCTTGATGCGTAAATTTTAGGTATACAAAAATTATTAAATTTAAATCCATCCCTAACCAAGTTTTAATTAAAATATTAATCCCAAATTATATATACGAGCAAGTATACTCATCGCAAGCATAGTTTAGGGAATTAACAAGTACCGATCCTCAAGGGAACAAGTACACACTAATCACTTTTCATTCATTATTTAACCAAACAAATAAAGTGATAAAATAATGAAAAGGAAAAAATAAGTAAAGTATACATACATAACTTAATGATGCAATATCATGTAACTAGACAATTATCTTGGAAACATAATATTAAATCACTTAACATTCATCACAATTAATTGTCATATTGACATCATGAAAGAACTTGAGTAAAATCCGATCGTTTGCCAATTCATGAACTCACCTATGTAGACTCCACTTCTTTCCCAATCTATGAAACCACTGTCTCTTGATTAATTTAGCAGATTTTCCAATCACACTAAAATACCCATAAGATGCATTAAATTCTTCCTTCAATAATTACCCATATACTCTATGTGGTAATAAACATGAAATTAGTTAATAACCCTATACTCTAGGTGAAATCAACCAATCTTTGATCACTTTAGTTCTTTAATCTTAACTTCATTTCCCAAATCTATTAAGATTTAGAAAATATGAAATCAATACAATGAACTTTTAATGTCGTTTCCCAATTCAATTAGAAGAAAATGCATAAATAAATTAATAGTAACGAGTAATTAAATACCAATGATAACAATAGATTGATCAAAATCTCAATTAACTCAAAATCATAATCTCCAAAATAATATCCAATTACAATCAAAACACTAAGCATATCATTATTCTAGAAAAGTAAACAAATGATAAAAGATAGAATTTATAGACAAGCCCTTCTTCTTCTCTTGAAAACCTCATTTAAATAATACTCCTTTGAGTGGTGAATTTGTCTTTAAAAAATAAGTAGCTAACTTGGATCCTTCAATTCACACATTTCTCCCGTATTTTTCTTGTATTTATAAGCTTTCTTGACGCCAAAATTCGTGGCTTGAGAAGTCTAATCCTAGTAGAATTCAGAAAATACCAAAATCTTTTGAAAGATACCAAATTCATGTGAAAACAAAACTGCGCCGATCTGGACAGAATAGACCCAGCGGCTAGTCACTTTGACCAACCTGGTGCTGGGTTACTTTTGGTTTTCTCCTCAAAATTGCTCTATTTTTCTCTACTTTTCCAGAGCAGACCTGATGCCGAGTTGGTTAGCTTGACCTGGCGCCAGGTCAAATCTGGAATTGCACACTTTTTGCTCGAAATCATCTACTTCCTGCACAAATTCATCAAGAATACTTTCCACAAACAAAATATCAAATAGAAAGGAATATGCCTAGTTATTACATCAAAAATATCTCGATTAGCCTCAAATAACTAGGAAATTAGTAATGAATACGGATAGTGAAAATAAATCCACTTTCTTCAGGCTATTAATTCCCAAAAGTAAAAGAAAGCAAGAAAATTGTTGAAAAAATGATGAGTGATGACTAGAAGGGAGACAATTTGGTTTGTGAAGAGAAATCCATTCACTTAAGGCTATCAATCTCTTAAATCATTGAAAAATTTGAGAGAATAAAATGGAATGTTTTCCTTAGATAACTTGACTTGTATGATTCATATTATCTATGTTTTTGCTTGAAGGGTGAAATAATTTTCTTCAATTAAGGTATAAACTTGCTTAATTTGACTTCGAGAGCCTTGGTATGTCTTATCTAGTACTTCAATTTGTGAATGATTTCAAATGATTGAAAAGAATAGCAAAGTCATATCTAAAGTTTGAAAGGTAATTGTAGCTTCGTTGTAGTTGAAATTTTTGAAAGATTGTTTTGTTTTTCCATATTTTGAAGTACTTTTCCTGAGAACAAGTAAAGGTTAAAGTGTGGAAGAATGTGATAAGGGCTAAATTCATCAATAATTTTCCAATTATTTGAGAATGTTTTGTGAGATATTTGGTGTAATAACTAGTCATATTCCGTCATATTTGATATTTTACCCTTGGAAAGGTGTTTTGACTTTTTATTGCAGAAAAAGAGAAAAAAATGACGAAAAACCGTCAACGAGCAATAAACAGCTGACACCGACCGTGTCCCACGGAGCCGACACTGACCTTAATCTTTGAATAGGGGATTTCACTAGAGAAAAAAATAGAGCACATTGGGCCGACCAGAGCATGGTCGGCGCCGGCTCTATATTATCCCATGTTTGCGAATTTTCCTAATCAAGCGTGGATTTAGGAATTTCATAAGACTTTTGGTATTTTTCAACTTCTACTCGGCCTAGAACTCTTATGGAATGAATTTTGGCTTCTTGGTAGCCTATTCAAACAAGAAAAACATATGAATCTAAGGATCAAAGCTTCCAATCACTCACAAAAAGAGGAGATTCATCAATCAATGGGCATTATTCACGGAGGTTTTCAAAAAGAAGAAGAATGGCTTATCTATGAGTTCTTTCTTTTATCTTTATTTTCTTTTTCTAGAATAACAATGTAATTAATATTTTTATTGTAATTTGACATTATTTTGAAATTCATGATTTTAAGGATAATTTAGTAATTTGACCAATTTTCTATCATTCTTGATGTTTGATTACTTGTAATTATAGAAGAATTTATGAATTTAGATTTGCTTCTAATTGACTTGAGAAACGATGTTAGTAGTTGATTTATTTCATTAATTTTGTGTTTATTATTTCTTAACGAACTTGGGAAACAAAGTTAAGACAAAGAACCAAAATGATCTAACATTGGTTGATTTCACCTAAAGTATAAGGTTATTGGCCATTTTCATGTTCATTATTACATGGAGTATAGGGATAATTGTTCAAGGAGGAGTTTAATACATCTTTGTAGTTATTTTGGTTTGATTGAGAAATCTACTAATTTAATCATGAGATAATGAGTTTATGATATGGGAAACGATTGGACTCTATTCTAATTCCTTCATGATGCCAAGATGATAATTAATTATAATATTTACTAAGTAATTCATTACCATGTCTTCAAGAATGTTTGTCTAACTTGAATATTCTTTCATCCTTGAGTTGTATATATTTTTCTTTATTTTTCTTTTTATCATGTTATCACTTTTTTTAGTCGGTTAAACAATAAATGAAAGGTAACTAATAGTAGTTATTCTTTAAGGATCTATACTCGTTAATTCTCTGTACTATACTTGCGATGAGTATACTTGCCCACAAGTATAATTTGGGATTAATGTTTTAATTAAAACATGGATAGGGATGGATTTAAATTTGGATGATTTTTATACACCAAAATCATACGCATCACTTGGCAAGGTGTCTATTAGCTTAGCACGATTTTTGAATAATATCCAGGGATGCATAAATATAGTTGTATTCAGAGGTTTTTATTTTGATTGATATACACATACGTGAATATTGCACACTCTTTGGCTCTCTATTGTTGGGATGTCTTTTTGTGTTTCAAAAATAAGTATAGAAAGTAGTTCTCTTGGATTTTTGCTCTTTAGAAAATAATCAAAAGAACAAAGACTTTTCCTCAGTCAAGTTGTTTTCACCGTAGGTAGATCATGGTGTCCAGACGTCTACTACACAGCCTAAACAATCGTTCATTAGAAAACATAAAGTTATAATTTTCTTCTCTTGCTGTGTTTTTTCACTACTTCTATGTATCTATCTATTGCATGAAACCTTCAAGATCTTCAATAGATAGACTTTTAAATTCTTCTTCAATTTTACTTTGTGTCAAACTTTGCCAATAATCATTAATGCGGTCTCCATTCTAAACCAAACTACCTTTCCAGTTTGTCAAAATCTATTGTTACAATTTCACCAACATTGACTCTAACAATTTACTTGCAAAAAGAATTTTGAAAAGGTTGCATAAACATACATCTATTTATGCTATCAATGATACAGGGGAATATGTAAGTGAACAGTGAATACTTTACACAAGAATATTTGGTCATGTTGTGTTATCAACTCATGCAATTACTTTGGAATTTCTCACCCTATCAGAAATTTTGGAAATTCTCCTGTATTAGTTTTGGACTCCTACTCTCACTAAACGTTTTCTTCTCCTATTAGCAATGGCGATTCCCTAACCAAGACGCTCATTTACTTCTCTCTTTACTAATCCTTCTTCCACAACAACCATTAAACTCGCCTCTGTTCACAAAAAAGAGCCTACGTTGTTCTTCACTCTGAAAGATATTGTGTTACTCTCCTTCTCGTTCAAGTTTGCATTGATTGTAAATTTTAGCATGGTTGCCCTACATTAGAAAAAATCTGAAAGGATATTCAAACCATTGGTCCAAAGGGGATATACAAATTAGAGCTTTGGACTATGTCACATTCTTATTTGCCCAGTGCATGGTGAATATTTTATTAGATTATAGCTTAAGTAACATTAGTACTTGTCTAGTTCATATTTGAAAATTCAAAAAATGGGCTTCTAATTTCCTTATATCTAAAGATCCTTCTGTCGTTCCAATTTAAATTTCATTAGAAAATTACCACTACAAATTTTTAGCAAAAAAAAAAAAAAAAAAATCTTGTTGTCCATAGCTTCTGTCATTGGAAAGCCCCTCAAGATTGATAATGCTGCTACCTCCCTTACCAGGCCAAGTATAGCTCAAATTTGCATGGAGATTGACATCCTTAAACCTAGACCTAAATGGACTTGGTTAGGCATAGATGGAGATGGTTTTTACGAACATATATCTTGCAAATATTTTCCTCTTTTTTAACTAGATTGTCATAAGTTGGGACATGATTGTACTAGCCCTAGCAAACGTTGTGCCTCAACAAATCCACCACTTGCAAGACCATCAAGTAGGCCAAAAAAGGTACAACAACATTAGTCTCATAAAAAGAATGTATCGGTAACTAATGAGGCTATTCATAAGGGCAGATCCCTTTTCTTAAGGTCGTGGCTTCCTCAGGATTGAGAAACCTTAGTAAATCGATGTTGTTAAGGGTATAACTACCTACAAATCTCTCACCAATTCAAATTGAGCATAATACCCATAGGAATCTTTCTTCTCCAGCAGTTGTTCATGTGCAAACTCCCAACACTATGCCTTTACCAGTACCGAATACAAAGTATAGAAATCGTGTTGTACTCTCGGCCCCAATCGCTAGAGGAGATGCTTCGTAGCTGCATCTTCTGTAGTCATCAACAATGATTGCCCATTCTATTCCTTTGGTTTTGTCTATTATCATTTATCTTATTGTTTTTCTTTCTATTGAAGTCAACAAATATAGATCCCTTGTTACTTTAGAAGATTTTTGATCTCCCACACACATCCATAGTGAAGGATGACTTATCACTCGTTGATTCATCAGACAAAACATTATTTGTTCTAGGATATGCTTCAAAACCTTCCAAGGCTAGGAACCTTAAGCTAGACTTTGTGGAGGAGCCTCGTGTGCAGGTAAATGCACTTCATGCTCGAAGAGCAAAATCTTCAACTCTTTTCTAGAAACAGCCTCAAAGAATGACAAATTGGCTAATTTGGTCCCTTAACATTTTTAATTTGACAAGTTTGGTCCTTAATCTTTATTTTCAAATTTTTAGATTCCTCATCTTTTTTTGGTGAGTTATTTGGTCCTTCTGTCATACTTGTCACGGTCAACCCTGGTTCACCTTAATTTTTAGCGGGTTAACTACAAACACAAAAGGACATTTAGTGTTTTTTAGACAAGACCGCACCAGTCAGTCCGATCGATCAGACTGTGAACCGATCCCCAAATAGGTTTGGTCCTTTACTTTAAACCGTTTTCCTTCAAAATTGTTCTATTTTCTTTAAACCAAATTGAACTGGTTAGTCCAACTAAAAAACCATTGAACAAGCTAGTCGAACCGTATTAAATCGTTCTCTCTCTCTCTCTCTCTCTCTCTCTCGGCTAGATAAAATAATATATTCATAGAAAAGAAATAACTTAAACAGAGACACTAAATAGTCTATATAATAGAGAAAATATTATAAATTTCTCTCAATTTCATTATTTATACCTTTATGGACTTGAGTTACCCTATATTATTGGTTAATCGTATTCTTTAAATTCATTATATTTTTAATTTTTAAGTTATAATGTTACCGGTTCAATTACGATTCAATTGTGATCTAATTACAATTAGACCATTAAACCATGAACCAGTAAATTTTCCGATTCGATGTCCGATCCAATTCGTAAAACATTGGGGACATTTTTAGAATAGCAAAATTCCCCCACTTATAACCCAAATCATGTGCAATGCACATGTACACATGCACCTGTGGGAAATTTTCCCTCTTTGTGTTCCCTTCCCTCAACCTTTTCACAGAGAAAACATAGTTATAGAGGCTCATGATACAATTCATATAGGAAACTAATGTTTGAAGGCCCATTGATGATCCTTGGAGTTTGGTTGTCTTCAAAGTAAATTTTGAGGTATTCTTTTGTAGAAGCGGATTTGTACCTTCCCCAAAATCTGGTTTTTTTCTGGGAGTCCAACTTTTAGAGCCTCTAAGGAGACTTAAGGCATAAAAAACTCATCTTTTTAGCTTTGATCTCTTGAAAATTTTTTTAAAAAAATGCCATCTTAGCATCTCTTCTGTAATTGTGTTGCTTGTTTCTTCACCCCTTCAGAGCACTTGGGCACCGTGTAATGGCCACACAGTAGCAAGACATTTGAATTGATATTTTATGTTATGCAGGTCTTGGACTTTGAAACCCAGTATATATTTCAGGTCTTAGGAATGAACAATTATATGATTTCGGCCAATCTTAAAATTTTCGTTTAATGCTATGTCATTTTTTTATTCTCTCTTTTATTTATTTATTTATTTATTTATTTATTTATTTTGAATTACATGCCAAGGAAATAATTTTTATTTTATCTGGCTCAGTAGTCATAGTTGTGTTCTTTTTGGGGTTTCTCTGCTGAAAACCCCATCCCTTCCCCCCACAATTTTACTTAAATCTCAAAGTTCATCTATAAGCAGTAGAATGCACCCCTATTCTTTCTTCGGTGGTTTCCTGCCCTTTATTTTGTGATTGAAATATTGCAACTAAATACTGAACAACAAGCTTCATGGTGAGAATCCATCCCATCATGATGCTCAAGTTCAAGAAGGGGGTGACATCAATCTACCAAACATTCAAAGACCATTAACAAGAGTTAGGCTCAAAAAATTCCAAGAGGGACTTCAAGTATTTATGAAGGCTAGCTTGGCATATTGGAGATGGAATGAACCTTATATGACAATTGAAGGAACTAAGGCATTTGAAGGAACTAAGGACAAAGTATTGATATTCGTGTAAGTTTTAGACGATCACAAAAAGCTGGGAGCCAAAACAGTGTAGAACAAGCACCGAATGGGAGCATTGAAACGACATTAGCTCAACTCTAGTCAAAACAAGGAAATCCAGATAAACGCTAACTGGCATCGGCTACAGGCTTTGAACAGGCACCAGCTTATTTTAGGATTTCTTCAATTCGGCTAATTTTCTCTATGTAATTGATTATTTGACTTCCACTTTGATTTTCAAAACTTTTATGTTGTCTTTAGCTTATTTTTGCCATCCAAAGGCTGACATTTAACCTTAATTACAATAGGTTAATTGGATGTTTATATATATCATATTATAACATTTTTATGAGAATAATGAGATATAATTTGATATTAAAGTTCATCTTTGAGAGATGATTCCTTTGGGTTCTTTCCTCAAATATCAGACCAATTCTTAAGTTTAGTCCTACCTAAGTTCAAGTCTTTAAACCCTTAATTCAAGTTGTAACTCATGCTAAGGTCTTAGTTGTTTGTTGTTCCAATGTTGCAGTTTGGCTTCAAATTGAGTACCTAGGTCTCTCTATTCTAAGGGCTTTTGAGTTAATCTTGATTCTACGATTCTTAGATATTGATCTAGTAGATCTAATTTCAATAGTTTTGAGGTTCTAAGTTCATAGTTGTTTTAGGATTGCAAGCTTTTGGTTGAGTAATTTCTCTACTCTTCTTTTGGCCAACAAAATCCCGGATTTAGTTCATACAATTGTTCTTTGAATTTGCCATGAAATTCACTTGATAAATATCCCCCAAGAGCCATATTAAATTTGATATTAGAACTTTGAAAAGTGTTGATTCTTATCAATACTTGTTGATCAAGAAAGTGGCGTACAAAAAGGCTCCCAAAATAGAGCAATCTCGTAACTCAATTTGTGGCTTCAAAAAGGTCATCAAAAAACTTGTTTCTCTACCAAATTACTTTAGAAAATTGATATATGATATTTACATGGCCTTAGGGAATGAAAAATTCTTGCTTATTGAGGTTGATTGTGGCTTAATTTGATCAAAAAATTATGGGATATCTTGAACTTTGAAAATTGGACCTTATGTGTTTGATGAAAGTCTTGTTGATGGATATAAGTTGAATTTTCTTAATTGTGGGAATCTTGTTCTTGTTGCTTTATTCTATTGAGAAATTATGCTCTAAAAATGTTTCCTAGGCGATATTTTATGAACAATTAGGTTGATCAAGTTAATCAAATGTTCTTGTTCATTGTTGTTATATTCAACTAATTGAATTATACTATGCCCCCTAATTCTCTTTGGAATCTTGTTATCTTTGGCAATTCTTGTTTGATTGACTCTTAAGAGCCCTCCTATTTTGGTGAAAATTTAACTTGCTTAACTTTACTTGTCTTGTGATCATATATATGTTTGCTATGTCTTGTTACATTCCTTGACTTTTGTTGGCCTCAACTAATACCACCTTTTTAATTGTCTTAGAGTGTTTGTTGGTTTAAACTAATAGGATTACTTACCTAATTAAATGGGAAGGTTTTTTGGAAAGAACTTTTGGAGGAAATTGAGAGTTGGGAAAAAGGCACGAGGGTGAGACTATATTGACAAAAGCCTTAAGGGGAGTTAAACACGAGAGTTGTGTGATCATTGCTTGAGTGAAACACGTGACAGAGTGATTTGTGAGGATTTCTTTTAATGCCTAAATGTTTCTACTTGAAATCTTTTCTAGTTACCAAAACAATAACTCAAGAGGGATCTAATGATGTGAGGGCTTTTCAAGAGAGTCTCCAAGGGATAATGAGAATAATATGAAATGGGTTTGAAAATTTGCAACAGGGGCTAACGGACCTACAATCTAATCAAGGACAAGCATCAACGGTTGCTCAAATAGCAGGGCAAATACTAAATAATAGTCCTAGGGTGAGGGATAAATACCAAACCACTCCTCCACTGCATGAACAATAATGTGAGACATGGGATGAGCAATCCTTAAGAGGGTATCAACAAACACCCATGAGAGGAGGGGGAAGGCCAGATATAAGAGGAGGAAGAGGAAGGATGAATAGGAGACATAATGGGAACAATTTGAGAAGTTTGGAAAAGGATTTTGAGAGATTACAAGATTAGGATAAGGATGAATATGAAGAGGACCACAGGCATCAAAACAAGGGATTTGGAAATAGAAGTGGTAGAAAAGAGGAAAATGATTAAGAAAGAGAGATGTAGAGCATAAAGATAAAGGTGCCATTATTTCTTGGAAAAAAGTGATCTAGATTATACTTTGATTAGGAAAAGAAGATGAAAATCTTGTCCAAATGCCATGGATATAGTGAAAGGACAAGGGTGAAGTTTAGTATACCTTAGTATGGTGGGATCAAGTGTCTGCTCAAAGAAGGCGAACTGGAGATCAACCGGTTGCAACTTAGAAGTTGATGAAGAACCTAATAAGATATATGTTTGCTCATCTTCACTATTATAATAAGTTGTATCAAACGTTGCAAGTATTAAGGCAAGGGAACAAGAGTGTCAAAAACTATCATAAGGAGATGGAGATCACTATGATAAGAGCCAACATAAATGAAGATCCTAGAGCTACTATTGCACGATTCTTAAGTAGTTTAAATAGGGAAATTGTAAATGTAGTGGAGTTGCATTCATATAATACTCTGGAAAAGATGGTCCACATGGAAATCAAGGTTGAAAAATAAGTAAGAAGGAGATCATTTGTGAAACCTACTAATCATAACACTAGTACCACAAGTAACCTAACGCTAAGAAAGAAAAAGATTCATAAACCACCACCAAGGGAAATGAATAAACCAAGAGAGGGTTGGAATATAAAGAAAAGAAAGGTTCATGAAAGACCTCAAAGAAATCGAGATATCAAGTGTTTTAAGTATCTTGGCTATGGACACATCGTCCATGAGTGTACAAGAAAAAGGAGTACGTACACTAATGACTTTAGGGATGTCTCAACCAAAGAAGAGGATAAAGGGGATAGAAAATGTAGAGATCAAGAGGAGGAAGAAAATGATGGAACAAGTGATAATGGAGTAGTAGTGGACAAAATTATTCATTGCTATGTGTTGCTAGAAGGTCTTTGAGTTCCCAAGCCATTAAAAAAGTCGAACACCAATAAAGAAAAAATATTTTCTATACAAGATATTTGGTTAACAACATGCGTTGTAATGACATAGTTGATAGTGGAAGTTGCACGAATATCATTAGTGCTAGTTTAGTAGAAGAATTGGGGATGGAAACAAAAAAGCATCCAAAGCCCTATAAACTCCATTGGTTAAATAATAGTGGGGAGTTGAGTGTGAATAAGCAAATTCTAGTGTTATTTGATATGGGGCAATACAAAGATAAGATGTTATGTGATGTTGCACCCATATAAGCGGGACACCTACTTCTAAGGAGACCTTGGCAATATGATAAGCATGTGAAACATGATAGAATGAGGAATACCTTTACAGTTTACAAGGAGGGAGTGAAGTATACTTTGCTTCCATTGACGCCAAGTGAGGTTAATAATGATCAAAAGATTGTGAGAGAAAATGAAAAGAAGAAGAGTGTGGAGAGTGAAAAATAAAAGCAAGAGAGGGAGAGAAAAGAACTTGAGAGGAAGAAAAAAGAGATGAGAGCAAATTAGAAGGACAAACATTTGCTCATCAAAGACAAAAGTGAACAAAAAGAGAGTAGAGGGAAAAGAAGAGTGACTTTCTTTGATAAAGAGAGTGAAATTGTAGAGACCATTGAAGCAAAAGAATCTGTTTTACTTATTGTATTCAAACGGGCATGTTCTACTACTAATAACACTCTTTCTACTAACATTTTGTTTTCTTCTTTGCCACTAGCAATTGCAGCTATCATTCAAGAGTTTAAGGATGTCTTTCCAAAAGAAACACTCGGAGCCATGCCACCACTAAAGGGAATAGAACACCAAATTGCCATTATTTCTAAAGCTATCATTCCAAATCGACCAGCTTATAGGAGCAATCCGGTGGAGAAAAAGAACTTCAACGATAAGTGGAAGAGTTGCTAGAAAAAAAGTATATTAGGGAGAGTTTAAGTCCTTGTGCAGTTTCGATGTTGTTGGTACCCAAAAAGGATAGGGCATGGAGAATATGCATTGATTGTAGGGCAACCAACAACATCATGGTAAAGTATTGCTACCCAATTCCAAGACTTGATGATTTACTCGATAGGCTTCATGATACTTGTGTGTTTTCTAAAATTGATCTTAAATCGGGTTATCATCAAATAAGCATAAAGGAGGGTGATGAGTGGAAAACCGCTTTCAAAACAAAACAAAGATTATACAAGTGGCTTATTTTTCCCTTTGGTCATTCCACTGCTCCAAGTACTTTTATGCATGTGATGCACTATATGTTAAAAAAATTCATTGGCAAGTTTGTGGTTATCTACTTTGATAATATTTTGATATATAGTAAGTCATTGAAGGATTATTTGGGACATCTTAAAAGTGTTCTTGTAGCTCTTCGTATGGAGAAACTTTATGCTAACTTTGAAAATTGTTCTTTTTGATTGGAAAGGATCATATTTCTTGGTTATGTTGTGAGTTCACAAGAAATTGAAGTCAATAAGGAGAAGGTGAAAGCTATTCAAGAATGGCCAACCCCTACCACTATAACTGAAGTGAGGAGTTTCCATGGCCTTGCGAGTTTCTATACGAGGTTTATTAGGAACTTTAGCACTATAGCCACTCTATTAATTGAAATTGTTTAGAAATCCATTGGGTTTAAGCAGGATGATAGCCAAGAAAAAGCCTTCACCACCCTTAATGATAAATTAAGCCAAGCTCCTATACTATCCTTACCAAAATTTAAGAAAGCCTTTAAAGTAGAATGTGATGCGAGTAAGGTTGGTGTAGGAGTTGTGCTTACTCAAGACCAAAAACCAATTGCCTATTTTAGTCAGAAACTCCTTGGGCCAACGCTCAACTATTCAACACATGACAAAGAACTCTATGCCCTAGTGAGAACTTTGAATAATTGGCAATATTACCTTCTTCCCAAAGAGTTTATTATCTGCACCATGTAACACCCCGCTACTATTAGACCCGAAAAGGGTCGGGGATGTCATCCCGTCTTGAGGACTAAGAGTCTTTATAATTAGATGAAAAGGATAAAGTATGAATCTTAACATAAAAGTAATACCTCATATCCAAACTTAATACAAGGTCTTGATAATAAAATTTAAAACATACAAATCTAAATCCAAGACTTAAATGAACATTGCCTAAAATAAACAAGTATCTTCTTATTCACGAATAAATAACAAAAGCATCAAAACTTGGACAGTACTCATCTCTATTAAATGCCCACCTCAGGTCTAGTACTTACTGAAATATGACAGAAAAATTGTGTGAGAAAGGAGTTCCTCAGTAAGTCTTATGTGTGCATGGAGGATATTTTAAAAATACTTTCATGATGCAATTTTCCATAAATATTTGACAGAAAAATTTTTTACAAGTCATTCATCAAACAACCCTGAAGTGGTTCCAAGTTTTATAATAAAACATAGGAAATTCAATTTGAATCTAGATAACAAAACAAGAATGCTTCAATAACTAAAACTCACAATATTATAGTAATGTAAAGCATAATCAAAAAGTCGTGAAACCCTGCATCATGACTAGCCACTGTGAAACCCTACATCACAATGAAGTGGGTGATTGGCCCATTGGGGGAATACTCCTCCATCTTCCACACCAAACTTACCGGTCGTCCAACTCCTGTCAATAGTCCCATCCAGATCATATTGCTAGTGTGGACTGGCCAAACTTACTAATATTGACGTCTCATCCTAAAAGGGTTTATCTCCTGGAGATGGCCTGTGAAACCCCACCTAAAGCCAATCCTAGAGTAAGGGGGGATCGAGATACATATCATATTATTTTGCATGAATATATATATATATATATATATATATATATTTAAATGATTTCATGTGCTTTAGAATTATGATTTATAGGTTAAAAGGCTTAGTTATGCTTATTGAGTAAGAATGGTAAAATAGTAATTTTGTTTGAGGTTCAAATAGGAAGATAGCTTGAGGATTAAATAAGAAGAATATTTGAGTGAGAAAACAAGAACAAGAGTTAGTGTGGTTAAGTGATTAGAGCTTTGGAATTAATCTCTAAGGTCATGAGTTCAAATCCCATCATTTAAGTTTTTATCAAGATTATCTTAATTAAGTTTGAATTTTTGTTTTCTTGCATTCCATAAAAATAGAAATGTTGTCCTAGGGGAGACATGAAGAGAATGTCCTAATTCTATCATTATGTCCTAAGAAGAATTCTAGAGGAATTCTTGTCCTTTTATTACCTCTAGCTTCTCCTAACCTCTTCACCAATTAAATTTGTTCAAAATTTATCCAAATTCATGTTTTTAATTCCAAAAAATTCAGCAAGGATTCTTGGTCTTTGAAATTCAAAAATGAATCTTGGAGGTTGGAGATTTGACTGAAAATATGAGAGGAGTTAGGGAAGGTTTCCAAGAAAAATTAATCTCTATGGTTGAACCTTCAAACTCCACTCTATAGTGTTCATATTCTCCATGAAAGAAATCTAGAAATTTTCTAGATTCTTGAGCAGCCTAACCTTCGAAAACCTCGATCATCTTTCTTACTCAATTGCTTCCAGAAAAATGGCCAATTTATTCTTTGCTGACTGAAATTCCTGTGCAAAAATCGGACTGCACAAATTAGAAAAAAATCTGGGCAGTTTTCGCTGCTGTTTCTTCTGCCTTCAAGCCAGTAAAATTCTTCTATTTTTCCTCCATAAAGAAGTCTAGAAGCCAGCCTTAAAGGACCTTCAAACACCTCTCAAGAACCCGTGCAAGTCGGGCTAGAACATTGCAGAAAACTGCACAGAAAATTGCAGCAAAACATTCGAATCATAACGAAAAAATTTCCAACCTTGTTCCCTTCAGGCCTTGACCGAAAACCACCCTCAAACCTCTGTAAATTAACCCTTATTCAGCCATGAACTGAACACCATTACCTCCTCCACTTACCTTGCACAATTTGACTCCATAACCACACCTTAAATTTCTCCTACAATCACTCCATTCAAACTTCTATTTGAATTTCAAAATTTTCAGCATTTTCTCCATGAAAACACCTTTGGATTAGGCTTCATAACTAGAAATTCCTCTGCCATTGAGCTCAGAATTTTAGCCAGCCTTAAAGCTCCATCAATCTTCATTCATTTCAGCAAAACACAGCAGTCTAGCCGGCTCCATTGCAGCTCCAAGAAACCTCCATCAATCAAACACCAACAACATATCTTCTACCTCAAAACACTCCTCAAATTTCTCCATTTGAATTTCAAACAACCCAATTTTCTCTTCCTCTCTAAACAAAAAACCGAAATCCCTGAACTCCCTCAATCATTCAGCCAGCACTCTCCAGAAATTCGTCCAGCATTTTTCTTCAAATTCTCTCCATTTTCACCAAGAACACACACTACCTTTCTTCAAGCCAAAGACCACTCTAAACACCTCCAATCCCTCTCAAAAACTCCAGAATACTCCTTCATACTCCCTAGAGTTCATTTCTGGAATTTATAACATCAAATCTCGAAAACAAAAATTGGCATTTGGATCAAAATCAGTTTTTCCTTTGAAGTCTCAAGAACATCATCAAGATAACCAAGAACAACTCTTTTGCTCATCTTCTTCTCTTCAACCTTTAACATATCATGCTAATGTGCTCTCTCTCTCTCTCAGCCGAAATGGTGGTTACAACCATGGCTGTTTTTCCTTCTCTCTTGGACAATTCAAGACTCTCAAGCGCGTGGACCTTCTTAAATCTTCATCGAAATAATCATCAACCAATTATTTATCCTTAACCTTTTTTTTTAATTCTGAAGTCATGTCTCTTAGATATTAATAGAGAGGATAAAATATGAATAGGGGATTGGGAATATGCATATGTATGAAGAGGTTGAGATTGGAGTATGAGAATTGATGATCATGATTAAGCTATATGGAATTCCTTGAGAATCAATGTATGTTCATCATGTCTTAAGAAATTATGAATATTTAAGCATGCTAGATGTTATGACACCTTTGGTAAATAGGATTTTTATGTTCTTATTTTCATTGAAGCCGTGAGTATGATTATGCTTAGTAGAGATTTGGCCATGTGATAGTAGGTATGGATTTAAGCCTATGTTCATGAATAGAATAGTTTGTTGATTGATGTTGGAGAATATGTTCATGAACCTTGTTAGCAATAGGAAAATTATGATTATGATCTTGTTGATCCTAGGCTATTTTAATTAGCAAATTTTATTACCATAATTAAAATTATAACTATATTTTTCCTCTAAAGATTTCGAAATTCCTAGGAAGTTTTGGAAATGGGGTATTAAATGAAATATTGATATTTTACTAGTCGAATAAATAATATTTTTCATTAAAAATAAAATATGTATATGTATAATAGTAAATAAAATTTTTTTATATAACTAATAATAATAAATAAAATACTAATGACCTTGTAGGCCTATATTCATAAATATTATTCATATTAAAATTTGTTTGTTATTCATTAAACAAAAATTTAATATAATTCATTTATTGTTAATTTTATTTATTACTAATTATTTATTATCTATTAAAAATTAATTAAAAATTAATTGTGATTTATTAATTATTTATAATAAAAATATTTTTTAAATTGCTATTTGCTAATATTTAACAATTAAACCCTAGTTTATTTATTAGCAATAGTACTCAAGATTTATTATTTGAACCTATAACTTATTAGTAATTATTTTACAATCCCTAGTTAGTTTAACTTATCAAGCAATGCTTATTTTATAAAATCCTTTATCATCTAGCCTTAAAGCTTAGGACATTAGGGTCATAATTGTAATAAGTTGAATTAGGATTATTTATGTAAGCGAATATAGTTTGAGTATAACCTTATATCTTGTGTTTACCCCAGGTGGGGTTAGGTCAGTCTTGGAAGATTTTTGAATTCAAGTAAGCAAAAGATCAAGTAAGCTCCTGCATGAACTTATTTGAAAACAAAAGATTATTATGGCAAGCCAAATGCGATGTGTATAGACACTCATTTTGTAAAAGTAATCAATGACTGTTTTCCTTTTTATTTCAATCAATCAAATCATTTAAAAATTTAAACAAGCAGTTTTGCACAAATACTAAACTCTTTCTAAAACCCAACTTTGACAAGAATTTTAGAAACCCTTAATTGCTATTTCCAAGTAAATCAATTCTTTATCAGTTTTCTCCCAAGTGGGACAATCAACGTTGAGTACTCAATAAGGGTAGACTACTAAGACTAGTCTTTGAAGGGTTAGGATAAATCTCTCAGTAGGTGGCTACCTCTGAGGGGTGAATCCTTCCCGGATAGGATCCTAATCCAGTAGGTCATGTCGGTTCAAGCTAGCAAGTTTCATTCATGTGGACTATGTGTTTTTGGAGTGGACAACCGGTAAGTTTGTGTGTAGAGAAGGAAGAGTATCTCACCCGGTAGACCATACACCTACCTTTTGTCAGTCTGTACAAAGTGTGACATTCTGACCGTTATATGGTCATGGGGCCTAATGTGTGGTAACCCATGGCTACCCATTTGAGTGTTCCAATTTGCATACATGAATTATTTTGCCTGAAACACTCAAAGCACACACAGGCTTACTGAGATATTTATTTCATCACCTTTTATGCCATGTTTCAGGTCGATCTTGCTGTGGAGATGAATAGCTAGATTTGTTACCTATGATTTGAAGACTTTATGTTATTTTTCTTATGTGTTGTTTTGAGATATGGTAGTAATCAATTTATTTTGGATTTGTTCATGTAATTTTTGGGTTGTAATAAGTCAACTTTAAAGTATTGCTTTTATTTTCTTTTATATGACATAGTTATAAAGATCCATTGTCCTATAGACGGGGCGACATTCCCGGCCCTGTTGAGCCTAGGTAGTGGGGTGTTACACGGTCGCCTACCAGGAAACTAGCCCTAACTCTTAGAGACTAGTTTTAGAAGCCTACTCTAATTGAGTATTTAATGAATTATATCCGATTTAAGATGTTCTCCATAAAATATGCAAACTGTTAAATTAATCAACCATGGAAGATTTTTTCAAAAGATACCCTAAATGATTGTCTCACGTTTGTACGAATAATTTTTTGAACAAAATAATGTGTTTTCCCTAATTTTTCCATGTTTGATTATCAAGATAGTAAATAAATATTTGTACACAATGACTTATAGTTTTGTGCGTTCTTTTGTCAAACAATTATGCAAAGACTTACCAAATTAGAGTCTTCTGTTAAGCCTAACTCACAGTGAAGCTAAATCTGTGATCTCGGCTCCGTCTCTAATAAAATAATACTGTTAGTGTTGTGCTCTAGAGGCAATCACTTGTACCATGTATATTGCATATTAAATTAATAAGAGGCATTCTTTATCTTTCAATTTGATTGTTATATCTAAATATGTGTACAAACCGTTAGATAAAGTCCCTAGTACAACAAAGTGTTAAGGAAATCATGATAGAGATCATGATGTGAGATTCCTACTACACTATGCAGTGTTTGTACTTAAATAATCCCCAAACATAGTATTAATAAGATGGGACATTATTAATACGCCAAGGCTGGCACATGTTATATCTCTTGATTGGATCAAGCGGTGGTTCTCATATCCGTGAGTATTGGGATACTCAGGATTAATGTGTGGATGCTTGTTTTGGAACAAGTTCATTGGATGACCTAGCTACGAGATAATCACTTGGATAACTATTTAGTGCTAGTGATAGAATCTCATTATAGTAAGTGTGCAAGTATCCTTAGACTTGAGATCTCCAAGGTACTTTGTTTATCGAGCGTTGTACTTTGATTCTAATCTTTGGAGTCTTATCTAGGACCGCCTATGGGATGGATATTGGGTACAACGTAAAGTAAACAAAAGTAGTTGAGATGGTCAATAAAGGATTCACCACTCCTAATAGTAGGAGAGTATATCTCAAGGCCACTTGTAGAAATCATTACTCATGAAGTCCTTAGCCAAGGCGACTATGTGATGGAAATGGTTTCAATTGATACACACATTGAGTAATGATTTCTTGAACAAGTACTAAAATATTCGGGCCAGAATTAATAATATTCTGGAGGGAGTTGGCACTAATTCCATGCTCTAGACCGAATGAGATTGTATGGTGAAACGAGTTTATTGCACTGATAATTTGCTATTGAAAGGTTCATGTCAAGCCACTTGACTTTCTGGACTTTTGGGTGGTCAAGAGTCATTGCTAGATGTCGCTCTTGATATGCTAAATATGGATTTATTAATTAGAGAATTAATAAATTTAATCATTTATTTTATTAAGGATTATTAATTCTAATATTGTTATAATTAATTCATATTATATTACCAATAAGACCAGGAAACCTAATGGGTCACACACAATAAAGGTTTGAATGCTCAAATATATTATTTTATAATATTGTGGAGTTAATTAAGAGAAGGGAATATATTTATAGGTGAATTATAAGTTTGTTATAATTCATGGGACCTAATTGTAATTAAGTAAACTTCAAAGACCAATTTGTTGACAGTTGGACGTTGAATGACTAAGTTGCAATTTACGGTAATTATAAATTTATAAATATAAGGAAACGGTTTCCTAAGGGTAAGAGACACAGACTACACACGCAATAACAGAGAAACCGTTTCTCTACCTCTCTCTTGATCAAACCCTAGCCGTCTCTCTCTTATTAATCAAACCCTAGCCTCCTAAATTCTACTAGCATAGAATTGTGAAATTGTGAGCGTTCGACCTTGTGTGAATTTTCATTAGAGGGAGTTCTTTCTTGGACTTCAGTTGAGCTGCTGTGAACTAGTTTTGTGATCTGGATCGCGCCTGTGTTCTTGGAACAAGAAAAAAAAATTAAATTCCGGCTTCAAGAGGTAATAAGCGTGATCTTCTCTTTTTCCCGTTTCTACTGCAAACCCATGATCCATGGCTTGGATTTCTTGCTATTTTCCGCTGCGTTTAATCTGATTAATTAATTTAGAAATCCTATAGTGATATCAGAGCCTACGGGTTTGCGTTTTAATGGGATGTTTTATTGCTTTGAATTGTTCAAGCATGTAAATTGCATGATTATAGCATGTTAATTGTATGATCATGTCTGCTGGTTTGTATGTAATCATCTGGGTTTTGTTTTGAATAATCTAGCTTGCAGAAATCGTTTCTGCGTTGTGGGTTTTATGCTTTCGAAAATATTGCAGAATGGTTCTGCGTCTGTGTTCAGGTTTTGGCTTCAGTTGATGTTCATCCTGTAATTAAGCCTTCCGTTTAACAATTTGGATTGTTAAATTGATTGTGAGAATGATCACAATGGTTTGTTAATAAAGATTAACAAAGATCAACGTCAAAAACTGGTTTTGATTGATCTAGGAAGGGCCCCGAACTGAACAAAAATTTGCAGAAAATCCAAGCCGCACGCGGTGGTTACTGTTCGGTGTTTTAAAAAGAAAAAAAGGTTCTGGAATAGAATTTTGAAAGGGAAAATCTCATTTGATGAGAGGTGGTAAAATAAAAATTTTTCCACGGGACCCAGAAGCATTTTCTCAAGAGGAACAAATCCCTCAAATAATATTAAACCTAATTCCTTCCATTAATATAGTAAGAACCAGAGTCCTTTTTCAAGACCAGGTTGTTGGGCAAACCCAAGCCTACTTGACATCGAGCATGTTCAAGCTATGGAATTAAATTCCTGATTAATTGGTCGGGTTTAACTAAATTCTTTATCCCGGTTGGGCAAACTCAAGCATAAAGAAATTTAGAGGAAAAGTTAGGGTAGCCCAAAAGGCTTTAAGATTAAAAGCTGTTAATCACCCAATGATCCGGTAGTTACATACAATGTAATTGGTATTGGATACCTACCAATGAACTTAAGGATGGCTTGTTGGGCAAACCCAAGGTTATTCTTAAGGAATTTGGATACCGGTCCGCTAGGAAAGCTTCCGACGAGTTTTCTCGAATCAATAGTGAGGGCTATTGGTTTGAGTAAAAATAGTGAAATAATTATGCGCTTAATTAAAGACCAAATTAATTGCATTGCATTTGCATATACATGTTCTAATAATTCTATCTTTACATCTAGGCCATTTGCATCATGTCGACAAACCTAAACTTGCTAGCATCTTGGAAACAAACAAGCTCACTGAATCAAACTATTTGGACTGGTATAGAAACTTGAGAATCGTTCTCAAGTCGGAAAAGTTGCTCTACGTGCTAGAAGCTCCTATTCCGCCACCTCGAGCTCAAAATGCTCCTGCTGAAGAGCATGCTGTCCACAAGAAGCACAAAGAAGATAGCGACACAGCATCTTGTATCATGCTGGCATCAATGTCTCCTGAGCTGCAAAAACAGCATGAGCATATGGATACTCAATCGATGATCCTCCATCTTAAAGAGCTGTTTAATAAATAAGCTAAAACAGAGAGATATGAGATCTCTAAACAACTGTTCCGTGCTAAGATGGTTGAAGGTGCTTCAGTGGCCACTCTTGGGTTGCAGATGTTGGGCTACATGGAAAAGCTTGGGTCTCTTGGGTTCGTAATAGATCATGAGTTAAGTATTGACTTAATTCTACAATAATTACCAAGTAGTTTTTCGCAGTTTGTGATCAACTACCACATGAATAATATTGAGACCACCATACCTGAGCTAATCAATTTGCTTAAGACTGCTGAATCCTCTATGAAAAACGATGATAAGGCAATCTTGTTAGTAGGTTCTTTATCTTCTAAGAAAAAGGTTTCTAAGAAGAAGAAGAAGAACACTCCTACTAAGCCCAAATGAGGTGTCAAGAAGAAGGAGGCTGCCCCTAAAGGCCCATGTCATCATTGTGGTAAAATGGGTCATGGGAGGCGTAACTGCAAAGCTTACTTGGAGACTGTGAAGGAGAAGCTTGCAAGCACTTCTACTTCTAATCCCGGTATGTTTATGATTGAGATTAATACTGCCTTTAATAATGAGATATGGGTATTGGATACCGGTTGTGGATCTCATTTATGTAATAATTTGCAGAGACTAAAGGACAGTAAAAGGTTAGAGAAAGGTGACGTGGACCTATGAGCTGCAAATGGAGCAAAGGTTGCTGCACTAGTTGTGGGGACTTATCATCTCAATCTACCTTCTGGATTAGTTTTAGAACTACAAAACTGTTATTTTGTACCAGTTTTATTGAAAAACATTATCTCAGTTGCTTGTTTAGACTTATTCGGATTTCATTTAAGTTTTAAGAATAAATGTTGTTCTTTCTCATTAAATGATATTCATTATGGTTTTGCAACTTTGATCAATGGTTTATATGTTCTAGACATGTATAATCCAATTCTCAATATAAATAAAAAGAAACATAAAAAGGATAACTTAATCTCATCTTACATATGGCATTGTCGTTTAGGCCATGTAAATGAAAAACGTGTGTCTAAGTTATACAAATTGGGTGACTTAGGGTCATTTGATTACGAATCATATGACACATGCGAATCTTGTTTACTTGGAAAAATGGCTAAAACTTCTTTTTCAAGAAAAAGAGAAAAGGCAAAAGAGTTATTAGAACTCGTACATTTAGATGTATGTGGCCCAATGTCAATACAAGCAAGAGGAGGTTATCAATACTTCATTACCTTTATTGATAATTATTCTCGATATGGGTATTTGTATTTGATGAAATACAAATCTGAAGCCTTTGACCATTTCAAAGACTTCAAGAATGAAGTAAAGAAACAACTTGGCAAAAGTATTAAAGCTCTTAGATCCGATCGAGGAGGTGAATACTTAAGTCAAGAGTTTCTAAGTTATCTAAGAGATAACGGAATATTATCTCAATGGACTCCATCATATACACCTCAACATAACGGTGTATCTGAGAGAAGGAATCGAACCTTTTTAGGTATGGTAAGGACCATGATGGCTTTTGCAGACTTACCAAAATTGTTTTGGGGGTACGCACTAGAGACTGCTGTTTACATTTTAAACAGAGTTCCGTAAAAAACGGTTGATACCACTCCTTATGAGTTATTCTTTGGTAAGAGACCAAAGTTATCTCATTTAAGGATTTGGGGTTGCCATACTTTTGTTAAAAAGGTAATGTCAGACAAATTTGAAAGTAAGTCTGACAAATGTTTGTTTGTTGGATATCCAAAAGAATCGTTTGGATATTACTTCTATCTTCCTTCTGAAAATAAAGTTTTTATTTCAAAACATACTGTCTTCTTAGAGAAGGAGCACATGTTCAAAGAAGATAGTGGGAGCAAGCTTGAACTTAGTGAAGTTCAAGAAGAGCAAACAAATATTGATCAACCATCTGAACCTGTATCTATTCAAATAGATGAACCTTTTAACACACAAGAGCTTCGTAGGTCAAGTAGGATATGAGTGGCACCTGAGAGATATGGATTTCTCATAAGTGACCATAATGACGTATTGCTCATAGATGACGATGACCCTACTACTTACGAGGATGTTCTAAATAGTTCAGAATCTGACAAATGGCTCGAAGCTATGAAGTCAAAGAAGGATTCCATGTATGACAACCAAGTATGGACTTTGGTTGATCTACCTGAAGGAATCAAGCCTATAGGGTGTAAATGGGTTTTCAAAAAGAAAACTGGCATGGATGGTAATGTGGTTACCTATAAGGCTTGCTTGGTAGCAAAAGGTTATCGTCAACGACAAGGTATTCACTATGACGAAACTTTTTCACCAGTCGCGATGTTGAAATCTATAAAAATACTCCTAGCCATTGCCGCTCATTACGATTATGAGGTCTGGCAAATGGATGTGAAAACAGCTTTCCTTAATGGAAACCTGATTGAGGAAGTGTATATGACACATCCTGAAGGTTTCATATCCAAAGATAGCATAAAGGTGTGCAAGTTGCAAAGGTCCATTTATGGACTTAAGCAAGCATCTAGGAGTTGGAATATCTGTTTTGATGAGACAATTAAAGATTTTGGTTTTATTCAAAACATGGATGAACCTTGTGTATACAAAAAGGTTAGTGGGAGTAAAGTTGTTTTCCTATTGCTTTATGTAGATGACATATTACTTAAAAGAAATGATGTTTCCACTCTTCAATCAGTGAAGATTTGGTTGTCCAAGATGTTCTTCATGAAAGACCTTGGAGAAGTAACCTATATTCTGGGAATAAAGATCTATAGAGATAGATCTAGAAGGTTACTAGGTCTTTCACAGTCTACATACATAGACAAAGTGTTGAAAAGGTTCAGCATGGATCAATCCAAAAGAGGATTCTTACCTATGACACATGGTGTAAGCCTTACAAAGTCGATGTCTCCAAAGACACAAGTTGAAAGAGATCACATGAGTAGAATTCTATATGATTCGGCAATCGGGTCTATCATGTATGCTATGATATGTACTAGGCCCGATGGAACGTGTGCTCTTAGTTTGACGAGCAGATACCAATCTGATCATGGAGAGGGTCACTGGGCGGCTGTAAAGAGTATCCTTAAGTACTTACGAAGGACTAAGGATGCATTCTTGATATATGGAGATGGTGATTTACAAGTAAGAGGGTATACTGATGCCAGCTTTCAGTCTGATAAGGACGACTTCAAATCACAATCTGGCTACGTATTTACATTAGGTGGTGGGGCAGTTAGTTGGAAGAGTTCCAAACGAGAGACTACTGCCGATTCGACTACTAAAGCAGAGTACATAGCAGCTTCTGAAGCAGCTAAAGAAGCAGTATGGATCAAGAAGTTCATCACTGAACTTGGAGTGGTGCCCAGTATTATTGATTCGATATCTTTGTATTGTGACAATAATAGAGCCATTGCACAGGCAAAGGAACCACGGTCTCATCAACGATCCAAGCATGTACTTAGACGCTATCATCTGATTAGAGAAATCATAGATAGAGGAGATGTAAAGATAGAGAGGATTCTCACGGATCAGAACATAGCTGATCCACTCACTAAAGCGCTTTCCCAGAAGAAACATGATAAACATGTTAAATCATTTGGTATTCGATACATGAATAATTAGCTCTAGTGTAAGTGGGAGTTTGTTAGTGTTGTGCTCTAGAGGCAATCACTTGTACCATGTATATTGCATATTAAATTAATAAGAGGCATTCTTTATCTTTCAGTTTGATTGTTATATCTAAATATGTGTACAAACCATTAGATAAAGTCCCTAGTACAACACAGTATTAAGGAAATCATGATAGAGATCATGATGTGAAATTCCTACCACACTATGCAGTGTTTGTACTTAAATAATCCCCAGACATAGTATTACTAAGATGGGACATTATTAATACGCCAAGACTGGCACATGTTATATCTCTTGATTGGATTAAGCGGTGGTTCTCATATCCGTGAGTATTGGGATACTCAGGATTAACGTGTGGATGCTTATTTTGGACAAGTTCACTGGATGACCTAGCTACGAGACAATCACTTGGATAACTATTTAGTGCCAGTGATAGAATCTCATTATAGCAAGTGTGCGAGTATCCTTAGACTTGAGATCTCCAAGGTACTTTGTTTAACGAGCGTTGTACTTTGATTCTAATCTTTGGAGTCTTATCTAGGACCGCCTATGGGATGGATATTGGGTACAACGTAAAGTAAACGAAAGTAGTTGAAAAAGTCAATAAAGGATTCACCACTCCTAATAGTAGGAGAGTATATCTCAAGGCCACTTGTAGAAATCATTACTCATGAAGTCCCTTGGCCAAGACGACTATGTGATGGAAATGGTTCCAATTGATACACATATCGAGTAATGGATTTCTTGAACAAGTACTAAAATATTCAGGCCAGAATTAATAATATTCTGGAGGAAGTTGACACTAATTCCATGATCTAGACCGAATGAGATATTGTATGGTGAAACGAGTTTATTGCACTGATAATTTGCTATTGAAAGATTCATGTCAAGCCACTTGACTTTCTGGACTTTTAGGTGGTCAAGAGTCATTGCTAGATGTCGCTCTTGATATGCTAAATATGAATTTATTAATTAGAGAATTAATAAATTTAATCATTTATTTTATTAAGGATTATTAATTCTAATATTATTATAATTAATTCATATTATGCTACCAATAAGACCAGGAAACCTAATGGGTCACACACAATAAAGGTTTGAATGCTCAAATATATTATTTGATAATATTGTGGAGTTAATTAAGAGAAGGGAATATATTTATAGGTGAATTATAAGTTTGTTATAATTCATGGGACCTAATTGTAATTAAGTAAACTTCAAAGACCAATTTGTTGACAGTTGGACGTTGAAGGACTAAGTTGCAATTTACGGTAATTATAAATCTATAAATATAAGGAAACGGTTTCCTTAGGGTAAGAGACACAGACTACTCACGCAATAACAGAGAAACTGTTTCTCTGCCTCTCTCTTGATCAAACCCTAGCCGTCTCTCTCTTATTAATCAAATCCTAGCCTCCTAAATTCTACTAGCATAAAATTGTGAGATTGTGAACGTTCGACCTTATGTGGATTATCATTAGAAGAAGTTCTTTCTTGAACTTCAGTTGAGCTGCTGTGAACCGGTTTTGTGATTTGGATCGCGCCTGCGTTCTTGGAACAAGAAAAAAATTTAAATTCCGACTTCAAGGGGTAATAAGCGTGATCTTCTCTTTTTCCCGTTTCTACTGCAAACCCGTGATCCATGACTTGGATTTCTTGCTATTTTCCACTGCGTTTAATCTGATTAATTAATTTAGAAATCCTACAAATACTTCATAATTAAAATCTACATCAAATAACTTCTACACACATTCCCAAGTAGGGCACTCCAAATTACCTCTTCAACATATTGATATATGATTATTTGTAGATATATAATGCAAGTATCAATAATCAAATAAGCATTAATCATTAAATAAAGATCAAGAAGGTGTTATAAATACTAGCTGGTGGTTAAATAAAAGTTCAAGAATTTAGTAGCCATAGATAAATTATTTATCCATATTTTACTGAGTTTAATTAATTGATAACTAGCATTTTAAAAAAATATATATATATATTAAGCAAATAATCACACGAGTTTATAGCAAATAGTAATTAAGAGAAAAAATGGGAGTTTAATAATTTAAAGTAATTAGTTGGTAGCATCTAACACTTAATATTTAAAGTATATCGATGAATGGGGAATAATAAAATAAATGTAAATAACAATCAGATAATTTATCAAACAATAACAATTGATATTTAATGATTAATACATCAAATAATAATCAAATAAAAGACAAGGGAGTTTAATACATAATCCAGAGAATTAGTCGATAGTATAATATTTAATATTTATACTAACATTTAATATGAAATAGTTAAATAGATGCAGTCAATAATCAAATAACTTATCTATCAATAATAATTGATACATATTGATTAAAACATGGGTAAATAAACAGTGAATGTCATTGTCCACTATATACATAGAAAAATAATTACTTCAAGAAATACGTTACTAAGCTTATAATCAATTGGTTAATCAACTGAGTAGTTAATCTCTAAACGAAACATCATAGCCAGTATATTTCGAACAATAGCAAATCCATATTGGATCTTATATCACATCACGCCAAGTAAGGATGACATTGGCCATAATACATATTCTTTACTCTATCTTTGATCAATCCAGAACATGCAAAACCATACACAACAAACCAAAGCCAGAGCCATCAATTCTTATCAAAACAAGTTATCCTCAAAACCTTAACTTCTCACAACTCAGAAAGCATGGCTACCAGCCCCGCAACGTTTTAAGAAAAGAGAAGAGAATAGACTTACCTAAAAGGTATGACCGAGAATCACTTGAGGAAAGAGTGAGGGGACTCAGTTTGCTCTTGGTGCCTGACGTTCAACCTTGCTTCAAGTGATGAAGGTGGGGAAAGCCGCAAGTTGGAGGATCCTTGGGTTGCCTCGGTTGAGTAAGGAAAGGAGAAGGAGAGGAGAATAGTAATGTCGCTGCCTTTGTGTAAGAGAACGTGAGGAAGAAGAGAAGAAGGTTGTATAGCTGACGTGAGTGAGAACGTCGAGAGTTCTCCTTTTGTGTGTGAGAGTGCTTTGAATCTAGAAGAGGCTATTGAAAGGGATTGACCAAGAGTTTAGGGAGGTCCAGGGGGAAGTTTTTTTGGTTCCTTAGTGCTATGATGAGGAGGGGGTGATTGATGGTGCAAGAAAGGAACGTTCTTAATTGGTGGAGAGAAATATGGGTATTAATCCGAGAGGGAAAGGGATTGGTTACTCGGATATGGTGATCAGAGAAGTGAAGGGGAATGGTTTGCAAAGTTGTTTCGATCGTGCCGAGTAGACCGAATAGCTTTGCTGCTCTGTGTGCGTATCGTGCAGATGGGGTTGAGTGGGGGCTTTGATTAAGTGTGCTGGAAGTAAAAGAGGGAAGGGGTTTTGCTGTAATTAAAGAGGCCAAAAGGTCTGATGGGTTGGAATATCTACCTCGGTTTTGAGGGAATAGGAAGAGAGGAAAAGAAATCTAGTTTGTACAGAACTTTCTTTGATTTTGATAGCTTGGTGTGACCAAGATACGCTGGTAGAGCTTACTTTGGCTGATGTCGTTTCACATGTGTTGTAGGCAAGTTGTTCGGTTTATGCTTGGAACAAAGGAGGAGCTCGAAAATCTGATAGGTAAGTCAGTATATTTTGTGCAGCAAGATAGGAAGGAAGAAGAGTGAATGGCGCTGGAAATTGAGAAGGAAAGCCGAAAAGAAACTCTCTATAGTTGCACAGCAAAGAAAGTAGGTTATTCGGTTGCCAAAAGAATGGAGATTTCTCCTCCAAATTCTTCACTAGATTTTCGGCCAGCACAAGAATGCTGTAGCTGAAATTCTGGCAGAATACATCCGGTTGGGAAGTGTATTTCCTTACCAAAACAATCGCTAAACCCTTCATTGATTTAGGAAATTAAGGGGGTGTCTAGCTGTTTAAGCACTGTGAAAATCCGAGTTTCAATGGCTGGAATTTTGGTCCGAAATTCTGGAAAGAAAAAAAAAGATATTTCCAGATTTGATAAATCCAAAACACAACCTTCGTTTCTAAATTGACAAGAAAAGTAAATGGAACAATATCATGTCTTGGGAGAACAATTGTTAAGTGAGTTGTTTAAAGAAGGAAGGATATATTCATCTCCCAAGGCTCCTAATGTCGAAACCCCTTAAAAGGAAACAAATAGTTCCAGCTTTGGTGCAATATATTTTTGCCCCTAAATTGAAGAGAAAATTAGGGAATCATCCCCTAAGTCTTGGCCGGCTATACCAAGGCTAAAAGGAAAGGTTTTGCACTTGAATTTAGAAGGAGAAGGAAATAAAGATCCCATATTATTTGAAGAAATATTCTTCTCCCCTAAACAAGAAAAGTGGAAACTAGGGGGTCCAAATTCGAAAGAAAATCCCTCAACCCGTTATTCTTGGAGCATAAAAGAAAATAATTATAATATAGTTACCTAATTAGAGTATATAAAACATGAAATTTTGGAATGGTTAAGGACATAGAATTATTTAAGTGGGATAAATTTGGAATTTATCCTTCTTAAATAAATTTCCTCCCCAAACTATGGAATTCTGTTTTTCTGAATATGGAAGTGGCGGCCAAGCTTGAGTGGGTCGGCCTAGGGAAAATAAAGCAAAACAATAAAAATAAAATAAAATAAAACCTAATATTTATATAGATAGTATTTGAATCCTAATTATCTTTCTAAAACTTCCAATACTCTATCCAAAGAACCACCACAATTCTTATGCCTTAAAAATATGTGAATATTTTCATAAATCTAAGTTTTGAACCTAAACTCTCCTTATGATAATTTATCTACCCAAAGTAAATTCGTAGCCCAAAGGCATATAAGCTAAATAGGGTATCACAAGACACTAACAATTCAATTAAATTGCTCAATAAACACATATAAGACTAAAATTAATTAAGACCACATTCACACATAAATGATGCAATGCACGATCCCAAGCCATATTATGGTGAGGTTTTAGAGACCATGAATCCTCTAAACACCTAAAGGGGCAGCACAAATTGAACAAACGACATGCTAGATGGTTGGAATTCATAGCAGCTTTTCCATATGTCATTAAGTACAAGAAAGATAAGGAAAATGTAGTAGCGGATGCACCCTCACAAAGGTATGCTTTGCTTAACTCTTTGGATGCTAGGCTACTTGGTTTTGCATTGTTGAAAGACTTGTATGCAAATGATGAGGATTTTGGTCACATATTTCTTGCTTGTGAAAAGGGTACCTTTGAGAAATTTTATAGGCATGAAGGATTTTTGTTTAAAGAAGGCAACCTTTGTGTGCCTAAGAGTTCAATTAGGTTGTTACTAGCTAAGGAAGCACATGAGAGAGGGTTAATGGGATTCTTTGGTATATCTAAAACCCTTGATATTCTACAAGAACACTTCTTTTGGCCTAAGATAAAAATAGATATTGAAAAGTATTGCGGATAATGTACTACTTGCAAGAAAGCTAAGTCTACTTTCCTACCTCATAGACTATATACTCCTTTACCCATTCCTCTTGCACATTGGGTTGATATCTCCATGGATTTTATTTTTGGTTTACCAAGAAATAAGAATGGAAAGGATTCAATATTTGTTGTGGTAGACCATTGGCACATTTCATATTTTGCTCAAAAGCTAATGATGCTTCTTATATTGAAGATTTGTTCTTCAAGGAAGTGGTGAGATTGCACAGAATTCCAAAGACCATTGTCTCCGATAGAGATTCTAAATTCCTTAGTCATTTTAGCATGTTTTGTGGCGTAAACTTGGTACTAATCTCTTGTTTTCCACAACATGTCACCCACAAATAGATGCCCAAACAGAGGTGCTGAATAGGACACTCACGTAACTTCTAAGAGCAATCATAAAAAACAACTTGAAAACTTGGGATGAGTGCCTACCTTATAGTAAATTTGCCTACTACCATTCTATACATTCAATAACTTTGCATTCTCCTTTTGAAGTGGTCTATGGTTTTAGTCTAATAACACCTTTGGATTTCTTACCTTTGCCATTAGGTGATCAAGTTAACAATGACGGAGAAAAGAAGGCTGATAAGATCAAAGACCTCCATGCCAAGATTAAGGCTACCATTGCAAAGAAGAATGAAGAACTTACTTTGAAGCGAAATAAAGGACGCAAGAAAGTAACATTTCAACCCAGAGATTGTGTTTGGGTACATTTTCAAAAAGAAAGGTTTCCAATACAAAAGAACACAAAACTTGATCCTAGGGGAGATGGCCCTTTTGAAGTGGTTGTGAAATATAGGGGTAATGCTTATAAACTTGACTTGCCCAGTGATTTCAACATTAGTGATACCTTTAATGTTAGTGATTTGTCTCCCTTTGATGTAGGTCATGAAGATGATTATTCGAGGACGAATACAATTCAAGAAGGGGGAAATGATGAGAATCCATCCCATCATGATGCTCAAGTTCAAGAAGGGGAAGATATCAATCTACCAAACATTTAAGGACCATTGACAAGGCTAAGCTCAAGAAATTGCAAGAGGACTTCAAGGATTTATGAAGGCTAGCTTGGCACATTGGAGATGAAATGAACCTTATATGGCAATTGAAGGAACTAAGGACCAAGTATTGATATTCGTGCAAGTTTTAGATACTCACGAAGAGCTAGGTAGCCAAAACAATGTAGAACCGGCACCGGATAGGAGCATTAAAATGGTACCGGCTCAACTTTGGTCAAAATAGAGAAATCCAGACAGACGCTAACTGACATCGGCTACAGGATTCAGATAGGCACCGGCTTACTTCGGGATTTTCTCAATTCAGATGATTTTCTCTATGTAATAGTCTAGTTGACATCCATTTTAATTTTCACAACTTTTATGTTATCTTTAACTTATTTTGTCATCCAAAGGCTGAGATTTAACCTTAATTACAATAGGTTGATTGGATGCTTATATATATATATCATGTTATAACACTTTTATGAGAATAATGAGATATAATTTGATATCAAAGTTCATCTTTGAGAGGTGATTCCTCTGGATTCTTCCCTCAAATATCAAACTAATTCTTAAGTTTAGTCCTATCTAAGTTCAAATCTTTAAACCCTTAAGGATAATTCATGTTGTAACTCATGCTAAGGTCTTAGTTCTTTGTTGTTCCAAGATTGTAGTTTGGCTTCAAATTGAGTGCTTAGATCTCTCTATTCTAAGGGTTCTTAGGTCAATCTTGATTTTAGGGTTATTAGATGTTGATTTAGTTAGTAGATCTAATTGCAATAGTTTTGAGGTTCTAAATTCGTAGCTGTTTTACGATTGCAAGCTTTGGATTGGGTAATTTCTCTACTCTTCTTTTGGCCACCAAAATCCTTGATTTAGTTCTTACAATTGTTCCTTAAATTTATTTTTAATTTAGCCACAAATTTTACTTGATAAATATCCCCCAACTACTAAAATAAGCATCAAATATGACGGCCATAAAGTCGTCGTATTTGCTCACACAGCCGTCGTATTTGCTAAATACGACGGCTAAACGACGGTTATAAGGACGTCGTATTTGGTTTAATCAATTTTGGATGACAATGGCTACAAAACTATCATATTAGGCTAATACGATGGCTGTACAAAAGAGTCATTTTTTATCAACTGGAAGGTTTATTGACACGGTTCAAAACACCGTCATATCAGGTTAATCAAAACGGCCAGAATACGATGGCCAGTGATGAGCAAATACGACAGCTACGGCCAGAGCAAATATGACGACTACGGCCAGAGGGCCGTCATATTTGATCAACAAATACGATGGTTGTGACCGTCGTATTTAGTCTATTTAGCCTTAACCAAATATGACGGTTGTGGCCGTCGTATTAGTTTTTTTTTTTAAAATCATTCTTTTAATTTGTATTTGACCCTGCACACGTACAATTTCTAGCCAAACACAATACAATCAACTCATTCAACACCAAATATAATAAAACACAATTTCCTCATTGCCAAACAATTTAAAAACAAAATCCTCAATAATCAAATCATAAATAATCTACAAAGTCCCAAAAAAATACATTACCACATGTACGAGAAGTAGGAAATATCAACTCAATCAGAAACAGTAGTACAAATACAAAGAAGAAGGAAATCAAAGTATGTCACTCATCATGGACAGGCTCGTCAGGATCACATGAACCAATGGGTCGAGAAGTGGAACCAACACCAAGAGATGCCATAGAAGCACTAGATGGAGTTATTGGCACTACATGAAATGCACTTGCATCTACTCTGTGCGATAATGCTTCCATGGTGTTCTGAAGCGTAGCTATACATAACCCGTAAGCCTCTTGCTCACGCTACATCTCAGCTCGCATCTCAGCCTGCATCGTATCTCGCATACTCTGCATACGTGCCTCGACCTCAATCCTGATGACCTCCTCAACATTTGTAGCAGAACTTGATGATTGACTGACTGAGATTGGTGTTGGACCATTTCCCTTGCACCTAACACGACCTCTTGTTTCTGGACCTAACAATCGCCAGAATATCTGATCATTCGCTTCCTCTGTGCGCTTAGACTAAGGCAATACCTACCACTCTGTCTCCAATCGTTCCAATGAAATTAAGAAACATTATATCAAATTTATATTAGGTTAATGTATTGTCTTTTTCATACTTTAATAACTCAGAAAAACTAGCATTTGAAAATTACTTACAATCATCTCTGCAGTCAAACCATCAGTCTACCGACCATGCCACCTTCGTGTGACAAGGAACATATCATAATGTGATGTTGGTTGGCCTTGTGATGCCATCTGTAAAAATATGTGAGAAATTCCAAGAAAATTAAGTAAATTTTAAATGAATAGTATATAAGATAAACTGAATACCTGATCATGTATAACAGAATGTGGCATTCTTCCTGTGACTGGTGGATATGCCATAAAAGATAAATTACAAAGGCATCTAAACCCTTATTATATTCATCGCCTAAATAGTCTTATAAGTCAATCCACAATCGGTTCATCCTCCTATTCATTTATCAATATTTTCAGTCAATGTACAAGTTTTGTTATAATAAACGTATTTTAATTTTCTTGTTCTTCATCTCATTGGAGGCTGTGTTGCATTCACTTAGTCTCTGCGTGTTTGCATTTCAGTCAAGTGCACTTCAGAATTTTTTTTAATTCTTTGCAGAAGATGGCATAGTTAAAGACTGTAAATATCTGAAAGAGTGTTGCCGAGCAAATATGGACAAGTATCAAAGGAATGTTGCTAGTTGTATTAAATAGGATATAAATTTAGGAGGTTGAAGTCTTAATATTAAATCTAATCCATTTATCTCCTTTCTATTCATTTTATTTTCTTTACAAAAAACTAATCCAAACATCTAAAATTCAAATCATCCATTTCTTCTTCTCTCTTCATTCTCTGTTTCCTCAATCCAAATAGGTTGTAAGATTATGACAAGTTTTGGCCAAATCTACAAAATAGGCTATATGTGGATTAAGATTATATTCAAATTTTTTATATAAATATAAGTATAATTTTAAATTTTATAAAATGTATTAATTTTAAGGATTTGATTTATTTATTTATTTGTTTGTTGGAAGGAACTCATTCGGATTTATAAAGAGAAAAAATCACATTTTATAGTTAAAAAAGTAATAATAAAGAACGTTTGTAAGATGCACCTAGTCATAGCATATGGTTATATCATCTTACTTTAATCCAAACATTGTTCAAAATCTAAAAGTTACTGAGGAAATGACATGATGGAAATGAATACAGAACGTTTGTAAGACAAGGAAGACTCTAGATGGTGTCACCTATTTACTCCAGATGGTGTCATCAAGACAAAGTTTATCAATGAAAATAGTGATCTTTTTTTTCTTTAGACTGAAATAAATTGTACCAGCACACGTAAGCAATAGATTCTCAGGCCAACCTTTGCAAATTGTGTGAGAGGAGCACTAGGATCACGTGATGTTGTTAGCAAAATTTTAGGTTCTCTTTCCGCAGCATTCACATATTCATCATCAATAATTGATTTGGGAACTGCATATAGTAGCCTAGTAGCCAAATTTAGGATGAATTGTCAACTCATGGCTCGAAAAAAGGAAAAAACGAAAAAATGAAAGGAAAAAAAAAAAAAAAAAAAGGAGCCAAAAGAATGAAATATGTAATGCAAAAAGTTAATGAAGGGTGCAGTACCAGTAGTGTTGTCATCTTCGAGGTCAATTTCCTGACGGAGAGCAAACTCTTCGTTTCTGAGCTACAACTGTTGAAGAATACTGTGCAAATTCTTGCACCCACCTAACTCCTAAAGGGGAAAGAAGTCCTGGTGTTCCAAGCCTACAGCCCAAAGGTGGGTCGAGAGAATGGACTTTTGATGAACTCTTCCTGGCGTGTTTGTTTGGATGATTGTTGGAAGCATTTCCTTTTGTCTTTGACCGAGAGAATTTTTTAAAGACAATTACCACTATAAAAGAAAAGTGAAGGGGACTTTAGACTGTTTTGGGGCCTTATTATTATATTTTAAATTAAAATATTATATGCAATATATAAAAAAAATATATGTAATATATATAATCTACATATGTCTATTAAAACTTTAAACATAGTTAGATAAAAAAAAAAGAAATACTATTAAAATAAATTCAGGATACTTTTGAAAAAATTAAATATAAAATAATGAATTTTAATAATATTAATCATAAATTTTAAATTGTTTATCATAAAGAAAGAGAAGCAATCGGTCAACAAAAAAGGAAGAAATATACACTGTGATTGATGAAGAAATTGAAATAAGAAAGGAGAAGTACAATGCTATACAAAGCTGAAATGGATGAAGACAAATTGAAGAAGGTAAATGAACCAAATGTGATTGTGTGTAATCGGTGAAATAAAGAAGAAAAATGAACTCAAAAAAAATTTTTAATTCAAAGAAAAAAAAATTGAATTAGGATACGGTCAAAAAAAAGAAAGACATATGACAAGCAACATAAATAGCAACCATGAGTGGTGTGTGCATTCTGTCAAACAAGGACAAAGCACTATACAAGGATTACAACCAGACAAAAGAAGAAAAGAAAAAAGGTGACAAAGAAAAACAAAGTGAAGAAGACAAAATGAATTAATTACTGTAAGTGATGTGTGTGCTCAGTGGACAAAGAAGAACAAAAGTATAACTGGACAAACGAAGAGAAAAAGGTATGGTAAGAAGACAGAATACAAGCCCGGGGCATAGGTCAGTTGGCAAGGTCTGAGGTGACATACTTGTGATGGGCTAACCAAAGTCGCGGATTCGATTCCCACCTGGGGATTGCTCGCAGGGCCTTTCCCTCAGATACCTACCACTGGTGCATATCCCGATTTACATCTCACCCGATCGTGGGGCCTCGACGCTCGGGTGGGAGAGGTTCGCCTCCCGATTTATATATCACCCGGTCGTGAGGCCTCGACGCTCGGGTGGGGGAGGTTCGCCTTCGGGACTCCCTCCTAAATCCAAGAAGACAAAATACAAAAAATGCAATCAAAATGATAGGATAGCAGAACAGAAAACAAGTAGGTTTTAAAATGTTCATAATATATGATCTCTCCAACTTAATATTATATTTTATGGGAAAAATGATTAAAAATTAAAATTTTTATATAAAAAATCTTGTACTTAAAAAATAAAAAATTAAGTGAATGATTTTATCATACAAATGGTATAAATGAAAAAGAATAAAAATTTTCAAATTATCTTATCTATCTTTTTAAATATAATATATATATACACACATGATGGATTGGTTTGATTAAATTTGACACTATAGAAATTACTTATACAATATGGTTTTACGTAGCAAAGGATGAAATTAAAATTTTAATGTTCATGAACAAGTTATGGAAAAAAAATTTGATAAAAATAATGTTATGAATTTTAATAAATAAATTATTGAAAGTAAAAAATAAAATTTATAAAGACTGTTAGAACAAATTATATATACACACATATATTAAAGAAGATAAAAAAATTCAAAATATGTTGGGGACGAGCTCCCCCACCCTCCCCCGAGTGCACAGACTTAGAATATACATAATAGAGACCGTCACTTAATTATAAAGAATTTATTATTTAGTATACAATTTATGGCACAACTTGTGTCTTACCAACTGCATATATGCCCATTGGCCAAAAGTAATTTTCTTTCTTTTTATATTCTTTCCTATTAAATCAGACCGATTGGATCAGGTGAACAGGGAAAATTGAATTATTATATTATCATATTTTAAAGGAAAAAATTCATTTTGCCATCCAAAATTTGTCTCAAATTCCACATTGCCATCCAAACTTAATTTTGACTCCAATTACCATCTCAATTACTATGTTTTCCTAATTTGCCATCTAACCGGTTTTGACTGTTAGTCAACTGGATAAACTAAATAGAAACTATCTGTCAAACTAACTGAAAGGGCATAAAGACCAAAATGCCCATAAATCTAACTCCCCAAATAGTGCAAACTTTCTACTGTTGGCAACTACTAAATGCCTCTTCAGATCCTCGCCTTTCGATCTCATTCAATTCCCACTCTTTTCTTACCCTTCTTCCTATGGAGAACACAAGTATGCAATTCCCACTCTCCGTTCTTCCTGCAATTCCCCTATTTTTTTCTCAAGTGGTTCTTCATTTTCTGCAGCCATTCTCGTTGATTCCTGATTCAGTAATGGTATTGGACTAATTTTTTACCCTTCTCAAATTACAGAATTGTTTCACAGGAGATACAGGAATTCTATCGAAATTCAACAGCATTGGGTTCCAAGAATTTGAATTATATACAAGGGAATGCTGAAACTTTCGGTGGAAATTTCAGTTTTCAAAAAAGGGTTTCGCATTTTGATCATCGTGAAGATGGAATCCAAATCCCTTGTGGATTCTTCAAAACATTCCCAATCAGTTTTTCTGGTTAGTTTCAGTACATAAAAAACACTTATATTTTCCGTATGCATTCTTCCAATGGTTATTTGTTGGCTCTTGCTTGAATTGGCCTCTTTTCCCCCCCTTTTTTTAACCCCCCAAACAAAGAATATCTATCACCTTCTAGTGAATTGAGAAAAACTTAAAGATAGTTCTGGACTATAATTTTGAGGTTTTTGAATATGATTACTGTTTGATATTTATCAAAGCCAAACTATGTTTCTGATGGTTCTGCTCGATTTCCAGATCAAATTGCCATGGAGAAATGCTACCAGATTGTAGTAGTGTCAGCAATTTTCAATGACCACGACAAAATCAAGCAACCAAAAGGCCTAGGGGCTAAGACGCTGGATTCTGTATGTTTTTTCATGTTTGTAGATGATGTGACTCTCAATAGGCTTTATTATCACAATCTAATTCCCAGAACATCCAAGGACTACAAGGTTGGTGTCTGGAGGATTATAAAAGTCTCAAGGGAGCATTTGTACGAAAATGCAACAATGAACGGAGTAATTCCCAAGTACTTAGTTCATAGACTTTTTCCAAACTCAAAGTTCAGTATTTGGATAGACGCAAAGGTGTAGCTGGTGGTTGATCCACTTTTATTGATCCATACTCTTGTCGTTAAGGAGAATGTGGATATGGCAATTTCCCACCTCAAAATCAAGAAAAGCAAGAATTAAGAAACTGTAGAAAGTTTGCCAACAGTAGAAAGTTCAGCTGCCAACGGTAGAAAGTTTGCACTGTTTTGGGGAGTTAGATTTATGGGCATTTTGGTCTTTATACTCTTTCTGTTTAATTTACCCAGTTGACTTACAGTCAAAACCTGCTAGATGGGAAATTGGGAAAGCATAGTAATTGAGATGACAATTGGTGTTAAAATTAAGTTTAGATGGCAATGTGAGATTTGGGGCAAATTTTGGATGGCAAAGTGAATTTTTTCCTATTTTAAAACATCCTATACTATCATCAGAATGGGTAAGAAAATGGAGCTAATATGCATGAAAATAATACCAACTAAACTTCTAGGTTAATTGACCCATAATATTTGTTTATAATTCTTACCCTTGTAACAAAACTAGTTTGCGTAAATGCAAGGATCATACTCATTAGAGTTATTAAATTGCTTGTTTTTACCTTTTTTTTTTTAACTAAATAAAATAATACGTTAATAAAAAACAAAACAAGTTACGTAGAAAGATCACGTGATTCATAATAATACAAAAATTATCACACTCGTAATTTTAGGTGAGTAAAGTACAAGAAATAAAAAAAAAAATACACAACAATCTCCTTCCTAACTTCCAAATTCCAATCCACAAACAACCTTGATTACAAACCATCTTGACTAGAGAAATCCATAAAAAGTCCCAACTTTTCATCTGATATTGTAAACAGCAAAACGAAAAACCCTTGAACGTATCAATTGTCTTGAAAATTTGCCTAGGAAAAAGAGGAAAGTGCGAGAAAGGGCTGAACACAACGATGGGTATATAACCACCTCCAAGAAATCGGAGGAACACAAACATATTGTCAAGGTAGTGTAGAGCAGGAGGAAAAAAGCCAAAGAAGAAGATTGGGAGGATTGTAAACAAAATAGAGGATGGAAACATAAAAGGAAATAAAAAATAACAAGGATTGGCTAAGATCCAAGTTCCAAGCAAAGGCTGGGTTTAGATCTGGCTGAACAAGGCCAGACATGCTGAGGAAGATGATAGGGGTAGAGAGAAAGAATGAGAGAAAACTGCTTGTTTTTAGCTTTCTTTTCACAGGGGGTGGCTCTTAATTGTTTCCAAAGCCAATCAATCAAACTAACAGAGAGCATCTCTCTGCCCAGTCATACTAACATCCAAGCATGGTCACTTCCAATTATAGGGACATTTTAAAGAAAAAAGTGATCACTCTTGCAAATGAATTCGACCCGTTCTTCATCTCCCACATGCTGCTCATGATCACCTTGAGAAGCATCAAAACGCATATGATAAATCAGTGCTTGAAAAGGACCACGGTCCCCAACCAAAGTGCTCGGAGGTCGGCTTGATGTTCCTTTGACCAGAGACTGTATGGAGTACAGCTTCAAACAATCAGCCCAGGCAACTTTTTCTTTTTCATTTCTACATTGAGTGTCGAGGTTCTCAGTGTGACTCTCTGCCTCGAAGAAGTCCCGGCAGGAACAAGAAACTTGTATTGCTAGTGCTGCAAGAACTAGAATTCTTGGGATGAGGATGACCATCCTTTTCTTGATTGATACTTTGTTATGCAAGCTCAAGCAGCTGGAAGCAAAGTTGGAAAGGAAAAAGGAAAAAGAAGCGGCTCAATCAAAGATAAAAGAAAACAAGAACAATCGGTGGGAAACAACTTTTACTAGGAACAAAAGCAACAAAGGAAAAAGAAACGAATCGGTGGGAAATAAACACCATTAGAACAAAAGCAATAAAATTCTACTATTTTCTACTATTTTTTTTATAACTTTTTTCCAATCACTATTAGAAAATTATAAACATATAAAAAAAAGATAATGCAAGTGACGTAAATTGAAGGAACATTTTTAAATCAACAAGCTATTGTATGAACCAAGTGACATAAAAAATTACGTTATTATGTTATAAATTATTTATGTATTATGTTATTGCGCTATTTTATTATGTTATTATGTAAAAAAAATTCTAAATTTTACTTTATTTATTATGTTATAATTATTTAAATTTAACATAAATGGTAATGAAAAAAATTTAATATATATAAAATTTTTAAAGAAAAATATTAAATTACTTTAATTAGAAATTATAAAATTACTTTAAAAAGTAAGAATATAATAATTTAATAAAATAATAAATGATAAAAGTCATTTAAAAACAATGAACATATATTTGATTTTTCAAGATAATAGATAATTTAAAATAAAAATAATTAAAGACCACAAATATTTTAAGAAGAAAAGAATACTTAAATAAAAAAAAATGTTTGGTGAAGGGCCTTATCAATATTATAGCATATAAGTGATACGTTTTCATAAGTTAAGTCTATCCATGTGATCCAATCTAGCAAATAAATCTATTGTGCAACAACAGGATGTATTACAATAATTATTATAATAATCATAACAGATACCATTACAAACCACAAGTTTACAGTAGTATTATACTAATCATAATTATTATTTTGATTCCTAATCTATATAGCCATCTAGTTGTTTTTCTTTTTTTAATTTTTAATTTTTTTTAATATATATCACCGTCTTAGCTTTTGCCTTCTTGCTTCTATACTTACATTTGACTTTAGATGAACTTGCACCGACAATTCATATGTGTCTAGTCTTTTCCATATCTGAGATCATGCAATATTCTATCATGACCATAAAATAATAGATGGCTTAACTCATCATGCAAAAATTACCAGAAAATATTTCATACTTAACTTACCATGTACCATAATAAAATATTCTATAACTAGTTATCAATATCACTCAAGAGAAACGGTGGAATTGTGGATAAAATCACAATACTCATAAGATTATCCCATGCACGGTGGTAAAGAAAAATATTTATACTCACAACAAAATATAAGTAAAAATATACATTACTATGTAAACGCAATAAATATTCAATATTAAAATGTTTCAGCTGAGATAGATGAGTGTTGCGACTGAAATCGAGGAAAATGGGGGAGAAATTCTGATAAATTACCAGATACAAAGGCTTCAAAATAACCGTCGTATTAAATGATCTAGTACGATGGCTAGCCATCGTATTAAACGCGTTTAATACCACGACTAATGATTAGCCGTCGTAATAAGTTACAATCTTAATATTTTTAAAAAAATAATTATTTATTTATTTTTTATTTACACACACATACATATATATATATATATATATATATATATTACTAATGTGACAAATAAAATTATGTAAAGTTTACTTTTACAATAAAAATTATAGATAGAATGCCTATATATCTAATTAAATATAATAATTAAGAGATAGTATATTCTACCTAGGTATATATGTAGATACATATGTACACAAACATATGTATGTTTGTAATTAAAAAATTATTTATGTTATATAACATATTAATCTGAGACTCATTAACTAATAATGATATATTATACTGTATATAAATAATATATATATATATATATATATATATATATGTATCTTAGAATAAATAATAATTAAAATAAAATTCAAGCTCTTTAATACCAATATATGAAAACTTAAGATGTAAACAAAAATGTATTTGAAAAATCAATGATCTAACAATTACATGTATTTATAAAGTTTAATTAAGTTTAGTGACCAAATTTGAAGGTCATTCATTTTATTTTATCACATTTGTGCAGTAATATCTATAAAATAGAAAGGTATCTTAGTATTTACAAATATAAACATATCAAATTAACGATTCAGTCGTTAAATTTATTGTAATCATTACCAATAGTATTGTGACTAAATTTGATAAAATTATGAATAATGTTGAGGGGCATTGTTATAATTAGACTAAAAACAACGATTATAATAAATCGTCGTATTTGATCTAATCTATTGCGACGGTTACAATAAACCGTCGTATTTGGCCTACTATATTGCAACAGTCATAATAAACCGTAATATTTGATCCACTCTATGATGCTAGTTACAATAAACTACCGTATTTGATATATCTATTACGACGGTTTGTGTAAACGGTCGTATTTGGTTATCAAATATAACGGTTGGCATTGAACCGTTATATTAGGTTTATTTATTGCGATGATTTTAAAACTGTTGTATAAAACAATCTATTACGATGATTTTTTTACCATCGTTTTTATCTTCGTTGTATTTGCAAGGGCCACATCACTTCGACTTCTTCATTGAGGCAGAATATAGTTTCAACGCCAACTCCACTACCGGCAGCTCCAATGTCACCGTCTTCTTCTAATGCTTTAGTTTGGAAAGAGATTGTTAGTCCCTGGACCTATTCAATTTTTCACATCTCTTTTTTTCTTTTGTTTTTGGCCGGAGAAATTTTTTGTGGTAGTGGTTTTTGCTGATGTAGAAGCCTAATGGCCCCAAATAGCCTAGGTCGCCAAAATCGTCTTCAAAGGCATCATCTTCAAATCCAGAGGAGCTGGAGATAGAGCTTGTTGAGGTCTTGTACGGATTGAAGACTTAATCACAAGCCCTTCCAAAGAAAGAAATTTTGTCTAATGATTCGACTAAACTTAATAGATCGAGTAGTGATTTAAAATCAAGAATGTCATCACTGAACTCTAACTTACTATCTACAAATATTCTGTCATAGCTAGCAATTCTGCCTCCAAATTCTTGCTCTTCAGCTGGCCTCTTATCAGTTATTGGTGAGCTTTATTGGCATAGCAGATGAGTTAATTCTTTATGTTTAGGTGGGTTTTCTACTTTTTTTTTTTTTTTGTTTTTTCAGCTCCAAAGTAGAAGAGGCCTCGGCAAGTCTTTGAGAATCGGGATTTTGACCAAAATGGACCAAAATCCATTTTGAATATCAAAAGGGGGGTTGGGATGTGGGGGATGTGGCGGACCAGGTTACTTTGTGTTTGTGAAATGCGAGGGCCTCTTGTACCTCGCCTTCCACATACGCGAGAAAGGTCACCCAAATCCCTGTCAAAAAAGCTGGCCAATTTTCTGTGAAAAGCTACCGGTCAAATGCTCGTGAATCAATTCAACCCTTTTCAAATAGATTCTAAGAATCTCTGAAAAAGGCTTCACACGCCTTTTTTTAGAGCTTCTTAGAATCTTTGAAAAGTTAATTACCAATTTCACAGGAGTTAATTTTATCGGGGATTTAAATCGACCCAACTCCTCCCAGCTTCTTCTTTGCAAATCTCTGAAAATCTTAACTCCTCCTAACTTCTCTGCTTTTCTTTGCTTCTTTGCGTTTCTTTGCTATAAATTTTTTTTTCACCACTATTGAAAAAGAACTAGACAGAGAGAGTTGCTACCAAAATACTACAAGTAGGAGAGATTCACTGTCAGAATTTTTATTCACCGAAGCACTGCCAAAGTTTTTCAATAATAGTTTTTTTTTTAAACAACAAACTACAAAACGTATTTTAATTCTATATTTATTGAAAGTTAATTGATTAGAATATTGAGATTTATTGTTAAATTGTAGCAAATGTGTATTTGGGATTACGTTGAGTTATTTTCTAATGTGTGTATATTATATATAAATAGTCTAGATTTGTATAGAATTAAAATTTTATTGAATTTATGGTTTGGTTTGTATTATGTTGTGATAAATGAGTATTTTGGCATGTGCTAAATAGTTTGGATCTGTATGGAATTAAAATTTTATTTTGGTTTGTATCGTGTTGTGATGAATGGGTATTTTGGCATGTAATAAATAGCTTGGGTCTATATGGAATTAAAATTTTATTGAATTGGTGGGTTGGTTTGTATTGCGTTGTGATGAATGGGTATTTTAGCATGTGATAAATGGGTATATAAATATGCATGTAATAATAATATTTACAATAAACATGGAAGAAGTATTTAGCATTACATGAATCTAAAAGAAATATTTATCATTCCATTTTTTTTCCATTGTAAGTTTAAGATATCAAGCTCATTCTCTCTCCTAAAACAATATGGATATAGACCTCTTTGTGTATAAATTACATAAAATTTTAATTTACATTTTTTTATTTGATTACAAGTAATTTATTTTTAAAAAGTAAGATTTATTAATTAGATAAAATTTATATTTTAAATATGGATATTAATTGGAAAATTGGAAAAATATATAATGTTCGTTTCTTGATATTTTATTTAAAAATAAAAATATAAATATTTTGATACGTATATGAAATACTTCTTGGGTTATAAAATAATTATATAAATAAGGAAAGGAAGAGGTGCTAAGGAATTGAGATTTATTTAAAATTTTTATGTTAAAAAATGTAAATTATTTTTTGCATTAAATTTTTAATTATTTAAAAACACTTAGAATTCTTAACAATTAAATTCTTAGTTTAACATGATAGATTTTTTTTTTTTTTTTTTTACAATTCTCTCCAAGTTCATTGCATTAAAACAAAAGTTATCCTTAAATATTTTATGTACAAATTGAATTTGTACATATGAATTCTATAGCTAAATTTTTTTAATATAAACGTAAACAATTTTAAGTCTTTACATTTTTTTAGTTAAATTAATAAATTATTTCTAAATTAAATCCTTACATTTTTTAATTAAATTCATAAATTATTTCTAAATATTCATAAACAATTGAAGTTAATTTTAAACTTTATGCTTTTGTATTTTATTAAATATATGTTAACTTCTTGAATAATTAATCTTAATTATCTTAGTTTTATAATAGCTAAGTAAGTTATATATTATTTTAATACGTCAAAACAATAAAAATATGCAGCTCATATAAAATTTATATTGAATGACGCAATATATAAATTGGACATGTGTGATATATATAATTTATTTAAAAATAAATAAATACTCATGTATTAAATGACACAATAGTTAATAATTAGTTTAGGATATATTAAATACTCATTTTGGCATATATCAAATATTCTATTTTTTGGTGATATATTTGTATTGATTAATTTGATAGTGGTTTATATAGTAATATAAGATTGTGACATACTTTATTTTTTGAATAGAAAAATCATGCCTAATTTATCTAAATACAATGGCATTAGAAGAACCTGCAAGACTACGACTATATTGATATTGTGAAATAATGCTCACTGCGCACGGTGATTTTTTTTAATGATCCCTATCGCAAGGCGTTGATTATTAGAAATCGAGTTAGTTTCCTCAATTTAGTCAACGAAATATGTGCAAGTCAAGGATTGGACACGTCTACTGTTAAGCTACAAATCACAATAAGGGAGGACACTGTGATTGGTACTGTGACGAAGTCTACAACCACTTCTATAATAAAATGATGATGGTATAGAAAATTTGTAGTACTATGCATCTACCATGAAAGAACAACCAATTGATATGTATATTCATCATGAGATCATCCAGATTTCGAATGTAACAGCTATAGATCTTCCAGAGTATAACATCTCAAATCCTATTATTAAGTCCTTCACTACATTACTTAACTTAGTTGTTATGCCTAATTTTGATTTAAATTTTCCAACACCTATCGCCAATAATCCTTCACATATCCCAAATAACATTTTCCAATCCCATTTCAATACATCAGTTCCAGATATCCCAATCGTTGGACCTAGCAATCAATACTTATCAACCTCTATTGGGTTTGTTACGCATCCATTTCATGACCACGTTCAATCCCTTCACATACAAATGAGCTTGCCATTATTTTCAACTGCTGAAATTAGTATTTCATTAGATATAACCCCAGTTGATGAATGTGCTACTCGAGAGTCTAATTGAGTAGATGCTCCGAAGGCGATTGTGGACGGGTTAGGACTTACATCAGACATTGATGGGCCTGTTGCAGATGATTCTCTTCGACGAGGATGAGAGGGATGGCTATGCTGGAGACGATATTCCCAATCCCTCTGTATTGCAATAACCTGCTAATAGACCCGCTAAACTAGACTGCTTGTATAATTCATCGTATTCAATCTACCTTGATAGGTTGGATACTTCTCAAGAAATAGAAAACGAAGTTGGTGGAATGGTACTGAGTAGTGGCATGGATTTATGGTCATAATCCAACAACAACCTGAGGGTTGGCATATGGTTTAGGAATAAGGAGGAGTTACTTTGGACTGTTTGGTCGTAGTCTATTAGAATGGGTTGTGAGTTTACAGTAGTAGAAAGTAAAAGTTCATATTGGATTGCCGGTTGTAAAAATTCAACTCCACAACATCCCTGTTATTTGTAGATCTGTGTGGGGAAAAAGAAATGTTGTGGCCTGTAGCAAATTACTCAACGACAGGGAGAGCATAATCGTCTAGTCTTGACAGTAGACGGGAACCATCGAAACTTGAGTATAAAATTCATGGTGAATCACATCTTGCCAATGATTTACAATAATCTAAAGAGTAAAGTCAGCGAAATAAACAGCCATATTCATAACACATTGCACTTTACTCCGCCTTTCAAGAAAGGATGGAATGCACTCAAGCATACTATTGAGATGATCTACAGAGATTGGCCGTCTTCATTCACACAGCTACCACAGTATATGCAAGCCTTACAAGACACGATTCCTGGTACCTTCATGGCATGGCCCTTCTTACCTATGGACACCAATGGGGCTAAGATTTTTTTAATATATTTTTTAGGTGTTCAGACCCTGTAGTGATGTATTTGTTCTTATGAAATCGATAGTCAGCATTGATGAGACATTTCTGATTTGTATATATGAGGAAAAACTTTTAACAGCAGTGGGTTAAGACACCAATAACCATATATTACCCTTTACATTTACAGTCATTAACAAAGAAACTAAAGACAGTTGTAGTGATTTTTTATCTTGCTTAGAAAACATGTATTAAAGGATTGAAAAGTTTGTTTAATATCTGATAAACACATTGGGATTGTGAATGCAGTTCATCGACTATCCCTATGGCAAGAGCCAATAGTAGTGCATAGATTTTGTCATAGATATATTCAAAGTAACTTCAATGCAAAGCTCAGAACACATGAGTTGAAGAAGTTGATGTATGCAACTGAGGACCAAAGCAAAAAATGAAAATTTTTGAAGATTATGGAAGAAATTAGTTTGCTAAACCTCCAAGCATATGTATGGTTGGATTTGATTCCGAAAGAGTAATAGACGTTAGTTTATGACGGTGGACATCATTTTAGTAACATGACAACCAATCCAGTAGAATCTTTTAATAGTGTCGTGAAATGTATACGTGTCATATCCATCAAGGCAATTGTTGAGTCTTCATTTAAAAAACTGTCAAATATTCCAATGATCATAGATAAGAGGCTAATCACGGGAGAAATCACTTTCCTTCTAAGATATAGGGCAAATTTGTGAAGAATAAAATGAAAAGAAGAACACAACTTGTGCTAGCTTTTAATCAGGATCGAGGTATTTTTAATGTGGTATCACCATATCGTGAGCATGGGAAAGGAAATAATTCATATGAAGATAATATTGGGTCCAAGACATGCGGCCGTTGCAAATAGAAAATATATAGAATACTTTATTTGTATGCATTTGCAGTATGTCAGCAACCGCGACTGAATCCTAAGGATCTAGTATCATCGAAAAACATGCCACCATATTACAGACTAACTTATATGGCACATTTCAAGCCCATTCCACACGAAGATTATTGGAGTAACCCTAATTTTAGCTTAGCATCATTTGCTCACCATTTCAAGAATCATCGAAGGGGTCGAATGCGGACGTCGCATATTCGAAATGACATAGACGAACACAATCCTGATTCACCTTCTCGTTGTGGCTTTTATCATTACAGTGGCTACAATAGGAGAAATTGCACTCACAGTACTATAGAATGAAATGAATACAGATTAACCTTGTAGCATGTTTCTTGAATATGTAATATTTGTTTAGATACAATGCTTATTCTTATCTCAATATTAAATTTTTAATATTGCATTGAGGCAATTTAAATTATTTATCTTTAATTTTGTGTTTTTTTTCTATACTTAATTTGATGTTGGTCAGATATATTTTATTTATTTTTAATTTCTATAATATCAATATATTTGGATTAGGGCACAATGTATGAGTCTACTTCTCACGGAGTGGATCCAGGTCCTATTATACTGGATGTATTGATATTATAGTGCAAACATAGTTCGTCACACATTTGGGTGGGATAGTTATACAGTGATGTTATTATTGCAAAGTGAAATAATAGTATGTTTTGGGAAGCTCGACCATTTGATCACCGTATCAAGCAGCTTATGGATATTGTTGGTTTTGGCAGCCTACGCTGTTTATGTTATATGAAAATCGATCATCCACTTATTACAACTTTAGTGGAAATATGGTGCTAGGAGGCACATAAGTATTTCACCTTATAGTTGGAAATGCTACCATCACCCTCCAAGACGTAGTGGTCCTCTTCGGATTACATGTAGATGGTGATCCTAACTGTAATAGTCTATTCATACATACGCATGCAAAGTTGATTGACATGTACAACGAGTTGTTGGGTTTCAACTAATTCCAATAGACTTGGACGAATATCGGTTGAAGATTATTTCCCGCAAGTGAGCATTGAGCCAACTATTACCTACACACTCGATGCCAGAAATAATAAGCCAGCATACATAGTGTTGTATTATGCAGCTCTTGGTAGCTTTCTGTTCTCAAACAAGCCCAGTAACAGATTATATTTGCTCTTCTTAAAATACATTCCTGATTTAGAGCTATTGAGCATGCTTAGTTCGGGAAGTGCAGTCTTGACTCATCTGTACGATTGTCTGTGCAACGCTACGTCTTACAGAGCACGTACTATTAGTGGCCCATTACTATTGGTCCAAATATGAAATAAATATTTTTTAAAAAATCTTATTAGCCTTTCAAAAAACTAATGAGTATAATTTTCTAAGCAATGATTATTAATGTGGAAATAGTTGTGGGCTTGGGAGCGTATTTCTATTATCAGACGGACTAGAGTCCATCCAGTTGAGGATATTGATCAACAAGCCATTAGAGAATTAGCACATGAGGGATTGTTAGAGCTTTCCTGAACCTGGCACATGTACTTCTTGCTTATATGGATCAATTCGATAGGATGTAACATGGTCATATAAATATTAGTTCAGTCAATTTACTATCAACAATAATTTTAAATTCGTTATTTATTATTAACACTGATATTTTATCTTTATATAGTTTATCTGGCAGCTTTATAATGAGCAAATATTGGCTATCCAACCCCTATTGCACTCATAGGTGACATATCTGGGGGTCTATCATATCCCTAATTTGTTGAGAGACAATAGAAGTTCATCGTCCAGATAGAATCATGCGATAGTTTGGATTGGTACAGACAATCTCTATTGCAGTTGACACCAGTGACAATTTGCATACTCGAGACATAAGGACTACCAGTGTGGGGAGGACTGAGATTGATTTAATACATCTCACTAATTGGGTTAATACGTACTTAATTGTTTTGAGTGGACAACTCGGTTACAGTCAAAATATAGTTTTGCCTAACTATGTAGCATGATATTAGATTCACACTAGGTGATTGATTAGTTATCCGATTATAATATAACCTAATCCTGTGGGCTACCAATCAAGCAGTGGGGCGACTAAAATATTGGTATGTAGATTTTTTTTTAGTAGTCCTAAGCAATAAAATATAGAATTTCCACTCAAACATTTTATTGACATTTTGGAATATATATATATATTTATTTATATATATATATAGGCTGATTCGATGCACCAGATATTGTACCTAAACAATAAAAGATATCAAAATGCGAAAGTTATGACTAAACAAGTGTTTGTATTGATAACGCATCTCGCCATGTATTTGTTGACTGCTGCTGGTAAGGCAGGTCGTTTGAACCATCCACCATACGAGCTATCAAAGCGAAGCTACATTTCTGATCCGATACTTCCAATCCTATAAGAAGTAAATTGCGGAGTACGGCTAGTGCTCGGGAATAGACGAGCATGCTAACGTGCTACAGTTGATATTCCTCAATAGGATCACAACTCACCTGTATACATAGAAGAATATGATTATGAATAAGGTGATCCTGTAGCAGTTAAAAATAGGCATGTTAATTTTGTTACTCCGCAACACCTAGTCTTCGATACTAGATGCTATCTTCGGCTATTGAATTTGCTACTGGCCTATCGACAAGACGGCATAGGTAGTCTATAGAGGATGAAGGTCCATCCCACCGTACTAAGGAGCAAGATGACTAACAACCAAAAGAACAACATCAGGAATAACATCATGTCATCAAAAGTAACTTCAGAAACGAGTTTAACCTCTAAGGAACTGTTAAGGATTTCATTGTGGGACTAGCTATCATCCTTTTTTAAAGATTATTTTATGTGTAATAAAGTTTGTTAGCTCTAAGGGCATTCTCCTATGTTTTGATTTATCATAAACGTTGATGTGGACTAATTTGTGTAATCTATAAGTAATAGGACATGTTTGGCCTCAATTCTTCCAAGGCGTGCTAATAAGACTACTAAGCAACTCTTAAGCAATAGAATCTAAGAATGAATGATCAAGTATAAGATAAACTTAAGAAATTGCATACCGAGAAGCCCTTGAGAAGAATTATAAACTAGGAATTGTTGTCACGGTGTTATTTGTAAATTTCTATATCTCTTTACCTTTTGTTCAATTTTTGTTTTACTTTGAAGCACTTAAAAACGATTTCTAAAGAAAATGATATTTCTAAATTTGGATTTTTTGGTTGAAGTAGTTTTGGATAGGCCTCTGAATCTAAAATACCATCTAATGATCTGAAATATTTTTTTAAAAATATATCTTTTTGCTTAAAGTGCCATTTTTTACTCACTTTTTGGACACATATCCTTCCACTCTCTGAATCCAAAACTCTAGAAATCTTGACAGAAGTAACTAGCCGTTAGGATTTCGGATTTGGCTTTTATAAAAACTTCTAAAACCCGACTTTGAAGCAGATTTGTGTGCTACCTCTGTCAGAAACATTCCCTTTTTATTTGTGCTTCAAAGTTAAATAAATTTGTTCTAAAGGTAAAAGGTATTGGTGCTTAGATGTTCATTTCTTTGCTCAATCTGTGAGCAATTTCTATACTCTTTCTTCAATCAACTTTGTATCAAGGTTAAGAAGGTAAAATCCAATTGGGGTGAGCCTTGATTATTGTGTTTAAATAGGTTGGGTGCAAAACTAAGTGTGGTGATCCTCTTGTCTAAGATTGGTGTTGCCTACCACTATTGATTTGGAAAAAGGTTTTGGTGAGTGGTGATGAAATCTTTAAGTGAGAACTTAAGGTAGTGGATGTAAATCATTTAAGGATCGAACCACTATAAATCCTTGAGCCTTTTCTTGTGCTGTTTGCCTAAATTTCTTTACTACATTTTCGCTGGTCCTCAAATCTTAAATGTTATATCTTTTTCTCTAAAATTAATAGTTCATTTAAGACTCTTGTATTCCTTAGTAAGCCTGTCCTTGATAGCTCAACTACCTATCTTTATTTCATACAATTCTCTCACCATTCTGTGCTGATTTAAAAGATCCCTGTTTGCACTCTTAAAGTTGTGAAACAACTCTACCATTTAGTTTGCCCTTCTCAAAAGACATCAAAATTTTTAATTTGTATTTATTTGCTATAAACCTTATTCACCCCCCACTAAGGTTTATCAAAGTTCATTGTTTGTTCGAATTTTAAAGTTCATGGCTTAACAATCATACAAGATAACCTATTATTGATGATCGCTACTAATATGATAAAGCCACAAAAGATTTTGAACCAATGTTAAAATAGCTATATTAATAAATTCATGAATAAAAAATACCTCAAGTAAGATAATCACAATATGAATGAAAGAGGCAATTACATTTCATTTATAGTCACAACTATATTCAAATTTTAAGTCAAAATAGAATTAATAAAATGTCCTTATCAAATTTATGATATACATTTTATATTTAAAAATTAAAGACAAACAATAATTTCAATTTAGTTTGGCCATCTTTGAAGACAAAATTAATAATAAAAAAATTTAAAGTAAAAAAAAATGTAATGATTTTTTAAAAAATGCAAAATATTCATGAAATATTCAACTACTATTCACTAAAATATAAATCAATATTTGCATTTTTTTTCATTAATATTTCACCAATTATTCAATTTCAACTAAATTATTAATTATTTTAGATAGTTGAAACTAGAAATTTAGTGCATTTAGATAGTTGAGAATTTAATTTTTTTGTAAATAATTAAATATTATAAATTAAACTTAAATTAAAAATAAAAATTTATTTCCAAATCCAATATAAACAAATTAATTGTAGTAAAAATACGTATATTACTTGTTAAGATCAAATTTAAATTAATAAATTTTAATTGTGAATTATTTAAATTTATATAGGAGTTTACATATTTTGTGTTATTTTAAAACATCAATTCTTTTTAAATAAAAATTTAGAAATTTATGAAAATGAAATAGAAGAAAAGATGGGAAAAAGTGGGTTAGAAGGCTTGAACGGATGCCAAGATAGCTCGCGTCTAGCAGAAGCCAAGTGTGACTTGTCGCTTTTCACCGAAGATTAGCCAATTTTTTTTATCAAAACTTAAGTGACATTTCTCAGATCTACAGAACACGAAATATAAGAGAATCTCATTTCTCATATCTACAGAACGCGAAATACAAGAGAACCTCGCATGTCGCAAATGCGAAGTATTCCCTATCCACCATATCCGTCACATTCCAACCCCTTTTGGGGGTCAAAATGACCCATTTCGGCCAAATCCTAGAGAGAATCTGGGTGGTTATAGTGATAGGAGCAGTCCGTCAAATGCTGGGTCTATGTGTTTGCAACAGGGGCTGGAGTTGGGCGTCAAAAATTTTGCTCTTCCAAAAGTGCCTCTATGTGTTTGCAACAAATCTGTCAAAAATTATCGTTGACTAGCATTTGACTATAACCTGTATGATGGAAAGATCAAATAATTTATTAAAAAAATGAGAATTTTAAAATTTTAAAAATAAAAATTAAAGATTAAACTTACAAACTAAAAAAGTTAAGGGTAAATTCGCTAATTTACCATCAAAGAATAGTACAGTCGGGCCATAAGGAAAGGCAAGTGCATAGTAGGAACATCAGAACAGGCTGGACTTAGAAATCTATAGATGGGATCATCAAAGCCAGAGGTTGGCAGATTTTGCCATTCTAGATTCTCACCTCTCGATTGTAATGCGGATTGTCGGGACAACACAGGGCCATCATCTGCCACTTAGACAACAAAAGTTTGCTTTTGATGATGCAGAATGTAGACTTCTCAATAAAGTTTCAGAATTTTCTTAAATAGCTAAGCTGTCGTATCAAGTTACAAATGCCATTTGAATAAGAACCACTACACACAACACTGCTGTCTTTAAAGATTGCTCATCTCATTCATTAGCAAGGCCATCACAACCAGAATTTGAGCGTGAATTACAGCAAAACACTACTTGACTAAAAAAAGGGAGAAAAAAAAAAAACAAAAAGCCAAGCATCGTCAAAAATCGATTTCGGGGTTATATACGGATCTAATTCAATCAGAGGCTGATGACTATGATGATGATGTCTATAATCATGTTAGATACAGAAAGAAAAGCAGAATAGAGGTTTTCAATTTTCAGGATATTCTATGATTATTAGATAAGTAATTAAGAGTTTTCAATTATAATTATCCTCATTGTTTTCATGTTCTTTATGTATTTCCTTTTACCTTACCTTAATAAAATACCCACCTTTCCGTGGATTTTAAAAAAAATTATAAGAAAAAACTCATGGAATCACTTAAACCTGTTGATATTTGGTCTAGTTGCCTTTACCTGCAATTCTTCACAGAAGAACATTTGGTTTGCTAGATTAACTAGCAAAACAAATATTCAAAACACATTAAATGGAAGCTTACAAAGATCAAAGAATTGAACATCACCAGATAGCGAAAGAAATCCTAACCAAATGGGTTGTTTACCGGTTGATAGCGTAGCACTTTGTCAATAGGACTTTTTTTGCTTGGTTTGGTCGATCAATCTTGCACCAAACTTTGATACCCGAAACATTCACTGGGACAGCTTCATTTCAGTTGTTGGTGAACATTTTAGCTAAAGAATCATAGCTGCAATGAAGAGAAAGACTGCGCAGTTGCATTAAGAACATGCCAAATAAAACAAATTCATTTAATGACTTTGGTTTTTATGGTGATAAGGTAGTTTAGTTGATCAAAAGTACTTTTTAATTAGGTAATAAGTTTAGCTATATAAGATATTACGTAACATTATATTCATCTAGCGTATTTAAAGATATATAAATCTAATAATAAGTATACTTAATACTTTATGTTAATGGCAGATAACTATTTTGACATAACTATATAAAAATACATTTGTTACAGTTGCAACACATGCATTTTTATATAGCTATATTGTTGGGAAATATACTACCAGAGAACAAAAATTAAGCTCAACACAAATTACAGTTACTCTTAATATTGAAGTTATTTCTCAAGTATTAATAGACAAATACGAATGAACTAAATACACCAAATAATATCACAATAATAATTAAAAAAGTACAAAAAAAACAATAAGAGTTATCAAGATTTTTAATATGAAAACCGGAAAAACTACAAGATCTAGTCTAGTAAAATCTTCCATTATTAATACAAATTTTTTTCTAAATAAAACTATATGTACATCAAACAATACACAAATATCATATCTTAAAATTACAACTAAACAATATTAAAATTTAAAAAGATATTACCAAAATTAAAATATGAGCCGATAAATAAGTAGTTCTTGTTAAGAAAATTACAAAGCCACTAATTTTTTTCTCAATTAAACTCCAATTGAGGATCAAGCTTAGGAATGGCAACAATGGCTTCTTCTGTTCCTTTTTGTTTTATTTGTAGGCTTTTGTTTGTTTGTGGGCCCTCTTCACGTCTTTTTCTTTCTGGCCTCAATGGTGCTTCCGACTTCTATTTCCTTTTTGTTTTATTTGTAAGATTCTGTTTGTTCGTGGGCTTTCTGTTTTGTGAGTTTTGTCTAGCCATACTGGGCTGGACATTTTGGCCCAAGAGTTTGTTTGAATATCTATAGATCTGATAGGTTGTTTTCTTCCGTAGAAAGTTGCTTTTCATTCGTTTCTAGTAATCCACGTACTAGGGCATAACCTATTGGCACAAATTTTAGTGTTAGTATGCTGACTTATTTTTTATTTTCTGTGCTAAGTCAATAATACAATATAAACCTAATTAATGTTTAATCTCAAAAAGAATTTTGAAAAGGTTACATAAATATGTATTTATCGTGTTACCAATAATATAGAGAAATATGTAATTATATCAAATTATCAATAATACAGAAGAATGTATAAATAAACAATGAGTGAATGAAAGTAACATAATTAGATTTTTTACTAGTTTGAAAGCAAAATAGATTAGGAGATAAGACAAAAAAGGGAATCAAACCTTAATATATACCACTAACATAAATCCAATTGATGATTCAAACAACCTTTCACTCAACATTTTTAAGCCAAAGCTTTTGATCATTCAATTTGAAAGTAATGGAATTGCCGATGAGCAAATAGCTTTTAAAGGGAAGGTATGACAGCGTAGAATGGCGTATCTACAGGTAATGTTACGGAAGTAATGGTAATTAGCTTTGTAAAAATGGTAATTTTTTATTTTTTTTAATTTAACAATGTTAAGTACTGAATCTGAAATTATTTTTTTTTTTTTTGGGGCGGGGGAACTAATTGTTTTGTCAAATAAATTATCGTTAAACTTACAAAAGTTATCACTTTTAATGTTTCTTCGCAGAAGTACAATTTTTATCAAATATTTAGCATAAATTCTACAAAAAACATGATTTCAGTTGGTGTAGTTTTGTTTGACATTACAGTTTTTTTTTTTAATTTAATCGTTGCATGTTATAGTAGCAACAATAATTAAAGCAAAAAGAAGAAAAAGTAAAGAACATATAAAACTTATGTAATTTGGTAAATGAAACTGATATGCACAAAGTAAGAAAAAGTAAAGAACATATAAAACTTATGTAATTTGGTCAATGCAACCTATATACACGAATAGCGATAGAGATTTTTATAAAAATGTTAATTAATTATAATATTATATTCTAAAACCAAATATTTAAATTAAAATCCAGTTAAACAGATTGATATGTATGAGCTGTTACTACCACAGACCTCATTGAAAATTGAAAATTGAAAATGCTTTTCACACTACAAGAAAAAATCAAATTAGTGACGGATTTTTGCGACAGAATAGCGACGGAACAGTAACGGAAACAAAAATTTTGAAAATAAATTATTTTTTAAAAATTTCCGTCGCTAATCCGTCGGTAATTGCGACGGATTAGAGACGGAAATAAATCCGTCGCAATTTTGCTACGGATTTGCGACGGATTTCTAAAAATAAAAAATAAATTAATTTTCTTAAAATTAAAAAAAAATCCATCGCAAATCCGTAGCAATTTTGCTACGGATTTGCGACGGAAATAAATCCGTAACAATTTTGAGACGGATTTCTAAAATTAAAAAAAAATAATTTTCTTAAAATTCCAAAAAAAAATCCGTCGCAAATCCGTAGTAATTTTGCGACGGATTTGCGAAGGATTTCTAAAAATAAAAAATAAATTAATTTTCTTAAAATTAAAAAAAAATCCGTCTCAAATCCGCAGCAATTTTGCTACAAATTTGCGACGGAAATAAATCCGTAGCAATTTTGCGACGGATTTGCGACGGATTTCTAAAATTAAAAAAAAATAATTTTCTTAAAATTCCAAAAAAAAAATCCGTCGCAAATCCGTAGCAATTTTGAGACGGATTTGCGACGGAAAAAAAATCCGTCGCAATTTTGCTACGGATTTGCAACGGATTTCTAAAAATAAAAAATAAATTAATTTTCTTAAAATTAAAAAAAAAATCCATCGCAAATCCATAGCAATTTTGCTATGAATTTGCGATGGAAATAAATCCGTAGCAATTTTGCGACGGAAAAAAAATCCGTCGTAATTTTGCTACGGATTTGCGACGGATTTCTAAAAATAAAAAATAAAATAATTTTCTTAAAATTAAAAAAAAATCCGTCGCAAATCCATAGCAATTTTGCTACGAATTTGCGACGGAAATAAATCCGTAGCAATTTTGCGACGGATTTGCGACGAATTTCTAAAATTAAAAAATAAATTAATTTTCTTAAAATTTAAAAAAAAAATCCGTCGCAAATCCGTAGCAATTTGCGATGGATTTGCGAAGGAAAAAAATCCGTTGCAATTTTGCTATGGATTTGCGACAGATTTCTAAAAATAAAAAATAAATTAATTTTCTTAAAATTAAAAAAAAATCCGTCGCAAATCCGTAGCAATTTTGCTATGGATTTGCGACGGAAATAAATCCGTAGCAATTTTGCGACGGATTTGTGACGGATTTCTAAAATTAAAAAATAAATTAATTTTCTTAAAATTTCAACAAAAAAAAAAATCCGTCTTAGCGACGGAAATAAATCTGTCGCAATTTTGCTACGGATTTGTGACGGATTTTTAAAATTAAAAATAAATTAATTTTCTTAAAATTAAAAAAAAATCCGTCGCAAATCCGTAGCAATTTTGCGACGGATTAGCGACGGAAAAAAAGCCGTCGCAATTTTGTGACGGATTTCTAAAAATAAAAAATAAATTAATTTGTTACAATTTGAAACGGATTTGTGTTGGATATATATTAATATAGAATTTTTATATACATATAAATATGTTAATATATTTTTTAATATAAAAATAAATAAATATACATACATATATATATATATATATATTTATTTATGTTAGTATGTGTGTCTATATATCTATATATATGTTATAATACTTTTAAAATATATTAATATATATATACATACATATTTATAAATACATATATATTTGTGTGTGTATATATATATATACATATATATATATACATACATTATATATATATGCAACACAACACACACAAAATGTGTGTGTCTATATATATATATATATATATATATATATATATATATACACACACATATATACATTTGTTATTAAATATACATACATTAATAGCAACAGACGCATATATGTCATATTCTTACATATATACATACATACATATCTATATTTAATATATATACTTAATAATATCATATCTATATTATATATATATATAAATATTTCAACTTACTAATATCTTTTTGCGTATTCTACTATTTCATGACACACGCACATACTATATCATATGTATATATAAATAATCAAACATTAAATTTTTTTGGGTGAATTTTTTAGATTAGCGACGGATTTGCGACGGATCAGGGTTAATGAAACGGATTTGCGACAGCAATCTAAAATTAAAAAATAAATTTATTTTTTTTAAATTAAAAAAATCCGCAGCAAAATTGCGACGGATTTGCGATGAAATAAATCCGTCGCAATTTTGCTACGGATTTGCGACGGATTTCTTAAAATAAAAAATAAATTAATTTTTTTAAAATTAAAAAAAAAAATCTGTCGCAAATCCGTAGCAAAATTGCAACGGATTTTTTTTAAAATTTTAAGAAAATTAATTTATTTTTTATTTTTAGAAATCCGTCGCAAATCCGTAGCAAAATTGCGACGGATTTATTTCAGTCTCAAATCCGTCGCAATTTTGCGACGGAAAATTCTGTCGTCACAGATTCGTCGCAAAGCCCTAGCAAATTCGTCGCTAATTTAGAAAAAAATTACTATATAATTAATATATAGCATAATATATCACAAGAACTTCAATAGCTTAGTGGTGGAATGTGTGTTCACCCACATTAAGGACGTGGGTTTGAGCCCCAAGTCCGACATAATCTCATAATATTCTTGGCGGGTCGGGTTGTGGATCAGGTTCTCAGCAGACCGGGTCGGGCCGAGTAGCTAATTAATTAATTTTTTTAATAAAATTTTTTTGCCGTCGCAAATCCGTCGCAAAAATTATTTAATTTTTTAAATAATTTTTTTCGCTATCGCAAATTAAATTAATTATTTTTTTAAAAATAATTTTTTTGCCTTCGCAAAAATTAATTAATTTTTGAAAATTTTTTTTCGCTACCGCAAATTAAATTAATTAATTTTTAAAAATAATTTTTTTCCGTCGCAAAATTAATTAATTTTTTAAATAATTTTTTTTTTCGCTACCGCAAATTGAATTAATTAATTTTTTAAAAATAATTTTTTTCCCGTCGCAAATTCGTCGCTAAATTATTTTAATTTTTTAATTTTTTTCACTACCGTAAATTAAATTAATTAATTTTTTAAAAATATTTTTTTTTTCCGTCGCAAATCCGTCGCTAAATTATTTTAATTTTTGTAAATAAAAAATTTTTACCGTCGTAAATCCGTCACAAAAATTAATTAATTTTTTCAAAATTTAAAAATTTTTTGATTAATTTTTTTTAAAATAAAAGTTTTTGACTGTAGCAAATCTGTCGCTATTTGCGACGGATTTTCTTTCCGTCGCAAATAATGACCCCCTTTTAAGCGACGGACTTAATCCGTCGCTAAACATGATTTGCGACGGATATGGCCGTCGCTAATTTTGTTTTTTCTTGTAGTGTCAATAGAGCTTCCAAAATATTTAAGTCAGGTCATAAATTAATAATTCAAGGTAACCAATACTATAATATAGTAGGAAGCTGCACGCAAAACAAATCCAACCAAACCGCATGACTACTATATTACGTTGTTTACCTCTTAAATTAAGACCACACGGTTAATCAGAACATGAGTTTGAAGTACTCGTATAGCTTTTCGTTTGACCGGCTGGTTTGACAGCCTGCAAGTCATTCATTTTTCTTTTCCTTTTCTTCTTCCCCTATTTCTGGAAAGCAGATGTGGGGATATTAAGGTGGTTAAAAACAGTGTTTGGTATGAACATGAATCTTTCATTTGTATATTATAACAAGCCACAAATGATCAGTAATATAATAAAAACAGCCTTCAACATCCTAACCTAAATGTGAAAATTTGAATGGAAAGTGGAGATTCTTGATTTTCTTTGGAGTTTTTAGTGGAAAGAAGGGAAACGAAATGGGATGTAGGAAGCAGGAACCTCCACAAAAGCATGAAGAAAGAGATGGGTCAGTGGAGAGCACAGATAGAAAGCAAGACAACAGAAGATTGTGTTGATCACCATGCCCAAAGGTTTTTGTAGCGTAACTTCTAATATTGCTCTTTCTTTTCAAACACTTAAATGAAAAAAAGAATAATTATTTTATTTTGTTTCCAAAGCTCCGTAACTATATTGGAATTAAGAAATCATCTCACCCTTTCTTTTTCTCTTTTATTCCTAACTAATATTTTCTCTTCTTTTCCTTTTTCCCTTTGAAACCCCCCCCCCCCCAAAAAAAAAAAAACCCTATGCTTTAATTAATTACTCGCTTGGTGCACCAAATTGGCGGTATCGCTGTCCACCAAAGGACAGAATAAACTATGAAAAGGGCTATTCAGAATCTTGTCTCGAGAGATTGAAACCCTCGTGGCACATGAGCACTAGGCAAGAAAGTTACTTGCAACTGGGAGCACTGTCTTTTCGTGTGTTGCATTATTCTACGCATTTAATTTCCCGAGCTATGGCCTTATTAGAAGGAGCATTCATGTACTTGAGTGGATGGGGCTAGAAGATTTTCACATGAACCTCCCAAGATTGTGCTGGTGATTTCTGAATTTTTCTTCACAATTTTCCTAGTGGACCATGCTTCATGTCCTCCCATTTGAGCTTGCATATTTTATATGTCTCAATTGCATATCGGATGTCCGGGTCCCCATCACCGTTCTAGACTGTATTAATAATTGTTATTATCAAAATCAGATCATAAAATAATCATTCAATTTGAGTGCCGAGTTGTGAGACTCCAATTCTGAATCAGCTAGCGGTGGAATCTAGTCGTAAGTGGCAGGCCCAAATCGTTTGAAGAGTGGTAGCTAGCCGTCCTGTTCTAAACTTTAATATGAAAGTCAAAAACTTAAATATGCATGGAAGTCAAAAACTTAAATGCTTGACACTGATAAAATAGAAAAGGGGTGATGTTGCAATATCACACAATGATTGGAAAGTGGTACGCTTTGAATGAAAGATACAGTCCAGAAAGCCTGGGTCAACTTTGCCAAATGGCCATCATTCTGCTATTATTATTATTTTTTTTAAGGGAAGAAATGTATTGTCAATTCAAAGGTCGGCACAGGAGAAATTACAGTTGAAGTATGAGGGTGGGGAAAGAAGTTACAATTTTTTAAAAAATTTTAGTAGATAAAAGATAAATTTTTAAATTTTTTTAAATTTTTTTTTAATTTTATTAAAAAATATTAAATTAATAAAAATGTTGAAGGACGAGCGCCACCCCCAACCCGTTCCTTCTATGGTTGGAGGGACCTCGATCCAAATCATTTGTTCATAACTAAAAGTTAAAGATGCTAAACAATGAGTTAATGATTAGTCTGAGGTGAAGAAGCAAGATCCAAAATTGAGACCTAAATTGTTCGCTCTATTATATATGAAGGATTGAATGTAGGGTTTTTTTAGCTATAAGTTAAACAAACTACAACTAAGGGGCCAATTATAAAAACCACCAAGAAATACGGGGCGATTGTTATAAAACCCCAAAAATACTCAATTTTGATAATTGGTTCTATCTCTCTCGTTTGCATTCAAATGATTTAGATGTTGTGGAATAGATTAGGTGAAATATCTATAATGCCTTTAAACAAATTTTAAAAGGATAGATAAATCAAACTAGAGAACTTTGGAAGCGATGGACATCAACCCATCTTCTCCAAATCTTCTCTAAAACATAAACATGTTTATTGCAAATTCTATTGAGTTGCACTAAATTGACACCAATCTTCTCCATTTTGACATCCATTTTATTTGGGGAGGAGGGAGAACAGGTGAAAGGGTGGTGCAGCAGCAAGGAAGGGAGGGGGGGAAATGTAGTGCTATGACAGGGCAAGGAAGATAGGGGCAAGCTGCTACAGTGCCGTCGAAGATGGGGAATGGAAAACTGAAGATTTGAAGATGAGGGAGAATGTGGAATTTTTGAAGATTTGGGAGAAAGGGGAAGATTTGGAGATGAAAAATTGAGAGTTGCCCTGTCGCCGCTGCATTCCCCTTTCATCTCTTTCTTTGCACCACCATTTGATTGCCTGCGTCACTACTCTTCTTGCCACCTCTAATCGACAGCCTCAATCCCCCATTGATCTCAATCCTACGATTACACACTATTAGGAAATTGACTTTTATTTACAACTTGTTTTGTAACTAAATAATATAATTGCATAACTAATTATCTTTGCTGATGAAATTTTTTTCATTGTCAGCAGCCTTGGGTCAAATGTGTTGCTAAAACTTTTTCCCCCCTACAAATAACCAATTTCTTCATGTAAACAATACTATTTGTGACGAAATTGATTTTATGGTGAATAATTGACTTATTAACTATGAAATATATTGTAACCAATGATACTAAAATTTTGTAGACCAAAAAAAAAAAAAAAAAAATCATCGTGAATACATATTGAGGGCTCTTCATGTGAAAAGTAATTTACAACGAACTAAATATTGTATAATTTTCTATAATATATATCGTGGCTATTTTATTTTCATCGTCATCATCGTAGCCAATAATTTTTAAAAATCGCTTAGAAATAAGCAATTGGTGATGAAAAGTATTAAAATGGAGACAATATATTCCTGCATAGTCAATCAGATGTCTTTTGTGACGAAATATGCATCACAGTAAATTAAAACTTTTGCCACAAAATATATTCTAGCTAATGAAATAGTACTTTTTATCGGGAATAATAAATTCTTCACTAATGAATGGAATACGATATAAGCAAAATTATCTTTTGTTATTACAAAATATAATTTAAAAAAAATAAATCTAGAGAGATATAGCACTACAGCCTACTTGCAAATTCTAAAAATATGTAGAAATTTTTAAATAAAGAAAAAAATTATGATAATAGTCATTTTGATTTGTTTCACTACCTTGTTTGATATTAACAATTATTTATGAAGATATTTTAGCAACAATTTTAAAGAATTCTATATTTAATTTTAAATTAAAGCTCTAAAAATAAATCTAAAAAATAGTAGATATAACCATCCTTTTTGTTATATTTTCATTTTTTAATAATTTGGACAAAGTGGAGTAATATATATAGTTAGTTGGCCAATTAATTATGAGCCAAATATTTTGAGTCAAATTATTTTAATAATTGTCTACATAGTTAATTTCATGGTGAGGCATAAAAAGAAATATACTCAATTAATTAACTATGAAATATTGAACTATTTCGTACCTAAATAGGATCATTTAGCAATGAGGTATATCGTCGCCAAAGATTAAACTCAACAATTATGAAAACAATTTTGTAATAAAATGTAATAAAAGTATACCTAATTATCAGTTATAAAATCAACTATTTCATTCGTGAAGTAAACGTTTTACCAATGAGTTTGTACTATTGCCAAAAATTAAACTTAAAGATTACAAAAACAATTTTCGTAGCAAAATGTAATAAAAAATATACTCAATTAGTTACCTATGAAAGTAACTATTTTGTATCTAAATAGCCGCTATAGAGATGAATTGTATTGCTGCCAAATATTAAACTTATAAAGCAATTTTGTAGCAAGAGTAATAAAACATATACCCAATCAATCAGTTATGAAACCAAATAATTAGAATCAAAATAGGACACTTTAGTAATGGCATGTATCGTTATCGAAGGTTAAATATAGACTACAAAAGTAACTTCATAGCAAGTGTAATAAAAGTATAACCAATTAATTGACTATGAAAGTAATTATTTTGTGTCTAAATAGGTAGCTTTAGTAACGAGGTGTATCATCGCCAAATATTAAACTAAAATGCCACAAAAACAATTGTGTAGTAAAATATAATGATAAATATATTCAACTAATTAAGTTATGAAATCAAATATTTTGTACCTATAACGTTTGCCTTGTTAATTTCTTGTGGTTTTTCTTAAACTTCCCGTTAAAGTTATATCAATTTGACAGATAATTATATAAAAAGTCTATCAAACGTAGAAAATAAGTAATGTAGTTTGACTAACAGGTATAAGTCTGTAGGTCTTCGACCAGTAAAAAGAATCTGCTAAATTTTAATACAAGTTATAATGGCAACACTTATCTCAAATCATCAAGTGTTCTTAGTAGAATTGAATACAACACGGTACAGTGCTCTTTTTGTCAAACTTGCAAAAGACCATTATTGAAACTCAATCCAACATGATTGATCTCCCATCAACCATTGTTTCAACAACTCTACGGTTGTCATTTGACTTAAACCTTTCTAACCTGGAAGGCAATGGATTTGAAGAATAGAGTGATTTAAGTCTATCTAAGTGGATAAGGAAAAAGTAGATGCAAATTTTACTTGAATCGCTGATGCACCAGATTAGCAGAAAAGCATAAACAACAATGGTAGTTGCATCAAAACACTTTCAGTTATGATCAGGAAAACCATCCTTACTTTTGCACAGTTCGCGCACTTTCTTCTCCTTTAAGTCCATTTTATTTATTCTTCATGGAGACACACAATTTTACTACGATTAGGAAATTGCTAAAATCTTCATCACTCTACATATTTCCTTAAGCACTCGCAGTTCCTTCCCTTCATTACTCAGTCTATCTTGGAATAAAATCTTTCTCAGATTTGCCTGCAAGATTATGTTAAGATATCTCAGAGATCTTTACTACTTAGATAGACTTCTAAATTCTACATCAATTACATCCCGCAACAAACTTATGCCAATATAGTCTCTTAACGAACTGCACCACATGTTTAGTTTGTCAAAGTCAGTTTTCATTGTTGCTCTAATACTAATTGTATCAATCTCCCAATTTGGAATTGTTTGACGCAAAACCTCAAGCCATGTGGTTATGACACACATAGTCCAACCCGAAATCTAACATATCAAACATAAGCATAAGCATAAGCATAGCATCAGTAAGAATATCTGAGCTAATACCAACAGCAGCATACAACCTGTAGTTGTTCCTCAGAATTACTATTACATTAACAAAATATATTATTTAGAAATCAGAAATCTAATATTGTTCGCAAGTATTGTTTTCACAATCATCAACAAACATAACTAGCAACAAATTTTTCGACAAACATCACCAGTAACAAAAATCACCAGCAACAACCCAACTCAACTCCCCTTGAATAAGCAGCACATAAATAAGGAGCACATAAACACCATATACTCCCTCTTTTTGTATCAAATGGATGACCAACTAATTATCAAAGATGGCTTGAATATCATGTTAGAGCTATTGTTGAGTTTCCTAGATAGAGTCCAGTTTGCTGATAATAGCTTGAACAGAGGCTCCAAGCAACACAACCTGATTAGAAATGGTAGACAACTGTTGTTGGAGAGACTTAGATGTTGGAGAAGGGATTGGATTGGCAAAACCAAAAGCCTAAAAAAAATACTCTGTATCTATAGAGAACATTTTGTGGGTGGCTGTGGCATAGATACTGGAATAGCAACAATAGGTTTCTTCAATGGTGGTCAAAGAATCTTTATATCCTTGATGAGTTTATTAGACTTGAACACCATATAGCTTGGACAAGCACTTAAGTATTCAGTAAACAAACAGGGTAGGATAAGAGAGTAGTGTTGTGAGTGGTCATTTTGGCTAATTTCACCACTTGAAAGATGAGATCACTAAGATTAGACTTCATGTCTTAACTAATCTTGTAAATCAAAACTGCTTTGCCCCTAAGAACAATAGAAACATTATGAGTTAGTAACCAGCTATAACAAGAGATTTTATAAAATGTGAAGTATAGCCCTGTTAAAGTAGAAGACTTCAAATATCCCTCTACTGGCCAATCCTTGACAATGCCATTTGTGATAGTTTGATAGATTGTTGAAATATCAACCGACGCACTAAGTACTTGAATGTCTTTGTCATATGGAATATCAAAAATAGTTGACATATCCTCTGTACTGAAGGCAACCAATGATCCTCTAACAAAGACAAAATGATAGAAAGCTTGTGTAGGTTCAATTGTGGTCCACTTTAGATTGGCATAGAATTCCCTTACAAGTGAATCATTTTACATCTCCACATGGTTATCAAACTCTAATAGACCAACCTTCTGTAGAATTGCCTTCAAATCAAAAGCCTTGAATTTTGAAAAATTAAATTTTCTCTCCTCAAGAAAACCCTTATTAGCAATGATTTTGAATTGGTCCTTACTATCCTCATCACAAAAAAAAAAAAAAAAAAAAGGTGAACTTCAAAAGCAAAGGTAAGCCTTTTGGACTTTTTCATTGGGATCCCAACCTTTCCAGATGACTTTGTCTTTCTCTTCTTAAAAGGTGGACTATTCTTCAAGGGCCTCAATTTCCACATCAAACACTATTATCACCATCTAATCACCATTCTTCTCAATATTCACAACCTCAATATAAATGTCCAATTGATCAGTATGGGGCTAATGGAATGAATTTTGATAGTCCACTGACCTCACTTGCCTTAACAGATAGACCAACAAGTGCAATACCCTAATCACCTTGAGTATAACTACTTAACACAGGAACTAAGACTCCAAATAAATTACGATCACCAGATTTCTAAACTTGACAACTAGGATATAAAGTATATTCTTGTGATCCATTATTCTTCTAACCACATCCGATTCAAGACTAAATTGTTTGATCCATTAATTTTCACAATTTGTTGTTCTATCAAGACTCCTGATCTAATAATGTCTGAAGTCAATATACTTTGTTCTATTCTATTGAGCTGAATTTTTGGAAATGTCAATAGCACTTGTGTTGTCACAATAAATGATCAACTCATACCAATTAATACTGTAGTCTTCCAACATCTGTTTCATCCACAACAATTAAGTACAGCAACTTCCTATAGTAATATATTCAGCTTCTGCTGTTGATAGTGATATGTAGTTTTGCTTCTTGCTATACCATAACACAAAATTTTTTTCCAAACAAAAATAACCTCCAAATGTACTCTTGCGATCATCACAATTTCCTGCCTAGTCATTATCATTTTATCTAAATAAGAGTAGACTAGAATCCTTGCTGAAGTAAATACTATATTAAAAAAAATACAATATACGTACTTTAAGTTTCTTTTGATTGCCTTCAAGTGTGATTCTTTGGGACTCGATTGATGCCTTACACATACACCAACACTGTGCTTGATATCAGGATGACTCGCTGTAAGATATAGTAATGCTTCTATCATATTTTCATATAGATGTTGATCTTTCTCGTCTCTTATCATCCTTTATCAATTTTTGTACAATACTTATGGTTGTTTTGACAGATTTTGATGCATCCATGTTGAACTTCTAGACCAAGTTGTTAGTATACTTGGTTTGAGATACAGGGATTCCATCCTCCATCTGCTTGATATGAAAACTAAGAAAAAAATATTAGTTCATCAACTATACTCATTTCAAATTCTATTTTCATAGGTTCAAAAAAATCCGTTGACATATACTTTGGTTTATACTCATTTCAAATTCTATTTTCATAAGTTCAAAAAAAATCCTTTGACATATAGATTGATGTTAAACCAAACACAATGTCATCAATATAGATTTGTGCAACAATGAAATCTGTTCAAAGTTTCTTGACAAACATTGTCTTTTCAACTCCCTTTCGCTTGTATCCTCTTCTAAACAAATAGTTTGTTAGTCTTTCATACCATGTTCTAGGTGCTTACTTCAAACCATATAGAGCTTTCTTTAATCTGTACACATAGTCTAGAAACTCTGGATTGACAAAAACTTTAGGTTGTTCAACATATGCTTCTTTTTACAAAAATCTATTCAGAAATGCACTCTTCACATCCATTTCTTGAAGTGTGATGAAGTTCTTAGTGCAAGCTACTGCAAGTGATAATCTGACAGATTCTAGTCTGGCTACTGGTGCAAATGTTTCATCAAAGTCAACCCCTTTAACTTGTGTATATCCTTATGCAACTAGCCTTGCTTTGTTGCTTGTTATGATACCAAGCTCATCAATTTGTTTTGTATGATCCACTTGGTTCCAATCACATTAATATCCTTAGGTCTTGGCACAAGTTTCCGTATATTATTTTTTTCAAACTATTGCTGTTCATCTTGCATAGCAATAACCTAATGTTTATCCATCAAAGCTTCTTTGATATTTTTCGGCTCAATATTAAAGTGTAACAAGCATACTTGACCATCTCCTTATAATCAACTTTCGGTTTGTCACTTATCATTCTTGACTTTTCGATACTTCTAATAATCAAGTCAATTGAATAGTTCTTCTTTATTCTGGATAATAGTGCCTTCTGTTGTACAGCTTCTAGTTCTTTGACAAGATTGTCTTGACTTACACTATCTGAGCATTATTGTGTAGAAACTTCTCTTGTGGTTTGAATAGGCCTATCATCATCTAAATGCGATACCTTCTTATTTATATTTTCTAGTGAAATATCTTCAATAACAATTTTCATTGATTCCATGAAAACTTGAGTTCTCTTGTTGTACAATTTGAATGCTCTACTGTTCTTAGAGTAACCAAGAAAGATACCTTTATCACTTCTTTCTTTAAACTTTCTCAGCTGGTATTTGTAATTCAGAACATAATACTTACTCCCAAACACATGAAGGTAACTTAGTTGTGCTTTATGACCATTCCAAATTTCATAAGCCATTTTTTTAGTGTGCAGCCTGAAATATGTTCGATTGATGATGTATGTTGCAGTGTTTTCTGCTTCTGCCCACCATTTATATGGTAGTTTCTTGGAATTCAACATAACTCTTGCCATTTCTTGAATGGTTGTGTTCTTCCTCTCGGCAGCACCATTTTGTTGAGGTGCTTTTAGTGTGAAATTCTTGTTGAACTTCATTCTAAATGCAAAAATCATTAAATAGATTATTGTTGAACTCTTTCCCATGATCATTCCTTATCCTTTTTACCTTAACACTTTTAAAGTTTGCACGCTCAAATATAATATCTGAAAAGCTTTAAAAGTGTCTAATTTCTACCTCAAGAAGCACACTTATGTGAAGCTTAAAAAATCATCAACACATATCGTAACATACCTTTTCCCACTTATATTCTCTGTATGAGTTGATCCAAATAGATCCACGTGAATAAGTTTAAGAATAGAAGTCGAAGCAATTTGTTGCACTCCAGCATGTGATGCCTTGACTTACTTTCCATTTTGACATGCACCACAAATATTTCTATTAACTTTACCTAGCATAGGTAATCCATGAATAGCTTCTGTTGAACTCAACAATTATAATTAACTATAATTAACACTTCTAACTTCTAATACCAGAGTTCAACTTCATCAGACTTAGATAACATACATTTATGTTAATTTAACATGCATATTTGATAACAATTATCAGACGTCTTGTCTACAATGATCACACAGTTACTAGTTTTGTGCATGACAAGATACTTAGCTTTGTCAAAGTTGATTAACATGCTATCATCACACACTTAACTAATGCTTATTGGATTAGCTTTTAATCCATCCACATGTAGAGTTCTAAGTTTTAGCATACCATTGATATTTAGCATACCGATGCTAACAATCTTGTTCCTAGAACTATCACCAAATGTAACTGATCCACCACTTTTGGATTTATAGTCGACTAGAAATTCCTTTCCTCCTGTAATATGTTTTAAGCGGCTATTGTCGAGGTTCCAAATATTCTCCATTGAGGCTTTTAGAGATATATGAACCATATGTGCCTTAAGTTTAGTCTTTCTGATCTAAACTTACTCCACCTTTAGAGATTTTTTGCCTTTGTCAAACTCGAGTTTAACAGATTTCTAATCATGTTGAAGATTTTTGAATCTCTTCAAGTTTTTTCCTAACTATGACCTACAAGAGAAAAATAAGGTGGCTTCTTGGGCTTTTGTTTAAATTTCTTTAGTTGCCCCATTTTTTCAGCAATTATCAAATTCATATGATGTGCAACTACAATTGTGTTGGACTTCTCATAACCTAAGCCTATTTTGTCCAGTAGTGATTTTCTAAAGGACAATACTTTATTCAGTTTAATTTTTCTAGTGTTCAGTCTCTTAATAGCTTATTCAACATCCGTTAACAAGTGATTTGTTGCTTGCAACTATTGATATTTGAGCTTCATTTCCTTCTCTTTTTTTTTTATCAAGATTATTTTCATACAAATTCAACTTCTGTGGTTAATCACCAAGTAATTGATTGAGCTCTACAACTTATTTCTTTAGTTGTTTGATTTTCTTTACTCATTCTCACCATTTTCAATACATCAATTCACATTTATATAAAAGAGTTTCTGGTGTCATCTTCTTATCATCATTGTTAGATATCTTCTCAACAACATCTGTGGCTTTTTTCATGACCATAACATTGAATGCAACGTTACTAGTTTGACCAAATTCGTCACCTTTATCAGAACTTGGTTCTTTAGGATATTCCCAAACATCATCCTTATCATTATTTAGAGTAGTATTTTAGGATTGATGCGTATAGATTTGGGTATAAAAATCATATAAAAATAAGCATATTCCCAATCAAGTTTAAATTAAAACGTTAACCCCAAATTACACATATGAGCAAGCGTACTCATCATTAACATAGCATAGGGTTCAAACGAGTGTCGATTCTCAAGGAACAAGTATGAATTAATTCCTTTTCTTTCATTGTTTAACCGACTCAATAAAGTGAAAAAGAAATAAAATAAAACAAAAGAAAATAAAAAGAAAAATATATACATGTAAAGAATGGAGAAGTATGTAACTCAAACAATTATTTAGACATACACGACCTTAAAGTATTTAACCGTGATAATAAGTAATTATTCTCTTGGCATCATGAAAGATTAAGGGAGATTCACTTCTTTGGTCAATCTATGAAATCACTATCTTCTAGACAAATTATAATCACTTGGTCTTATCTCAACTAATTCATCCAAAATATGCATTAAACACAATCCTTGATTAAATTCCCTTGGTCTCGGCAAATTTAAAACATGAAATTAATCAATGAACCCTTGGTCTCGGAAGACATCAATTAACTTTTAATTACCAGTTCTAAGCAACTAACCACCTTGGTCCAGTAAGTTAATAGCCAACATAATATGAGATTAATAAATTGAAACTACCATCAACCTTCTTGGTCCAGTAATTTTATAGGAACAAACAACCAACTAATCTCGTAATGAGCACAAGTAATTAAATATCAAGAATAACAATCAGTTAATCAAAAGATCGAATAACTCTAACAATCATGAATATCTAAAACAATGTCAAATTACAATAAAACAATTAACATATCATTGTCAAGAAAAAGAAAATAAAGTAAAAGAAAGCACTCATAGACAAGTCTCATTCTTCTTTCTTTGAAGACCTTCTTGCACAACCCTCCATGACTTGATGAATTCCTCCTTTGAGTGAGTGATTTTCTGTGATAATCAATGAATTTTCCCATTTTCCCTTATATTTCCCCTCTATTTATAGGCTTAGAAAGTGCCTAAACTCGTTGGTGTAAGGTTCTTGGCCCAATAGAAGTAGGAAGATACTAAAATTCCACAAATTACCAAAAATCGCGTGCAAAAATCAAAATCCCATCTTTTCCTCAGAGCACAGCCGGCGCCGCCTTGGCTGCTGGAGCCAGCACCTGTTGTGTTTTGTTTGTTCCATTGTTCACCGATTTTTTCTCGAATTCCACGCATTATTGTTCGGAGTGCAGCCGGCACCACCTTGGCTACTAGAGCCGGCGCCAGCTCGGTTTTGTTCCGATCTGTTTCAACAATTTTTCGTCGCCCTAAAGTTCGTGTAATCAGCACATGGCCGACGCCGATTCCACTGCCCTGTCTGGAGCCACCTTGGTTCTGTTTTGCGACGTTATTGCTTCGTTTTACCCCTAAAATCTGAAATAATGAACAAAATACCTTTCCAAGGGCAAAATCTCAAATATGAAGGAGTATAACTAGTTATTGAACAAAATGTATTATAAAAGAGCCTCAAATAATTTGAAAAAATATGACTAATTTAGCCCCTATCAATTCCCCCACACTTAGCTCTTTGCTTATTCTCAAGCAAAGTATCAAAGACAAGTAGGAAACAAAAGGTTTAACAAATCACTCAATCAATTTCAAAATAATATCTTCAATGCTTTCTTCATTCAAGAACATAAAATATATGCTACTACATCTTTTACAACAAATGCAAAACTTGTGTAGGTGAATAATGACTTAGTAGAACCATCTCAATACTAAACAATATTCTCAAACCATTGGAAAGAATTTAGCTCAAAAAAAGAATATGCATTCCAAAAACTTACTTTTCATATACTCTCTCCACTAATCTGAGACATATCATGATTCTACTTAGATCAAGTAGGACTTTCAAGCTTGTAATGTAAGGCTAAAGGCTTGTAATGTAGCTTATCAAACGAAGGATATAGGAGAATTAAATATCAAAGAAGTTGAGAGTTCGCAAGAAAAGGATAAACAAAATGTATCAATAATTTCCAAACTCTTCCTGCTCTCCTATTCCAAACATCAATCAAAACCATAACCTTATTTAGCAATTCCAGCTCAATTCAAGCAAATCTCGCATTTTTTTTTCTTTTTTGTTTCTTTTCTTATCTTTTCACTTCCTTCATCAATTCTTCTCTATTTTCCATAAGATCACTCATATTTTCTGCAATGGTATCTAGGATTTGATATGAACTCACTTTCAACTTTTACAGCTCAATCACCATTTCTCTTGTGATCTTCCTTTTCTTTCTTTTTCAATTTTCTTTTTTTTCACTCCTCTTTTGTTTTTCACTACTGCTGTTTTTTTCTTTCGCATTTTCTCTCTTTCCATTTTTTTTCCTAGCAGTTGTTGGTTTTCTTTTCTTGTTTTCAATCCCTCTTTTCTCTTTCTTTTCTTTCTTTTCTTTTCTTTTTCCAACTCAACACTACTATTGATGCATGACTGAAAGTAACAAGTCATGATCTTTCTCCGAGTATTCTCCCTCAACATTCTCCTACATATACTTTTATCCATCAAGAGCATAAAGATTTGAAAAATTATTCAAACTCTCACAAACAAGTAATGGACAAAGTATGATAACGGATTTTAAAGAAAGAAATCAACAATTTAGGCTCAAAATAGGCACTATGGATAATATAAAAATAGGTAGGCTTGAAAAGCGCAAACTATCCAAAGAAGGCCAATTATCGTCATCCTTAAGTTAAATTATGATTGTCTTTCTTATTTAGCCTCGAGAGGTATTCAAGTAAATTCTAGAATACTCTATGAATTTTAGTAGAAAAACAGGTTTAAGAACAATGCAAAATATTTAATCAAGAACTACTTCGTCCAAGTGCGTGCAAAAAGTCATGTATAAGCCATAAATGATCTAGAACATATGCTCAATAACCCATCATAAAGACATGCATTGAAAATATAGCTTGAAATCTCAAAGAAAATCAGAAAAAATTTTTAAAAATTTTCGCTCACAAGAAGGCTAAAGTATATGCATAGAAGAATTTTCAATCAAATTACTCCCCCACACTTAAACTGGACATTGTCCTCAATGTCCAAATAAATATAACAAGGAAGAAACCATGCCATGGGACCAAAAACATACAGGAGAAGAGAGAAGAAAGACTATACTTTCATTCATTGTGCAATGTGTTGTACAAGAGCTGAATTCTTAAAGAATGAGGCATAGGTAAAGTACCTAAAAAGAAAAATACAAAAGAGCACACCAAAGCAAAAGGAAGAAAATAGTACAAAAAACAACCGCCTCATGATAAACCAAAAAGTTCTATGTGGTGGCGTCGAAGAGCATCTCCACCTGCTCGGGGTTTGGAAGACCTTTACCCACATAGTGTTTCACACGATTGCTATTGACTTTGAAAGTGCCTCGAGTAGGGTGAGTAAGTTCGAGGGTGCCAAAAGGGCCGATCATACTTACCGTAAATGGTCCTAACCACTTGGATTTCAACTTATCGGGAAAAATTTTTAAGCGAGAATTGAATAGCAACACTTGCTCTCCTTTTTCAAATTCAGGTTGGTAAGTGATATGCTTATCATGCCACTTTTTAACCTTTTCCTTGTACCGCATGGAATGATCATAAGCATCCTCCCGCAATTCCTCCAAAGCTATGAGTTGGAGTAACCTTGACTTTCCAACGGCCTCAAGATCCAGGTTAACAAGTTTAATGGCCTAATAGGCTTTATGCTCAATTTCAACAAGTAAATGACAAGCCTTTCCATAAACTAACCAAAAAGGAGTCATGCTAATGGGGGTCTTAAAAGCTGTCCTGTACGCCCAGAGAGTGTCATCTAATTTTAGACTCCAATCTTTCCGAGTATGGCTAACAGTCTTTTCTAAGATTCTTTTGATTTCCCTATTAACCACTTCGACCTGACCACTCGTTTGGGGATGACATGAAGTGGCAAACTTATGGTGCACTCCCAAATATTTGAGAACTTTATCCAATTGAGTATTACAAAAATGAGTACCCTTATCACTAATGAGAACCTTAGGTACACCAAAACGGGTGAACAGTTTTTTCAGGAATTTTAACACTACCTTTGCATTATTAGTTAGTAAAGCTTGTGCTTCTACCTATTTAGAAACATAGTCCATTGCTACTAGGATGTATTTATTACCCAAAGAGTTAGGAAAAGGTCCCATGAAGTCTATTCCCCAACAACCAAATACTTCACAAGCTTGAAAAATGTGTAAAGGCCGCTCATTCGATTTAGAAATATTACCTGTGCGTTGACACCTATCACAACTTTGAACAAACCTGTGGGCATCTTTGAACAATATGGGTCAATAGAATCCAAACTCAAGCACCTTTCATGAAGTGTTGTGGGCTTGGTAGTGGCCTCCGGCAAATCCTTCATGACAATGTCTTAGAATATCTTCGCCTTCTGTAGAGTCCACACATCTTCAAATGATTTGGTCCGCATAACACTTAAATAAATATGGATATTTCCAAAAGTAATGCCTTACTTCAGAGAGGAATTTCTTTTTTTGTTGCATTTTAAGAGCTTATGGAACAATTCCTGCCACCAAGTAATTAGCAAAATCAGTGAACCATGGGGTGCTTGGAATCTCACCTTCTATGAGCAAGAGTTGCTCATCCAGAAAGGTGTCATTGATGTCCTTTTCTATCAAGGATTCCAAATCCGGATTATCCAATCTTGACAAGTGATCCGTAGCTAAGTTTTCTGCACCCTTTTTGTCCTTAATCTCCAAATCAAATTCACTATGGCAAGCAATTCTTTCTCCGTTGTTGTGTAGTTTTCCTGCATATCCATTAAAGTTTTGCTCGCATAGTATATAGGTTGGAAGTGCTTATTCCACCATTGTCCCAGTACTGCACCAACTGCAAAATCATTTGCATCACACATTAGTTCAAAGGGAAGAGACCAATTAGATGTAATTAAAATGGGTGAATTAATCAACTTTTCTTTAAGCAAGGTAAATGCCATGAGACATTTTTTGTTAAAATTAAACACAACATCCTTTTCAAGTAAAGAAGTAAGAGGTTTGTAAATTTTTAAAAAATCTAAGATAAACCTCCTATAAAAACCTACATGACCAAGGAAGCTTCTTATTGCTTTCGCAGAAGTAGGAAGGGCTAGCTTCTCAATTGCTTCATTTTTTGCTCTATCAACCTCTATACCCTTCCTAGAAATTTTATGCCCCAACACAATACCTTCTTGCACCATAAAGTGGCATTTTTTTCAATTAAGCATGAGGTTAGTCTCTTCACACCGTGCTAGTACCTTTTCAAGATTAGATAAACATAAATCAAATAAATCACCAAAAATTGAAAAATCATCCATAAATACCTCCATGATGTCCCCCTCGAGTCTTTCAAATATAGCTGTCATGCACATTTGGAATATTCCAGGACCATTGCAAAGACTAAATGGCATCCGATGATACGAAAAGTACCATATAGACATGTAAAAGTGGTTTTTTCTTGGTCCTCCAGAGCTATGTGAATTTGTAGGTAGCCAAAAAATCCATCCAAGAAACAATAATACTCATGCTCGGCTAACCTTTCCAACATTTGGTTAATAAAAAGGAGAGGGAAGTGACCTTTTCTAGTGGCTTTGTTTAGCATTCTATAATCAATGCAAAACCTCCAACTCGTGATCAATCTCATCGGGACTAGCTCATTTTTATCATTGGGGCTCACTGTCATTCCTCCATTCTTCGGTACCACTTGAGTAGTACTCACCAAAATACTATCAGAGATAGGGTAAATGATGCCTGAATCTAAAAGCTTAACCACCTCACTTTTTACCATTTCGATCATGTGTGGTTTCAACCTACGTTGGGGTTGTACTACTGGCTTTGCACCTTCTTCCATCAAGATCTTGTGAGTGCAGAAGGATAGACTAATGCCCTTAATATCAATGATCTTCCAACATACTTACCAATTTGGTCTTTTGTTCTGTATTAAGATCTTTAGCAATGATCACAGGCAATTTACATCCTTTAGGCAAGAACACATACTTTAAGTGCTTGGGCAGGTCTTTTAAGTCCAATTTGGGAGGATCTTCTATGGATGTTTTTATTCTCCCTAAACTGCTTTTCTCAATTTCCAACTTCTTCATCCCATCCTCATTGTAAAAGTCCTCCAAATACGCCATTGATATTTCCATCAACTCCTCCTCAATGGATTCATGCATTAACTCAAGAATAGGTTCGTCAAGAATATTGATTCTTAAACAAGAATCATCAACAGACAACGGGTGTTGCATGCTGTTGCGGATTTGAATCACTACTTCTTCATCCACAATCCTAAGTGTCAACCTCCTCTCATGAACATCAATTAACGCTTTTGGTATAGCTAGAAAAGGCCTACCTAGAATTAGAGGGACTTTGGAATCTTCATTCATGTCGAGAATAACACAATCCACTGGAAATATGAATTTATCAACTTTTACCAATACATCTTCTATTATACCCCTAGGATATTTGATAGATCTATCCGCGAGTTGAAAACTCATCGTAGTGGACTGTGGTTCTCCTAGGCCTAGCTTTTTAAATGTTTTATATGGAAATAAATTAATACTAGCACCTAGGTTAGCTAATGCATTACAGATATTAAGAGTACCAATTAAACATGGGATAGAGAAACTCCTTGGATCATTTTCTTTATGTGGCAGTTTCGGTTTGTCCTGCAATATGGCTGAGCATTCTTCATTTAGGACCACTGTGGACAACTCTTCCAATCGCTTTTTGTTGACGAGCATGCTTTTAAGAAACTTAGCATATTTGGGCATGTGAATTAAAGTTTCACTGAGTGGGATGTTTATGTGCAGTTATTTAAATACCTCAAGGAATTTGTCGAATTGAACATCTTTTCGGGCTTTGTGTAGACGGGTAGGATATGATATTTTAGGTTGAAAAGTAGGCTTTTCGGGAGATCGACAGGGGGTAGCCAACGCAGGTTCCAGTGCTTCAGTCGGCACCGGTTCAGTCCTGGGTGGCTTTGTCTCAGGGTTACTAGATAGCCGGCGCCAGTTCTCTTCCTCTAACCAGCGCTGGTTGCCATCTGTAATGCTGGCAACTCTTTTCCACTCCGTAATGTAACATCAGCTATTTTCTCTTTGCCTAATGATTCTAGTTCTGTGGAGTTTAATACCATGTCGGTAAAAAAACCAGATTTGTTGTTCCACATTGTGGATCATCGCTTCAAACTTCTCAAATGTGGAATCGATTTCCTAGAAATGCCTCGTGATATGAACAACAAAATTTCCCAATTACGGTTTCGAGCTCTGCTGATTCTGATGCTGCACGTGTTATCTCCGAAGCGTAATGGGGGTACTGCCCCTCATTAAACTTCCTCCGGTTTCAATTTGCCATTTCTCCTGCACATAGAAATGAGTTAGACATGGAATTCATGATTTAAAACTAAATTAAAAGAGTACAAAGTTAGTTAATAGAATATAGTCAAAGTTAGTAGGTTATAAGGGTATACACATACACAATATAAAAGATAGGACCTTTTTGTGAAAAGAACAATTGTACATATTTACATGGTTAAATCAACAAAATCCAAGCTTTTATGATATTGTTCCCTGACAACAGTGCCAAAAACTTAATGCGTATGGATTTGGGTATAAAAATCATATAAAAATAAGTACATTTCCAATTAAGTTTAAATTAAAATGTTAACCTCAAATTACACATATGAGCAAGCGTACTCATCATTAACATAACATAGGGTTCTAACGAGTGTTGATCCTTAAGGAACAAGTATGCATTAATCTCTTTTCTTTCATTGTTTAACCGACTTAATAAAGTGAAAAAAGAAATAAAATAAAATAAAAATAAAAATATATACATGTCAAGGATGGAGAAGTATGTAACTCAAACCATTATTTAGACATACATGACCTTAAAGTACTTAACCGTGATCATAACTAATTATTCTCTTGGCATCATGAAAGATTAAGGTAGATTCACTTCTTTAGTCAATCCATGAAATCACTATCTTCTAGACAAATTAAAATCACTTGGTCTTGTCTTAACTAATTCATCCAAAAGATGCATTAAATACAATTCTTGATTAAATTCCCTTGGTCTCGGCAAATTTAAAACATGAAATTAATCAATGAACCATTGGTCTTGGAAGACATCAATTAACTTTTAATTACCAGTTCTAAGCAACTAACCCTCTTGGTCCAGTAAGTTAATGGGAAGAAACAACCAACTAATTTCGTAACGAGCACAAGTAATTAAATACCAAGAATAACAATCAATTAATCGAAAGATCGAATAACTCTAACAATCATGAGTATCTAAAATAATGTCAAATTATAATAAAACAATTAACATATCATTGTCAAGAAAAAGAAAACAAAGTAAAAGAAAGCACTCATAGACAAGTCTCATTCTTCTTTCTTTGAAGACCTTCTTGCACAACCCTCCATGACTTGATGAATTCCTCCTTTGAGTGAGTGATTTTATGTGATAATCAATGAATTCTCCCATTTTCCCTATTGTTTCCCCTCTATTTATAGGTTTGGGAAGTGCCTACATTCATTGGTATAAGGTTCTTGGCTGAGTAGAAGTAGGAAGATACTAAAATTTCATAGATTACCAAAAACCGCGTGCAAAAATCAAAATCCCGTCTTTTCCTCAGAGCACAGCTTGGTTGCTGGAGCTGGCGTTGGTTGTGTTCTGTTTGTTCTGTTGTTCGCTGATTTTTTCTTGAATTCCATGCACTATTGTCCAAAGTGCAGTTGGTGCCGCCTTGGCTACTGGAGCCGGCGCCGGCTCGGTTCTGTTCTGGTCAGTTTCAATAATTTTTGTCGCCTCGAAGTTTGTGTAATCAGCATATGGCCGGCGCCTATTCTACTGCTTTGTCTGGCATCGCCTTGATTATGTTTTGCGACGTTATTGCTTCATTTTACCCCTAAAATCTGAAATAATGAATAAAATACCTTTCTAAGGGTAAAATCTTAAATATGAAGGAATAAAACTAGTTATTGAACAAAATGTATCACAAAAGAGCCTTAAATGACTAGGAAAAATATGACTAATTTAGCCCCTATCAAGGATTTGTTCTTTAATTTCCTTTTCAGATTGCCACACCCTATGTGAACATGACCAATTCTACCATACTCATAACACTTTAGACCTTTAGGAGTGTTGTTGACTTTTGTAGATTTCTAATCTGTGATTGTTTTCATCAGGGCATTGGATTTCTTGTTAAAAGATTTTCAGAAAGTCTATTCATTCAATTGTGTCTTTTCATCATCTTATTGAACCTTCTTGTTAGCTTACCTATTTCTTCATAAAAAACTTTATTATCTTCAGAATCCCCTTTAAGTTTTAATGCAACACCTTTTTCTTTGTTCTTGGTCTGAGATTTGACATTCATCTCAAAGTTTTGTAAGGAACATATTAGCTCATCGAATCACTTTTTTGACACATCTCTGCATTCTTTAATGGCAGTAACCTTAGCTTGAACCCTAGTGGTAAAGATCTCAGTGTTTTCTAAATTAACCTCTCTTCTGAGTAAACTTCACTAAGATAATATGCTTGATTTGCAATATCTCTCAACTTGTTCATGAACATAGCAACAGTCTTGTGTTCACCCATCTTTAACTCCTTAAATTGAGTTTTCAGCAACTGCCTCTTTGACATCCGAATAGTGCTAGTTCTTTCAAATATTATTTGCAATTGACCTATGCTTCCTTAGTAGCTTCACAAGTGGAGATCAACTTATATTCTTCTTGCCTTACTGTAGAAAAGATAGAATTTAAAACTTTAGCATTAGTATTAGCAAGTTAACAATCCTTGATTGTCCATTTTGTGATTGGTTTCTTCTCAAATACTCCAAAACTGGTACCTACTTTTGTTGATTGTTTCCATGCAACTTCAACAGTTTTTCATGCTGTGATAAAAATTCTCATCTTGATCTTCCAATATACGTGGTTTGTACTCTTTAATAATGATGGACTCGTAATAGAACTTCCTTTGTCTACTGGAGCAGGCATTTTCTAAATCAACTTCCTAGATTTCACCTGCTATGTTAATAGCAACTACAACACAGTGAACTACTGTGATACCACGTTGATGTGTACGAATTTGGGTATAAAAAATCATATAAAATAAGCACATTTCCAATCAATTTTAAATTAAAACGTTAATCCCAAATTACACATATGAGCAAGCGTACTCATCATTAAGCATAGCATAGGGTTTAAAACGAGTTTTAATCCTCAAGGAACAAGTATGCAGTAATCACTTTTCTTTCATTGTTTAATCGACTCAATAAAGTGAAAAAGAATAAAAAGAAAAATAAAATAAAAAAAAGAATATATACATGTCAATGATGGAGAATTATGTAACTCAAACTATTATTTTGACAAACATGACCTTAAAGTACCCAATCATTATCATAACTAATCATTTTCTTACCATCATGAAGGATTAAGATAGATTCACTTTTTTTCCAATCTATGAAATCACTATCTTTTAGACAAATTAGCATCACATATCTTGTCTCAACTAATTCACCTAAAAGATGCATTACACATAATCCTTGATTAAATTTCCATATCCTGGCAAATTTAAAACATGAAATTAACAAATAAATCCATATCCTGGTAGACATCAATTATCCTTTAATTACCCAGTTCTTGGAAATTAACTCCTTTTCCAAGCAAGTTAATAGACAACAAATATGAAATTAATGAATTGAGACCACCATCAACCCATTTTCCAAGCAAGTTAATAGAAAGAAATAACAAATTAATCTCATAATCAGCATAAGTAATTAAATACCAAGAATAACAATCAATTAATCAAAGATCAAAGTCACTTTAAAAATCATGAATACCGAAAATAATGTCAAATTATAATAAAATAATTAATACATTATTGTTCAAGAAAAGAAAATAAAGTTAAAAGAAAGCACTCATAGACAAGCTTCCTTCTTCTTCCTTCGTAGACTCTCTTGTATAATTCTTCTTGATTTGATGAATTCATCCTTGATTTAAGTGATTTTGTGTTTTGCTCATTGAATTTATACCTTTAACTTGTGTTTTCCCTCTATTTATAGGGTTTAGGAGTGCCTAAATTCGTCCTTCTAGGGTTTCTGGCTGAATAGAAGTAAGAAAATACCAAAACTCTGAAAATGACCAAAAACGTGCACAAAAATTGAGGCACTGCCTCTGTACCAGTGCATAGTTTGTGCCATCTTTCCTGCCTAGGGCCAGTGCCGGTTGCATTCTGTCTCTCTGTCCTTTCGCTGATTTTTCTCGATTTTCATGCCAGGTTCTTCCAGGTCACAACTGGTGCTGCCTCTGGGCTCCCAATCGATGCCGAATGTGTTCTGTTTAGCCCTTAGTTCATCGATTTTTTGTCATTTTGAAGTGCGTGCAGCCAGCACGTGGCCGGTGCCGCCTCTCCTGTCCTAGCCGATGCTGCCTCTAGTTTGTTTAGCAACGATTTTGCGTTATTTTACCCCTAAAATCTAAAATAATGCACAAAATACCTTTTGAAGGGCAAAATCTCAAATATGAAGGAATATGATCAGTTATTGTACAAAATGTATCACAAAATGGCCTCAAATAACTTGGAAATATATGACTAATTTAGGCCCTATCATACGTGTTAGGTTTAGATTGTCAATCTTCTGTGATTTTATTAAAATTCTAATTAAAATTATATCAGTTTGACAGACAATAATATAAAGAGTCTAACAAATGCAGCAAATTGGTAATGCAATTCGGCTAACAAGCCTACGTTTGTAGGTCCTCGACTAGTAAAAAGAATCCACTAAATTTTAACAAAAGTTACAATGACAACACTTATTTCAAATCATCAAGTATTCCTAATAGAATCTAACAAAATATGGCACAGTACTTTTTCTGCCAAACTTATAGAAGACCATTTTTTAACTGAACCATCATGTTGATCTCCCATCAATCATTATTACAACAACTGGTTTTTGTTTAACTCAAACCTTTCTAGCAAAAAAGGTAATGTATTTGAAGAATGGATTGATTCAAATATGTCCAAGTGGATGAGGAAAAAGTAGATTCAAAATTTACTTGAATCACTGATACAAAAGATTAATAGAAAAGCACTAACACTAAAAGTAGTTGCATCATAACATTCTTGGAATATGATCAGGAAAACCATCCTCACTTTTGTATAGAAACTCTGTAAATATGCTCAGTTAGAGTTTTTCTTCCCTCGCACACTTTCTCCTTCTTCAAGTCAGCTTTTGATAGGGGCTAAATTAGTCATATTTTTCCTAATTATTTGAGGCTCTTTTGTGATACATTTTGTTCAATAACTAGTCATATTCCTTTATATTTGAGATTTTACCCTTGGAAAGGTATTTTATTCATTATTATAGATTTTTGGGGTAAAACGAAGTAAAAATGTTGCAAAACAGAATAGAGGCGGCGCCGGCTAGGACAGAGGAACTGGCACCAGTAATGCACTGATGACACGAACTTTGAGGCGACAAAAAATTATCAAAATAGATCAGAACAGAGTGGAACTGGCGCCGGCTCCAAGAGCTAAGGCAGCCCCAGCTGCATTCTGGAATACATTGTGCGGAATTCGGAAAAAATCGGCGAACGAGTGGAGAACCAAAACACAACCGGCGCTAGCTATGCTCTGACGAAAAGGTGGAGTTTTGATTTTTCTATGCGATTTTTGGTAATCTATAGAGTTTTAGTACTTTCATACTTCTATTCAGTCTAGAACATTACACCAACGAGTTTAGGCACTTTCCAAGCCTATAAATAGATGAAAAACACAAGGAAAAATGGGAGAATTCATTGATTATCATAGAAAATCACTCACTCAAAGGAGGAATTCTTCAATTCAAGGAGAGTTGTACAAGAAGGTCTTCAAAGGAAGAAGAAGGAGGTTTGTCTATGAGTGCTTTATTTTACTTTGTTTTCTTTTTCTTGACAATGATGTATTAATTATTTTATTGTAATTTGACATTGTTTTAGATAGTTATGATTTTTAGAGTTATTTAATCTTTTGATTAATTGGTTGTTATTCTTGGTATTTAATTACTTGTGCTTATTCCGAGATTAATTGGTTGGTTCTTTCCATGAACTTGTTTGGACAAAAGGGTTGATGGTAGTTTCAATTCATTAGTTTCGCATTTGTTGGCTTTTAACTTGCTTGGACAAAGGGGTTAAGAGTAGGGACAAAGTAGTTAAAGGTTAATTGATGTCTGCCAGGATATGGATTCATTAGTTAATTTCATGTGTAAATTTACCAGGAATGGGAATTTAATCAAAGGATTGTGTTTAATGCATATTTTAGACGAATTAGTTGAGACAGAATATGTGATATTAATTTGTCTAGAATATAGGGATTCATGAATTGGACAAAGAAGTGAATCTATGTTATCCTTCATGATGCCAAGGGAATAATTAGTTATGATAATGATTAAGTACTTTAGGATCATGTTTGTCAAAACAATGGTTTAAGTTATATAATTCTACATCCTTGATATGTACATATTATTTTATTTTCCTTTTTATTTTTTTTAACTTTATCGAGTCAGTTTTACAATGAAAGAAAAGTGATTAATGTATATTTGTTTCTGGAGGATCGACACTCGTTTGAATCCTATGCTATGTTAATGATGAGTACGCTTGCTCATATGTGTAATTTGGGGTTAACATTTTAATGTAAACTTGATTGGGAATGTATTTAGTTTTTATGTGATTTTATACCCAAATAAATACACATAAAGTTTTTGGCATGTTTGCTGGGGAACAATATCATGAAAGCTTAGATTTTGTTAATTTAACCATGTAAATATGTAAATAGGTAAATATGTACAATTGTTCTTTTCGCAAAAAGGTGCTATATTTTGTATCTTGTGTATCTTTGTATATTCTTGTAATCTAATTTACTAACTTTGACTAACTTTGTATTTTGTTGTAATCATGAATTATGTTATCTAACTTTCGTCTTGTCTTTGCTAGGTGTTAGCCTTGGTACATGATCCAATGACCTGAAGGCGATATAGTAGATTTCGTTTTGTTTCATTTTTATTTCTTTCTTTATGAATTAAATTGCATTATTTATCATTGCTGCATGTTCATCATTTTTATTTCATTTTTCAAAAAAAAAAAAAAACATTAGTGTATTGATGATAGATTGGCAAAATTACAAGCTAACATTGATGTTTTTAGTAAGACGTCATTGAAGCATTAGTGAATTCTTTTGTTGCCAATACAAATTCATCTGTTCAGTGGCATAAAGAAGCTTCACAATGATTGGGTGATCAAAGGAAACAATTAGTTAAGATTGTTGAGGAGACTCATGAGTTCATGCTTGCCCGTATAATTAACTAGGAAAAAAAGTTGGGCTAGAAGGGACAATTGTATGATGTGGCAAGAGAGGTATTTGATTCTACTCTATGTGCTCATAATTCTAATATTTCTTTGTCACATGATTTCTTAGGATCTTCTCACTTCTTGGAGAACAATGGTCCCAATAATGATGTTTGGAGTTCAACATACCTCAAGAAGTTGGATTTATCATTCAGTCTAAGAAACTCTTTAAGGATGTTGACGAATTCTACCCTTCACTCCAATCTCAGGGAAGTAACTTGGTATTTGTAGAAGCATTGAAAAGTAAGGATTTCCCAATCCCATCTTTAAGAACTCAAACACTAAGTTTAAAGAGGTATTTTAAATTGTAAAAATTCTTTTGAAAGGTTAATCGGTGATTTCAAGCTTGATGCATTCTTTAGAAATCATGTGTACTTATATGTTGACAACAATATTTGTGTGTCTAAAGAAATGTTAGAGAAAGAGGTTTATGTGTTTTGCTTTAGTGAGAAAAAAAATTATTTTCATGAACCTTCCATTTTTCAAAATCCTCCATTCTTCATTCTACATTCATCATGCCAATCTTCTATTTTGAGCTTTAATTTCTTTTCAAAATGTTTGATAAGGAAGCATGATGGGTATAGAGAGTTTTTGTTTTATTTATATATATATTTTTTGTTATTTTAGTTTTTTTCTTTAGTTTGTTTTTTTTATTTAGGTATGTTTTTATTTTATTATTATTTTTCGTGTGCTTTTATTTGTGTTTTGTTTTATAGGCATAAAGTCCTCTTGGATAAGCCCTTCTTTTTACCTCCAGCTTGGATAGCTTTTAGAGCATTATTGCACTTGGGCAGTATTACTTAAATTTCTAACGCCTTATTATTTTTAGTCCCTTTGGAGATGCTTTCTTGTGTTTAATTTTTGCCAGTGAGGACATTGTCCAATTTAAGTATGAGAAAGTGGTTTAGTGATATACTTTGTCCCAGTTTTTATCAATTTTATTGTGAGCACAAAGTATGGAAGCGGTTTCTTTCTTCTCTTTTCCCCTTTATTTTTAATCTCATGGCAGTATTTCTTTGTTCTATTTATTTGGCCATTGAGGACAATGTCCAGTTTAAGTGTGGGGGAGTGATTTGATTGAAAATCCTTCTATTGAAACTTCTATGCATATACTTTAGCCAGCATTCTCGTGAGCAAAATTTTCAAATTTTTTTTCTGATTTTCTTTGAGATTTTGAGCTGTATTTTTAATGCATGTTTTTATGATGGATTATAGAGCATATGTTGTAACACCTTACTACATAGGCCTAATAGGGCCGGGGATGTCACCCTGTCTAAAGGATAAGGGGTCTTTATAACTAGGTCACACAAATGAAAATAAACAATACTTTAAAATTTAAACTTATTACAATCCAAAAATTCAAGAATAAATCCAAAATAAATTGTTTACTATCATCTTTCAAAGCAACATATAAAATAAATGGCATAGTGTCTTCAAGCAGGCAACAATCTAGCTACTCATCCCCATAGCAGGATCGATTTGAAAACAGGCATAAAAAGTGATGAGATAAAAATCTTAATAAGCCTGTGTGTGCTTTGAGTGTTTCAGGTAAAACAGTTCATGTATGCAAGTTGTAAAAGTTGCATAAGAGAAGGTACTGGCAAGTATTAAATAATGTTAAAAATAAAGAGTGGCACTTTGCTTTTCCAACCATACATATGCACAATAAAAACAACCACTCAAATGGGCGGCCATGGGTTACCACACGTTGGGCCCTATGACCATATAACGGTCAGAATGCCACACTTTGTGCAGACTGATAAAAGGTAGGTGTATGGCCTACCGGGTAAGATACCTCTCCTTCTCTACACCCAAACATACCGGTTGTCCACTACGAAAACACACAGTCCACATGACTGAAACTTACTAGCTCGGACCGGTATGACTAAGTAGTACTGTCGCTTCTCCAAGTTGAGTTCATCTTCTGGAGGTGGCCTTCTGTCAAAAGACTCGCTCTTGCTCTTCAAAACTAGTACTACTAGTCTATCCTTATTGAGTACTCAACGTTGATTATCCTACTCAGGAGAAAATTGATAAAACATTGCTTTATTTGAAAATAGCAATTAAGGGTTTCTAAAGTTCGTGTCAAAGTTGGTTTTAGAAGGAGTTTAGTGTTTGAGCAAAACTGTTTGTTGATTTTCAAATGATTTGTTTGACTGAAACAAGAAAGGAAACAGTCCTTAATTGCCTTTATAAAATGAGTGTCCATACACTTCGCATTTGGCTTGCCATAGTAACCTTTTGTTATCAAATAAGTTTTATGCAGGAGCTTACCTGATCCTTTGTTTGCAAATTCACAAGTTTTCCAAAGCTAACCTAACCCCGCCTGGGGTAAACACAAGGCATATGGTTATACTCAAACTATATTTGCTTCCATAAATAATCGTAATTCAACTTATTACAATCATGACCCTAATGTCCTAAGCTTTAAGGCTAGATGGTAAAGGTTTTATAAAATAAGTCTAGCTTGATAAATGAAAACAACTAGGGGTTGTAAAATAATTACTAATAAGTTATGGGTGCAAATACAAATCTTTAGTGTTGTTATAAATAAACTAGGGTTTAATTGATGAAGAATCCTAAGTCCTAGATGTAATATTAAAATAAATAATAACTTATTAATAATCTCTTAATTAATAATTAATAGTTAGAAAATAATTAATAATAAATAAATTTTATTAAATTTTGATCAATAGATAATAAATAAATTTTCAATAGTATTTATGAATATATAGTCTGCAAGAGTAATATTTTACCTACTATTATTATATATATAAAAGGCTTGATTTATTATTATATATATCATTTAATAAAAGGTATCATTTATTTGGCTAAAATATTACTATCCCATTTAATATTCCAAATCCAACTTCCTAGGGTTTTCGAAATTTTTGGAGGAAATCATAATATTAATTTTAATTAACGTAATAAAATTGGTCAATTAAAATGGCTTAGGATCAACAAGGTCATGATCATTATTTTCCTATTGCTAACAAGAATCATGAGCATAAAATCCAACATCAATCAACAAACTATTCTATTCATGAATAAAGGCTTAAATCTAAACCTACTATCACATGGTCAAATCTCTACTAAGCATAATCATATTCATGGTTTCAATGAAAACAAGAGCATAATACCCTATTCACCAAAGGCGACATAATATCTAGCATACTTAACCATCCATACTCACTCACGACATGAAGAGCATGCATCGATCTACAAGAAATATTAGAAAACTTGACCATGACAAAACATCCTCATGCTCCAATCTCAACTCCTTCAGACAAACACATACTCAAACCCCAATCATATTCCATCATTTTCTAACAATATCTAAGAGACATGATTTTAGAATTAAAGAGAAGGTTAAAGAGAAAAACTTAGTTGATGACTATCTCGATGAAGATTCAAGGAGATCCACACGCTTGGAAGGCTTGAATCATCCAAGAAGGAAGAAGAAAAACAGCAATGGTTGTAGCAACCATTTCGGCTGAGAGAGAGAGAGAGAGAGAGAGAGAGAGAGAAAGTATTAGTATATTATGTTAAAGATTGAAGGGAAAGAAGATGAACAAAATCGTTCTTGTTTACCTTAATACCGTTCTTGAGACTTCAAGAAAATTCTGGGTTTTTGATCTATTAGAAGATGTTTGTTTTCAATATTTGACGTTATAAAATCCAGAAATGGACTCTAGGGAGTGAGTAGGTGTGATCTGGAGTTAATGGAAGGGTTTGGAGGTGTTTTGAGTGGTCTTAGACTTGAAGGAAGGTAGTGTGTGTTCTTGGTGTTCTTGGAGAAATGGAGAGAATTGGAGAGAGAGATGGACGAAAGGCTGAAAGTGTTAGCCGAATGATTGAGGAATTCTTGTGATTTTATTTTTAGATTAGGGAGAAGAGGGAAAGCTGGTTGTTTGAAATTCAAATGGAGTAATTCATGGAGTGTTTCAAGGTAGAAGATATGGTAATGTTGTTTGATTGATGGAAGCTCTTGGAAGCTACAATGGCCGACTAGTTTTGCTGTGATTTTCCTAAAATGTATGAGGGTTGAAGGAGCTATAGGTTGGCCGAAATTGGGAGTGCAAAGGTGGGAGGATTTCTGGTTGTTTGAAGCTTAATCCAAGGGAGTTTTTATGGAGCAATTGCTGGAATTTTTGAACTTTAATTGGAAGCTTGATTGGAGTAATTGAAGGAGGAATTCAAGGTGCAGCTATGGAGTCTAATCGTGTCGGTTAGTGGAGGAGGGTGATGGAGTTCAGTTCATGGCGACTAAGGTTAATTTCACAGAAGTTTGAAGTGATTTTCGGACAAGGCTTGAAGGGAGAGCAAGGCTGGAATTTTTTTGGTTGGTCATTTGAATGGTTTGCTGGAATTTTTGTGCAGTTTTTTCTGCAATGATCTAACCGATTTGCAGAGAGTTTGAAGAGGTATTGAAGGGTCCTTTAAGGCTGGTTTCCAGCCTTCTTTATGGAGGAAAGCCAAAGTTGAATTACTGATTTGAAGGCTGAAGAAACAGCTTTGATTGTTGGCCTGCCATGCTGCGAAACTGTCCAGAATATTTTCCTGGTTTGCACAACTTTGTGCAGTCTGGTTTTGGCAAAGAAATTCCAGTCTTCAAGCTGAGTAAGTTGGTCATTTTTTTGGCAGCATTTGAGTAAGAAAAATGGCTGAAGTTTTCGAAAGCTGGACTGTCCAAGAATCTGGAAAATTTCCAGTTTGCTACCATGAAGAAGATGAATACTTATGGAGTGGAGTTTGAAGGTTCAACCATGGAGATTAATTCTCTTGGGAACCTTCCTTAACTCCTTCCCTATTTTCAGCAAACACTCTATCCTCTAAGAGCCATTTTCAAAATTCCAAGGTCAATAAACCTTGCTGAATTTTCTGGAATTAAGATATGCATTTGGATAAATTGAACAAGTTTAATTGGTACAGAATTTAAGGTAAGCTAGGGAACAAAAGGGTATAAATCCCTTAAGAATTCTTGTAGGACATAAATATAGGATTAAGACATTTCCTTTATATCTCCCCTAGGACAACACTCCTACTTCTTCTTATGGCATGCAAGGGCCGGAAATATTCTACCTTATATAAAAATGAAATTTAATCATGATAAAACTTAATTGGTGGGATTTGAATTCAAGATCTTAGAGATTAATTCCAAAGCTCTAACCACTAAACCACAACAACTATTGTTCTTATTTTTTCTCCTAAATATTTTTCTTATTTAATCCTCAGGCTATCTCCCTATTTGACCTCAAGCAAAATTACCATTTTACCCTTCATACTCAATAAGCACAACTAAGTCTTCTAGACTATAAATTATAATTCTAAAGCACATAAAATCATTCAAAAATATATTTATGCATGCAAAAAAAAATATGATATGCATCCCAACCCCCTTACTCTAGGGTTGGCTTTAGGTGTGGTTTCACATATGTTCTAGATCATTTATGGCTTATGCATGACTTTTTACATGCACTTGGACTAAGTAGTTCTTGATCAACTGTTTCGCATTGTTCTTAAACCTGTTTTTCTACTAAAATTCATGAAGCATTCTAGAACTTACTTGAATATCTCTCGAGGTGAAATAAGAAAGATAATCATGATTTAATTTAGGGATGATGGTAATAGGCCTTCTTTGGATAGTTTGAGCTTTTCAAGCCTACCTATTTTTATATTATCCCTAGTGCCTATTTTGAGCCTAAATTGTTGATTTCTTTCTTTAAAACCCATCACAATATTCTATCCATTGCTTGTTTATGAGAGTTTGAATAATTTTTCAAATCTTTATGCTCTTGATGAATAAAAGTATATGTAAGAGCATGTTGAGAAAGAATACTTGAAAAAGATCATGACTTGTTACTTTCAGTCATGTAGTTGTGGTGAGCAAGAAAAAGAAAAGAAAGAGAAAAGAGGAATTGAAAATAAGAAAAGAAAAATAGAAAGCTGTTAGAAAGAATGGAAAGAGAAAAAGTGAGAAAGAAAAGAACAACAGTAGTAAAAACAAAAGAATTGTGAAAGGAAAGAACATTGAAAGGAAAAAGAGAGAAGAAAGATCACAAGAGGAATAGTGATTGAGTTGTAAAAGTTAAGGTTTTGACACCATTGCTGGAAAATACGAGTGATTTTGTGAAAAATAGAGAAGAATTGATGAAGAAAGTAAAAAGATGAGAAGAAGAAGAGAAAAAAAGGAAAAAAATGCAGGATTTGCTTGAGTTGAGTTGTAATTGCTGAATAAGGTTATGGCTTGATTGATTTCTGGAATAGGAGAGCAAAAAGAGTTGGAAATTATTGATTCATTTTGTTTATCCTTTTCTTGCAAATTCTCAGCTGATTTGATTTTTGAATCTCCTATATCCTTCATTTGATAAGCTACATTACAAGCCTTTAGCCTTACATTACAAGCTTGAAAGTCCTACTTGACCTAAGTAGAATCATGATATGTCTCAGATTAGTAGAGAGAGGGTATGAAAAGTAAGCCTATGGAATACATATTCTTTTTTAACTAAATTCCTTCCAATGGTTTGAGAATCTTGTTAAGTATTGAGATGGCTCTACTAAGTCATTTATCACTTACACAAGTCTTGCATTTGTTGTGAAAGAAGTAGTAGCATGTGTTTTATGTTCTTGAATAAAGGAAGCATTGAAGATATTGTTTTGAAATTAATTGAGTGATTGTTAAACCTTGTGTTTTCCTACATGCCTTTAATACTTTGCTTGAGGACAAGTAAAGAGCTAAGTGTGCGGGAATATGATAGAGGCTAAATTAGTCATATTTTTTCTAATTATTTAAGGATATTTTGTGATACATTTTGTTCAATAACTAGTCATATTCCTTCATATTTGAGATTTTACTCTTGGAAAGGTATATTGTTCATTATTACAGATTTTTGGGATTAAATGAAGCAAAAGCGTCGCAAAACAGAATAGAGGCAGCGCCGGCCAGGACAAAGGAACCGGCACCGGCCATGCACTGATGACACAAACTTTGAGATGATGAAAATTGTCAAAACAGATCGGAATAGAGTGGAACTGGCCCCGGCTCCAAGAGCCAAGGCAACGCCAACTGCATTCTGGAATACATTGTGCGGAATTTGGAAAAGAATCGATGAACGAGTAGAGAACCAAAACACAACTGGTGCCGGCTCTGAGAGCAAAGGCGACGCCGACTGTGCTCTGAGGAAAAGGCAGAGTTTTGATTTTTTTACGCAGTTTTTGGTAATCTGTGGAGTTTTAGTATTTTCCTACTTCTACTCGGCCTAGAATATTACACCAATGAGTTTAGGCACTTTCCAAGCCTATAAATAGATGAAAAACACAAGGGAAAATGGGAGAATTCATTGATTATCACAGAAAATCACTCAATCAAAGGAGGAATTCTTCAATTCAAGGAGAGTTGTACAAGAAGGTCTTCAAAGGAAGAAGAATGAGGCTTGTCTATGATTGATTTCTTTTACTTTGTTTTCTTTTTCTTGACAATGATGTATTAATTATTTTATTGTAATTTGACATTGTTTTAGATAGTTATGATTTTTAGAGTTATTTGATCTTTTGATTAATTGGTTGTTATTCTTGGTGTTTAATTACTTGTGCTTATTTCGAGATTAATTGGTTGGTTCTTTCCATGTGTCTGGACAAAAGGGTTGATGGTAGTTTCAATTCATTAGTTTCGCATTTGTTGGCTTTTAACTTGCTTGGACAAAGGGGTTAAGAGTAGGGACAAAGTAGTTAAAGGTTAATTGATGTCTTCCACGATATGGATTCATTAGTTAATTTCATGTGTAAATTTACCAGGAATGGGAATTTAATCAAAGGATTGTGTTTAATGCATATTTTAGATGAATTAGTTGAGACAGAATATGTGATATTAATTTGTCTAGAAGATAGGGATTCTTGGATTGGACAAAGAAGTGAATCTATGTTATCCTTTATGATGCCAAGGGAATAATTAGTTATGATAATGATTAAGTACTTTAGGATCATGTTTGTCAAAACAATGGTTTAAGTTACATAATTCTGCATCCTTGATATGTACATATTATTTTATTTTCCTTTTTATTTTTTTTAACTTTATCGAGTCAGTTAAAAAATGAAAGAAAAATAATTAATGCATACTTGTTCCTGAAGGATCGACACTCGTTTGAACCCTATGCTATGTTAATGATGAGTACGTTTGCTCATATGTGTAATTTGGGATTAACGTTTTAATGTAAACTTGATTGTGAATGTGCTTAATTTTTATGTGATTTTTATACCCAAATAAATACGCATTAGCTTTATTTATGCTTCATCCAGACACTCAATTTTAATAGGATTAAGAAACTGCTAAAATCTTCATCACTCCACATGTTTCCTTTTACACTTGCAATTCCTTCCCTTCATTACTTAGTCTATCTTGGAATAAAATTTTCCTTAGATTTGCCTGCAATATTACATCGAGTCAGCTAAATATTATAATTGCGTAACTAATTATATTTGCCGAAGAAAATTTTTCATTGCCAACAAAGTTGGGTAAAATGCGTTGCTAATTTTTGTTTCTTTTACAAATAACCAATTTCTTCTTGTAAACCACACCATTAGTGAAGAAATTGATTTTATGGGGAATAACTGACTTATTAATGATGCAATATATTGTAACCAATGATACTAAAATTTTGAAGATAAAAAAAAAAATCGTGAATACATATTAAGGGCCCTTCACGTGAAAAGTAATATATAATGCAACATATTTCATAGTTAAATATTGTATCAATTTCTATAATATATGTCATAGCAAATTAATTTTCAACATTATCATCGTAGCCAATAATTCTTAAAAATCACTAAAAAAAAAAGCAATTGGTGACGAAAAGTATTAAAATGGAGACAATATATTCCTACATAGTCAATTAGATATCTTTTGCGACAAAATATGCATCATAGTAAATTAAAACTTTTGCCACAAAACTATATTCTAGCTAATAGTACTTTTTATAGGGAACAATGAATTTGTCAGCAAATGAATGGAATACTACATAAGCTAAATTATATTTTGTAATTATTAAATATAATTTGAAAAAATAAATTTAGAGAGATATAGCACTATAGCCTACTTGAAATTCTAAAAATATGTAGAAAATTTTTACTACAGGAAAAAATTATTATAATAGTATTTTTTATATTTGTACTACCCTATTTGATACTAATAATTATTTATTAAGATATTTCAGCAACAATTTTAAGGAATTATATATTTAATTTTAAATTAAATATTTAAAAATAAATCTAAAAATAGCATATATAACCATCCATTTTGTTTTATACATACATACATACATATATATATATATATATATATATATATATTTATAGGTAGTTGGCCAATTAATTAAAAGCCAAATATTTCGAGTCAAATTATTTTGATAATTGCCTACATAGATAATTTCATGGTGAGGCATAAAAAGAAATATACTCAATTAATTAACTATGAAATCAACTATTTCATGCCTAAATAGGATGGTTTAGCAATGAGATATATCGTTGCTAAAAATTAAACTCAAGAATTATGAAAGCAGTTTTGGTAGAAAATGTAATAAAGGTATACCTAATCAGTTATAAAATCAACTATTTCATTCGTGAAGTAAATTCTTTACAAATGAGTTGTACAATCTCCTAAAATCAAACTTAAAGATTATAAAAAAAAAAAAAATTTGCAGCAAAGTGTAATAAAAAATATACTCAATTAATTACCTTTGAAAATAACTATTTCGTATCTAAATAGGACGTTTTAGAGACAAAGTGTATTGTTGCCAAATATTAAACTTACAAAGGCAATTTTGTAGCAAGAGTAATAAAGCATATACCCAATTAATCAGGTATGAAACCAAATAAGTAGTATCAAAATAGGGCACTTTATTAATGACATACATCGTTATCAAAGATTAAACATAAAGGCTACAAAAGTAAATACATAGCAAATGTAATAAAAATATAGCCAATTAATTGACTTTGAAAGTAATTATTTCTGATGTGTAAAAAAAAAAAAAAACCGTCCTTCAACAATAAAACCTTTCTACAGTGGAAATATATCAAAACATATCAAAATATAGAAATTATAGAATCATTACGGACAAAAACAACTTAAATTCATCTCACTTGACTAAGAAAATATAGGCACATTTTAGCCCTATCTTATTTCCTCACACTTGAGACATTGCTTGTCCTCAAGCAAAGAAGACTTTAAACACATCAACAGGCAAAAAAACTTTTAGAGAAACACAATCAATGTCTAATATAATAAAGATATTGTCCTTCTTCCTGCTTAAGAATCCAAAACAACAATTATTCAATTAAGCCAACCTTATTCAAACTCATTTATTTAGATAGACATAACCAAAGCTATCAAAGTTAATTTAAACAAGTCCATCTCAATTCATTGAAAGTCACTCATTCTTATAACCAAACAAACAATGTAACTAATATAAACAAAGGTTATCAAACTAACTCATGTTTCATAACTCTAAACTTCTACAACTCAAGGAGCAACTAGGGCCATTCTTACCATTTTTTTTCTTTTCTTCTTTTGGGAATTTATAGCCTCAAGTGAGTGAATTTCATACTCCATCCCACCTTATCAGCACCCTTAATTTCATAAATTTTTTTTTTCCACTCACACTCTTGTTTTGTCACATCTCACATTCTCATTTTTTTTAAAAAATAAATTATATTTTCATATATTTTTGTTTTCTTTTTCTTGCCAAAATGGGCACGTACATCCCTTTCTGCATCCCCCCCTTTTCACTCAAGAGCATGAAACCAATTTCAGGCAATTGCATCTCTATTTTTTCCACTCTTCTCACCTTTCACCCTATTTACTTAAACCAAACATTAGGATAAGTTAGAAAATCATGAACCACAAACCAATCAATAACACATACTTATACTTTATCACATTAGCCCTTTAATAAAAAATCACAAGAAAAAGCATCCTTCAATTACTAAAGAATAAGCAATATTAACTTAAATTCTCAAGACTTACCAATATCACACTAAATATTCTAGTTTACATAAATTCAACTCAACCAAATAAACATTAAACCAACTTCCTATGTAAAAAGAAAAATAATAGAAAGGCCATATTAGCCAAAAATGAAAAAAAAAAAAAGCTTAAACTAACAACCACAACATACATTTAAAAAAAAAAAAAAACTCTAGAAAATCTTAGCGAGGATATCACTAATCCCTCCCCATATTTAAACTGAACATTGTCCTCAATGGCCTACAAGCAACACAATAAGGTATATCTAAAGGGACTAAAAATAATAATAGAGGGAGAAAGGTAAGTAATACTACTTAAGTGCAATTATGCTCCTAAAAATATGGAACTTGGAATAGAGAAAAGAGCTTGTCCAAGAAGAATTTATTCAAGCCTGCAAAAGAAAACATACATGAAAGCATAAAAAAAAAACAATAACAAAATAAAAGAATTAAAACAAATGACTTAATAAAAATCTTAACAAAGTGAATAAAGACTCCCTCCCCACACTTAAGCTAGAAAGTATATTCCTTGTGGGGGAAGGGAAAAAACACATCTAACTACTAGAAAAACCAAACATAAAATAAAGAGAAAACAACCACTTTTTCTACTCATCATACTTTCTCATAAGCCCTATGTAAAAGAAATTAATGCTCAGTAGAAAAGGTAGGCATGATGGAAGAAGAAAGAAGGAAGGTTTTTGTAAAGGGCAAGGCACAGAGAAATTATGAATGTCAATAGAACAAAATAAATGGACCTTATTCCCTTGCATTTCTTCAAACTCATAAATAAAATTTTCTACATATGAATTCAAGAGAGATCGAAAGAATGCATTAACATTAAAATCACCTATCAATCCTTCCTAGGAATTATCATAATGAAGCTTCACCTTTGTACCCAGTAATGTAGTATTTAAAGATGGGATCAAGAAATCCTTACTTTGCAATGCATAATCTACAAAAACTATGTTACCTCTATTTGAATGGGGTGAAGAGTAAAATTTTCCAACATCCTCTAAGGACTTCTTAGAATGTATTTTTGAAAAATCCAATTCCTTGATGCATTTTAAACTCCACACATTTGCCAACATCCTCTAATGACTTCTTAGAATGTATTTTTGAAAAATCCAATTCCTTGATGCATGTTAAACTCCACACATTATTATTGGCATCATTAGGCTCCATGAATTAAGAGGTACCTAAAAAGAAAGTGACAATGAGAAATTAGAATTATTAGCACATAGAGTTAAATCAAATACATCTTTGATAGAGGCTAAATTAATCACTATTTTCCTAGTTATTTGAGGGTAATTAGAGATACTTTTGATGTAATAACTATGCATATTCCTTCATATTTGATATTTTAATTGTAAAAAGTGCTTTTGACAAATTTGTGCTGATTTAAGTGGATTTTGAGCAAAAAGAGAAAGATTCCAGATTAGACCCAACGCCAGGTCCAGTTAAGACACCATGCGCCATGTTTACTCTAGAAAAACAGCAATTTTGAGGAGAAACAGATTGGACTCGGTGCCAGGTGGGTCGAATGGACCCGGCGCCAGGTCCATTCTTATCAATGTCGGCAGGTTTTCCTTTTCAGAGCAGATTTTGGCAATTTCAGTTTGATTCTTTTGGGAACTCTTTCAACCTCAAAAAAGGTCTCTTGTACACACTTTTTGACAATTAGAACTTCTGTAAATACAAGAGAATAATATTGTACAAGAGATTTTTTCATAGGTTTCAATTCTTTAATGTAATATCTTTAGAAAACTCCTAGAGAAACACCAAGATTTAGAAGGATCAAGGAGAATTCTTGGAGAAGAAGAGAAGGTTGCTTAAGAAGGTTTCGAGGAAGAAGAAGAAGGCTTCCTTATCTATGAGTGGTGTCTTTTTCTCTTCTTTGTAATTTATTTACAATTTGAGATTAATGTTTTAATTGTCTTTATATAATATTCTTTTGGATTCATGATTTTGTATTAATTTTAGTTCTTTGATCAATTTATTGCTATTCTTGATATTTGATTACTTGAGCATAATTTCTTGTTGGATTGATTATCTCTCTTCTAATTAACTTGAAAATCGATGTTAGGTGAGAATGGCTAACTAATTAATTCAACTACTAGTTATTCGTAACTTGCTTGAAAAAGAGGTTAAGGGTAAAGATTAAGTAATCAAGGATTGGTTGATGATTGCTAGAATATAGATTCATTGGCAAATTTCATACTTAAATCACCTAGAATATAGGGATTTGTATAAGAATTGATTTTAAGGCATCTTTTAGGTAAATTGGTTGAGACAGAATATGTTCACTAATTTAACTAGAAGATAGTGATTTCATGAATTGCAAACAAAGTGGGTCTAATTTAATCCTTTATGATGCCAAAATAATAATTAGTTGAGAGAATAGCTAGTCAATCATTATTGTATATTCAAAGATTTCTATCTATTTACATGTTTTTTCTCCTTATTCTCACTCTTAGATTATCCTTGTAACTTTTCTTGTGTGGCTTGATTTTCTCTAGTATAATAGGTTAGTAGGTTATTTACTTCTATTCTTTTGTTGTCTTGGCTAAATAATAAAGATTTGGATAAAGTAAAGGGGAGCCTAAGTTATCGTGGATTCAATACTTGCTATTCTCTATAGTATACGGTTGGTATACATGTCTGTATGTGTGGTTTTAGTGGTTGGAATTTTAATTAAAGCTTGGTTATTTGTGTAATTTGTTGGTAATATTTTTACACTAAAAAACACGTATCAAGTTTTTTGTGCTGTTGTCGAGGATGGGTACTATAAAAAACACTTGAGTCTTATTGATTTAGCCTTTGTTGTAATTGTATATACCACTTACTTTTGTGTTTAATATTTTTAATTTTGTAATTTTCTTTTCTTTATTTTTATTTTCAATTTGATTTTTGTTTTTCTTTGAGTGCGAAATTCAAAACATCATCATGGACAATTATTCATGGGTGTAATCTCAAAGGAGCTATAATGATGGTACATTGGCAAGGTTACAAGCTCGGATTAACGCTTTTAGTGAGATGTCACTGGAAGTTTCAATCCAATCCTTTGTTGCCAATACAAACACGTCCATTAGGTGGCAGGGAGAAGCATCCCAACGAATGAGCTCTACAAGAACACAACAAGCCAAATTGGTTGAAGATGCTATAAAGGCCCATACACTTAAACAAGAGAATCCCCAAGGAAAGGAGAGAGGATATGAGGAACAATTGCCTAATGTGGAAATGGAGGTATTTGATTCTCCTCTATATGCTAATAATTCTAATATCTCTTTGTCACATGATTTCTTAGGTTCCTTTCTATTCTTGGAGGACAATGGTCCAAATGATGATATGTGGAGTTTAACATGTCTCAAGGAGCTAAATTTATCCATGATTCATCATAAGAAGTTCTTGAAGGATAGTGGCAAATTCTACCCTTTACCCGAATTTCAAGGAGGTAACTTGATGTTTGTAGAAGCATTAAAAAGTAAGAATTTCTTAATCCCATTTTTAAGAACTTAATTGCTAAGTTTTTAGGGAAATTTTTATTGTGACAAATCTTTTGAAAGGTTAAATGGTGATTTCAAGTTTGATGCATTCTTTAGAGACCATGTGCACTTATATGTTGACAAAATATTTGTGTGTCTAAAGGAATGTTAGAGAATGAGGTTTATGTGTTTTTCTTCGTTGAGAAAACTTATTTTCATGAACCTTATATTTTTGAACAACCTCTTTTATTTCTACTTTTATCATCCTTACCTTTTTCAATTAGCATTAATGTCTTTTACAAAGGGATGGTGAGAAAGCATGATGAGTGGAAAGAGTTTTTTTCTTTATCTTAGGTTAAGTTTTCTTTAGTCGAATAAGTGTCTTTTCACTCCCATAGTAATAAGGAAAATATGTTCCATCTTAAGTGATGGGGAGTGAGTTGTGTTATTATTTGCTTTGATAGGAATTTTATTAGTATTTCTCTTTAGGTTATTTTATTTTATTTTTTATTATTTTCTTTGTGTTTTGTTTTATAGTTAGGAATAAAGTCTTCTTGAACAAACTCTCTTCTCTATTTCCAGTTTTGATATTTATTGGAGTATTATTGCACTTGGAGAGTATTACTTAACTTTCTACCTCTTTTATCATTCTTTGTCCTTTTAGAGATGCTTTCTTATGTTAATTTTTGGCCAATGAGGATATTATCCAGTTTAAGAGTAGGGGAGTGGTTTGGTAATATTGTTGTCCAAGTTTTTATCCATTATCTTGGTGTTTTCTTGATATCAAAACAATTTTGTTAAAAATTTTGAAAACTTGAAAGTTTGGAGATTTGGAGCTAAATTGAGCTTATTTGTTTATAATGAAGTTGTGATTTTCTTTTTAATTTTGGATATGGATTTATCATTCATTATAGTATGATTTTTATTTAAAAGGTGAACTTTTGTATTAAGTTAGATTTTGCTAAGTTTTGAGAATTTAAGTTAACCTTGGTTATATTTAGTATTTGAGGTTGTTTTATTCTTTGAGGTTGAATATGGATGATATGATGAAATATGAGAAGAGTTGTTGATTAATTATTGGATTATAGATTTAAAGTTTGCTTGACTTTGAGCTATGAATAAGGAATGTGGAAAAAAAAAATTGAGTGAAAAGGAAAGAATGTGAGTTGAAAAAATTTTCTTTCATTTGTTGAGAAAAAAAAAGAGAGGGGCCTTTTGCTGAAAAGGGGGCCAATACGGTGAGTAGAAGAGAAGAAACAAAGAAGTATCACCCGCTCTTTGAAGGTAAGGAAAGAAAGAAGAAAGAAAAAGAAAATTTTTGAAAAAAGATGATGACTAAAAGGGAGCCAATACGGTGTGTGAAGAGAAATTCATGCACTTGAGGCTATCAATTCCCTAAGTCATTGAAAAAAAGAAGAAGAGTGGAGTGTTGTCCTTATTTCATTAACTTGAGTTGTATAAATTTGAGTTTGTAATACTTGAATTGGTGAAATGGCTTAATGTGTATGATTTATGTTATCTATGTTTTTGCTTGAGGAGTAGGATAATTTTCTTGTGCTAGATATAAGCTTGTTTAACTTAAACTTTGATGGCATTAGGATTGTTTAATTTAATACATGAGTTTGAATGGTTTTAAAAGGGTTAAATGAATGACAAGTTTTTGTTTGAGGTTGGAAGAAGATTATTTCTTTATTATGGATGAATTTGAAAAGGATAAGTTGAAAAGTTGTTTTGTCTTAAGCCATATACTTAGTGTCTAACTTTTGTTTGCTTGAGGACAAGCAAAAATTTAAGTGTGGGGGAATTGATAGGGGCTAAATTCATCACTTTATTTCTATTTATTTGAGGGTAGTTTGAGATACTTTTGATGTAATAACTAGGCATATTCATTCTTATTTGATATTTTACTTGTAAAAAGTGTTTTTGACAAATTTGTTCAGATTTAGTGGATTTCGAGCAAAAAAAGGAACGATTCTAGATTGGACTTGGCGCTAGGTCCAGTTAAGGCACCAGGCACCAAGTTTACTCTAGAAAAGCAACAATTTTGAGGAGAAACAGATTGGACTCGGCACTAGGTAGGTCGAATGGACTTGGTGCCAGGTCCATTCTGATCAATGTTGGTGGATTTTCCTTTTCAAAGCAGATTTTGACAATTTCAGTTTGATTCTTTTGGGAACTCTTTCAACCATAAAAAATGACTTTTGTACATACTTTTTGGCAATTAGAACTCCTATAAATACAAGAGAATAATATTGTACAAGAGAGTTTTTCATAGTTTTCAATTCTTCGATGTAATATCCTTAGAAAACTCCCCGAGAAACACTAAGATTTAGGAGGATCAAGGAGAATTCTTAGAGAAGAAGAGGAAATTGCTCAAGAAGGTTTCAAGGAAGAAAAAGAAGGATTACTTGTCTATGAGTGGTTTCTTTTTCTCTTCTCTGTAATTTATTAACAATTTGAGATTAATGTTTTAATTGTCTTTAGATAATATTCTTTTGGATTCATGATTTTGTATTAATTTTAGTTCTTTGATCAATTTATTGCCATTCTTGGTATTTGATTACTTGAGCATAATATCTTGTTGGATTGATTAGCTCTCATTTAATTAACTTGAAAATCGATGTTAGGAGGAATGGCCAATTAATTAATTCAAATACTAGTTATTCTTAACATACTTGAAAAAGAGGTTAAGGGTAAAGACTAAGTAGTCAAAGATTGATTGATGATTGCTCGAATATAGATGCATTGGTTAATTTTATGCTTCAATCACCTAGAATATAGGGATTTATGTGAGGATTGATTTTAATGCATCTTTTGGATAAATTGGTTGAGACAGAATATGTTTACTAATTTAACTAGAAGATAGTGATTCTATGGATTGCAAACAAAGTGGGTCTAATTTAATCCTTCATGATGCTAAAATAATAATTATTGAAGAGAATATAGCTTGTCAATCATTATTGTATATTCAAGGATTTTTATCTATTTACATGTCTTTTCTCCTTATTCTCATTCTTGGATTATCCTTGTAACTTTTCTTGTGTGACTTGATTTTTTCTAGTATATTAGGTTAGTAGGTTATTTACTTCTATTCTTTTGTTCTCTTTGCTAAACAATAAAGATTTGGGTAAAGTAAGGTGGGAGTCTAAGCTCTCGTGGATTTGATACTTGTTATTCTTTATACTATACGATGTGTATATTTGCTCTTATGTGTTGTTTTAGTGGTTGACATTTTAATTAAATCTTGATTGATTGTGTAATTTGTTGGTAATATTTTTTACACTAAAAATATTCATCAATCTCTTATCATATTATGCAATTGGTCCTCTTTATCTCTCTTTTTTTTGTCCATTGTATGAGCAATTATGGACTCTTTCCTTAAAGGACACAAATTTCCTCCAAATATTTCTAAGGATAGCTAAAACATTTCCTCCGTTTACATTACTTAGGATTAAAGCTTAGTTTGTTGTTATTGTTGTTGTACACTCCATCTCGCATTTTTTCCATTTCTGTTGGGCTTGTTAGATCAACTGGCACCGGTTCCATCACTGCGGCTGACGTCGGCATATTCTTGTAATGCGTTTTTGGCTTTTCTACGATTTTCATGGTGCTTGATAAAGGTATCTTTTGAATCTCCTCAACCAACTTTGTTAGCTGTGTTCTGTGATTACTTATTTGTTGGGAAGATTCTTTATACCACCCTATAGATGTATTTGTATTGGCAATGAAAAAATTTACTAATGCTTCAAATGGGATCTCACTAAATGCATCAATATGAACCTGTAACCTGGCCAATCTATTATCATTGTAGTTCATTTGATTTTGTGCCCATGACCACATACTTCCCCATGAATAATTGTCCATGATAATGTCAATCTTGCACTTAAAGAAAAACAAAAATTAAATCTAAAACAAAGATACTAAAATACAAAAGCTGATAGAAATACAGGTAAAAGAAAAACACAAAAATTGGATATATTCACAAGCTATCTAAAAATAAAAGTTAGTAATATTTACAGATACAACAAAGGCTAAATCAATATAATTCAAGCTTTTGTTATATTGTTCCCCGACAATGGCACCAAAACTTAATGTATTAGATTTGAGCGTATAAATTCATACATTTTTAAGTCCATTCCCAACCAAGTTTTAATTAAAACGTCAATTCCAAATCATACATATGAGCAAGTATACTCATTTCAAAGCATAATATAGGGTATTAATAAGGATCGATCCTCAAGGAACAACTACCATTAATAAGTTTTTATCATTTGTTTAACCTACCAACTATAGTGAATAAAAAGAAAAACAAAAATAAAAACAAAGTAAAAATAAAAGTATCTACAAAATCTAGGAGAAAAGACATGTAAGTAGATAGAAATCCTTGAAAGGCATGACAATGATTAACTAGAAATTACTACAATTAATTACTATGTTGGCATCATGAAGGAATAAAATAGACTCTACTTCTTTTTCAATCCATGGATTCGCTACTTTTTAGCTAAATTAGTTGATATATTCTACCTCACCAATCAACCAAAATATGTATTAAACCCCATCCTTTATAAATATCCCTATATTCCAAGCAATGTAAAAGCATGAAATTAGTTAATGACCTTATATTCTAGGCTTTATTACCTAAGTTCTTTACTCCTAATATTCTTTTTTAAGTAAATTAAGAAATAACAAATATGAAATTAATTAGATTGAAACCACTCCTAACCTCTTTTTCAAGTCAATTAGAAAGAAGGAAAAATAAATTAATTTATCAAATAAAAGTAAGAAGCAACAAATTAATTTATCAAATAAAAGTAAGTAATCAAATATCAGAAATAACAATCAATTGATCAAATAACTAAAACCAATGCAAAATCATGAATCCAAAAACAACCTCTAGATACAATTAAAGCATTGATCTCATTATTGTTTAAGAAAAAGAAAAAAAAGGAAAAAGCCAAAATTTATAAACAAGCCCTCTTCTTCTCCTACAAAGACTTCACCCAAAGTAATGCTCTATAATTGATGAATTCTTCCTTGAATGATAAATCTCTAGTGGAGCTCCTTGAATTCATATGTTTTCCATGTTTTTCCATGCTTAAATAGATGTTCGTAGCTACAAAAAATCACCCCAAGAAGTCCTCACACATCTAAAAGTTAGTTTCCAAAAGAATTATACAATAATTTCCAAATTTTGCTTCAAAAAGGATTGTTCGCTACCATTGAGCAGTATTGAGCTAGTGCCAGTTCACTTTCACTAAGCCGGTGCTAGCTCAGCTTTAGTCCTTATCTGAAATTACTCTGTTTTCCTCTGTGTTCTACTGTTAAGCCATGGTCGGTTCAGATACTTGAGCAAGCACTGGTTCACTATTGGAATAGTTTCGTTTTAACTTCTTTTTCACTCAAAATCTAAAAAAAAAAAAAAACTTCCTTCAACAACAAAAATTCATCAAAAAATCTCAAATATAAAAACTATAGAACTATTACACATAAAAACAACTCAAATTCATCTCCCATGACTTAGAAAATATAGGTACATTTTATCCCTATTAATTTTGTGCCTAAATAGGACACTTTTGTGACAAGGTGTATCATTGCCTAATATTAAACCTAAAAGCTACAAAAGCAAATTTGAAGTAAAATATAATAAAAAATATATTCAATTAATAAGTTATGAAATCAAATATTTTGTACTTGTTAGGTTTGGCATGTTAATTTCCTATAGTTTTGTTAAAATTTCTATTAAAGTTATATTAGTTTAATAGAAAATAATATAAAAAGTCTAACAAATGCAACAAATTAGTTTTGGTTAACAAGTCTACATCTGCAGGTCCTCGACTAGTAAAAATAATCCACTAAATTTTAACAAAAGTTACAATAGCAACACTTATCTCAAATCATTGAGTATTCCTTGTAGATTCTAACAGAACGTGATACAATACTTTTTTTTTGTCAAACTTGAAGAAGACTATTATTGAACTTAAACCAGCAGGATTGACCCTCTATCAATCATTGTTGCAGCAACTCTACGGGATTTCGTTTGAGTCATACTTTTCCAACCTGATAGCTAATGGAATTGAAGAATAGATTGACGTAAGTCTATCCAAGCGGATAAGGAAAAAGTAGATGCAAATTTTACTTGAATTGCTAATATAAAAATTAATAGAAAAGCGCTAACAACAACAGTAGTTGATTCCGAACACTTTTAGAATATGATCAGGAAAACCATCTTTACTTTTGCGCAGTTTGCACACTTTTTCCTCCTTTAAGTCCATTTTATTTGTGCTTCACAGAGACACAAAATTCTACCAGGATTAGGAAATTGCTAAAATCTTTGTCACTGTGCATGTTTTCTTAAACACTCGTAGTTCTTTCCCTTAATTACTTAGTCTATCTTGGAGGAAAATCTTCCTCAGATTTGCTCACAAAGTTATGTTAAAATATCCCAAAGATCTTAACTAGTTAGACAAACTTCTAAATTGTACATCAATTACATCCTGCACCAAACTTATGCCAATATAGTCTCCTAACTGAACTGCACACATGTTTAGTTTGTCAAAGTCAATTGTCGTTGTTGCTCTAATAGTAACTATATCAATCTCCTTCTTTGGCATTATTTGATGTAAAACCACAAGCTATGTGGTTATGAGACACATAGTCCAACATAATATCTAACACACCAAGCATAAGCATAGCATAAGTACGAATATCCGAGATAATATCAATATCAGCATACGACTTGCAGTTGTTCCCCTTATTACTATTATATTAACAAAATATATTGTTCAAAAATAAAAAAAATTAAATATTGTTCACAAGTATTATTTCCACAATCATCAACAAATATCACCAGTAATAAATATCACTAGCAACAACCCAACTCAACTCCCCCTAAATAAGTAGCACATAAACACCATATAAACACCATGCACTTCCCTTTTTTTGTATCAAATAGATGACCAACTAAGTATCAAAGAGGGCTTGAACATCATGCTAGAGTTGTTGTTGAGTTTCTTGGATAATGGCCAGGTGCTGACAATAGCTTGAATAGTGGCTCCATGTAACATAATCATATTAGAAATGGTAGACAACTATTGTTGGAGAGAGTCACATGTTGTTCTTCAAGGACCTCAATATCCATATCAACGCTGTTGTTGCTATCTATATCACCACCTCTCTTAATATTCATGACCTCAATATCAATATCAGATTGATTAGTGCAAACTGATGGAATGAATTCTGATAGTCCACTAACCTCACCTGTTTGAACAGATTAACCAACAAGTACAACACACTAATCACCTTGAGTATAACTACTTGACATATGCACTAAGGCTCTAGACAAATTAGGATCACTAGATTTCTCAACTTGACAACCAAGATATAACAACATATTCTTTTGATCCATTACTCTTCTAACCACATCCTGTTCAAGATTAGATTTTATAGCATATAGAAAATAGGGTTTTACATGAGCAATAGGAATAGTAGATAAATCAGATAAGACAACCATAAGACTCTATTTAGGGAGCACCGAAAGAACAAGTTCTTTTCCATATACATCTTGATTAACACCAATTTGTTTAAATATTTGAACCAACAATGGGTCTACAGACAACTTTAAGAAAATTACTAATCTCTGTAGATTCAGTAGTTCTAACTATTTTGTTCAAAAACAAGACAGGAATATTAAATTTGTTACCTTGAACCACTTCCACATTCAGTATACCACGACAATATAATAGAAAATCCTCAAGACTAGTAATCATACTACCATGATATAAATTTAGAATAATACTAGAGGTGGAGTTCATAGCAATGTTACCCAATGTTCTGTTGTTGAGGCTAGATTGTGCAATGTCTGGCCTTTGTTGTTTCAGCACAGGCTCCTTATTATTTGTAGATGTCGCAATAGCTTTTTAGCTAAGGGTAAAGCTTTTTTATTTCTATAACAACATTCACAGTGCTTATCAAGAAGTAAAGTTGTCTGATAGGTACTCGACCACAATTTTAGTAGAAATAGCTAGCTATTTATGAGTTGTGATTAATTTGAAAAGTATTTGACTCTTTTTGAATCCTTAGGTTTCTGAAAACCACTTCACGTGTTGTTTGTGGCACTGAATAAGACATAAAACCCAATAGTGTTTGATTGGTGCACTTCTTCTTTTGCAGAGTTTAAGTCTTGTCAAGACTATTGCAAATTTGTAACATATTTTTGTACGTATGTTCACATTCTCAGCCTTTTTTTTAAAAAAAAATTTCTGTTATTAATACAACAAATAAAGTAAGCAACAAGAACAACTATATACAGAGTTTGACATAAGACCTTGAGTGTCAAAGTAAGTAAATTTCCAATGCTTTCCACAATTCTTCAAATTACATAGCATTAAGTCGTTTTGTAAAAATATCAACTAGTTGTTTCTGAGTAGACGTATTTAGCTTTCACAATTTGTTGTTCAACAATGTCCCTAATAAAATAATGCCTGACATGAATATATTTTGTTATGCTATGTTGAACTGAATTTTTGGAGATGTCAATAGCACTTGCATTGTCATAATAAATTATCAACTCCTGCCGATTAGTACCATAATCTTCTAACATCTATTTTATCCACAACAACCGAGTACAACAACTTCCTACAACAATAAATTTAGCTTCCACTGTTGATAGTGATATTCAATTCTATTTCTTACTATACCATGACACGAGATTGTTTCCCAAATAAAAATAAACTCTAGATGTACTCTTACGATTATCATAATTTCTTGCCCAATCAGCGTTACTGTATTCAAATAAGAGTAGACTAGAATCCTTGCTAAAGTAAATACTATATTCAGAAGTACAATATATGTGCTTCAAGATTCTTTTGTCTGCTTTCAAATGTGACTCTATAGGACTCGCTTGATACTTTACACATATACTAATACTATATCAGGACGACTCATTATATGATATAGTATTTCTCTTATCATATTTCTATATAGATGTTGATCTATCTTGACTCTTATCATCCTTTATTATTTTTTGTACAATAATTATAGGTGTTTTGACAGATTTTGATGCATCTATGTTGAACTTTTTGACCAAGTTGTTTGCATACTTAGTTTGAGATATAAAGTTTCCATCCTTTATTTACTTGATTTGTAAACCAAAGAAAAATGTTAGTTCACTAACCATACTTATTTCAAATTTTGTTTGCATAAATTCAAAAAAAATCCTTTGACATATGTTTTGATGTTAAACCAAACATAATTTCATCAATATAGATTTGTGCAATAATGAAAATTGTTTTAAGTTTCTTAACAAACATTGTCTTATCAGCTTCATCTCATTTGCATCCTCTTCTAATTAGATAGTTTGTAAGTCTTTCATACCATGCTCCCAGTGCTTGCTTTAGCCCATAGAGAGCTTTCTTTAATTTATATACATAGTTTAGATACTCAGGATTGATAAAATCTTTGGGTTGTTCAACATATGCTTCTTCAGCTAAAAATCTATTAAAAAATACACTCTTTACATCCACTTATTAGCGTGTGAAATTCTTTGTGCAAGCTATTGCAAGTGATAATCTAACAAATTGTAGTCTGGCTACTATTAGAATGTATGCCTTCAAACTATGTATCTAATTTAAATTCAATGATGAAATGAAATAAAGTATTATTCTAAAAAATTTCTTATGTTTCTTTCTTTTAATTTATACACGATTTTTGTTGAAAAAGATCCATTGTGTTTAAGTAAGTGATCCATGTGAATGGAAGTCTTTTATAATAAGGTATAGATCATGGGCTACTTAATACATTAACTTTGTTCTCAATCGGTTGATTAGAATGAGAATCTGATATCAGGCAAAAGGTTATTTTACTATGAATTCTTATTGGGGAATGACTTATCTTTAGCTAGTAAGTAGTCATCTTACTTCATAATATAAGCATATTTACAATACATAGAACTGGATCGTAGTAGTGGTTTCTCAATGTACCAAAATAAAAAAAACTCAGACTACTACTGCTATAGCATGGATCGATACCCTATGGCTTAAGTTTGGGTTGGTGGTCTGGCAAAGTTGGTAATATGTGCTTTGATGTACTGTAGGTGATATTCTTTTATAGGACCAACATACTTGTATGTTTGGCATGTATGACCAGTTAGTAAAGAGAAATTTATACAAGATAACTTCTATATTCCTAAATGGAGAAATCACTCCCTTGTAATTGTCCGGGTTAATCTATATGAACTAGAGCCTTAGGAACGTAACTTAGTGTTGTACGCTTTTGGGTAGCTCTCTGAAATAGGGGGATTTATACTAGGAGTCATAAATTATTGGACTAGATATCTAAGGATGATAGAAGTCAATGAGAGAGGTGTTAGTATATTTCTCCTGTCTCAATCATGGGTGTTACTAGAAGGGTATTTTAGTCATAACACCTGTAAGTCAAAGACTTTGCTAAATACAAAATTGTCCTTGGGATTAATATTTTCTTATGGTGATTATAGAAAATATTAAAAATGCAAAATAGAACTATTTTATAGCAGGGGTATTTTGATCATTTTAGTAACAAAGTACGATGTGTCTTCTGGTTCTCGGAATAGTCCAAAAGTCCGGATTAATTTTGGGTTAATGAAATAGTCTTAAATGAAGAGATTTTATTTTATTAAGGTAGTCTAGTTTACTATTAGTTAGAACAAAATAAAAGGCCTAAAGAGAGAATAAAATGCTTATCTGGTTTCATAGGTTAAATAATTATTTAGGGCTTGAGCCCATATTGAATAATTAGAATTAATCTGGGTGTAAAATAGATAATTATTTATTTATGGGCTTTTATTAGTTTAGAATTAAATAAATAATTTAAAATTAATTCAATAGTTTTGACCCGGGATTTAAGGACTAAGCCAAGCCCAATTAGGCTAGAGCTAATCCTACTGACTAGCTAGAGTTGTGGAGGTTCATGATACACAGAGATATATCTAATATCTCATGATTTTTGAATATATCTGGGTTAGAGTTCTGGTGGGGGAGTAGAGTTTTAGCTGTTTTGAACTAAGCAAAAAAAAAAAAAAAAAAAAAAACATTTTTCACTCTGTATTCTCATTAGTTTTCTTCAAGAAAAAAAAATGTGATTTTTCTTTCGCTCTTGATTCTGCTTGCTTGGTAGCAGTTGATCAAGAGACAATATTTACTTTCTGAACTACTTTCACCTACAAGATTCAGGCAGTGGTATACGCTGTAAAAGGATTTGCATACATGAGAACAATCCGAAGACTGGCGGGATTCTCTCAAAAATATCAAAGCAAACGGAGGTTGTTCAGAGTACACTAGCACAAATGCAACGAAAAAGTTTTTCCCATGCATAAAAGTAAAAATTTTTTAGACTTCCACTATATTTTTATTTGTTGTCTTTTGTGTTTTACCCTGATCCATCTTTAGTTGTAGGTGCAAATGCTTTATCGAAGTCAGCCCCTTCAACTTGTGTATATCCTTATGCAACTATCCTTACTTTGTTCCTTGTTATGTTACCAAGCTCATCAAATTTGTTTCGAAAGACCCACTTGGTTCCAATCATAGTAACATCTTTAGGTCTTGGTGTAAGTTCTCATACATCATTTCTTTCAAACTGTTGCAGTTCATCTTTTATAGCAACAATCTAATATTCATCTAGCAAAACTTCTTTGATATTTTTTGGCTCTAATTTGGAGTATAACAAGCATACTTGACAAGCTCCTTATAATTAACATTCGGTCAGTCTCTTGTCTTTATTGACTTATCCAAACTTCCAATAATCAAATTAGTTGGATGGTTCTTTTTTATTTTGGATGATGGTGCCTTTTGTCGTACAGTTTCTTGTTCTTTGACAAAATTGTCTTGACTTACACTCTCTGAGCATTCTGGTGTAGAAACATCTCTAATGGTTTGAACAGGCTCATCATAATTGGACTATCATAGCTTCCTCTCCATATATTCTGGTGAAATGTCTTTAATAACAACATTCCTTGATTCCATGACAACTTGATTTCTTTTATTATACACCCCAAATGCTCTGCTATTGTTAGAATAACCAAGAAAGATACTGTTATCACTTCTTTTATCAAATTTCCCAACTGTAATTGCACATATCCTAACTTCTAACACCACAGTTCAACTTTATCATACTTAGATAATATACACTTATGTTAATTTAACATGTATATTTGATATTAGTTATCAAACATCCTATCTCCAATGATCACACAATTACTAGTTTTGTCCACAGTAAGATACTAAGTTTTGTCAAAGTTAATCAACATGTTATCATCATAAAGTTGACTAATGCTCATCAGATTAGCATCCATGTGTAGAGTTCTATGTTTTGACATACCTTTAATGTTAAATATACTTGTGCCAACAATCTTGTTCTTAGAGCCATCACGAAATGTAATTGATCCACCTTTTTTGGATTCATAGTTAACTGGAAATTACTTTCTTCCTACTATGTGTTTTGAGTATCCACTGTCTAAATGCCAAATATCATCCATCGTGGCTACTATAGGCAAATGAGCCATATGTGCCTTAAATTCAATTTTTCTCATCTAGACTCGCTTCAGCTTTGGAGATTCTTTGCCTTTGTCAAGCTTAGGTTTGATAGATTTTTGACCATGTTGAAGATTTTTGAATCTTGTCAAGCATTTCTTCCACCTGTTACCTACAAAAGAAAAATAGGCATAGTTAGTATGTGGCTTCTTAGGCTTTTGTTTGAACTTTTTTAGATGTTCCTTTTTTCTTAGCAACTGTCAAATTTGTATAATACACAACTATAACTTTGTTGGACTTCTCATACCCCAAGCATGTTTTATCCCATAGTAATTTTTCAATGGACAATACTTTATCTAGCTTAGTTTTCTAGTGTCTAATCTCTTGATAGCTGATTCAATACCCATTAACAAGTGATTTGTTGTATGCAATTGTTGATATTTGAGTTTCAGTTCCTTCTCTTTTTGAGCAATCTTATTTTAATATAGATTCAACTTCTATGGTTAATCACCGAGTAATTGATTAAGCTCTACAACTTATTTCTTTAGTTGTTTGATTTACTATACTCTTTCTTACCATTTTAGGTATAGAAATTCACATTTACCTAAAATGCTTCTAGTGTATCTCCTCATTATCATTGGCTGATATCTACTTAACATCATCTGTGGCTTTTTTTGTGACCACAATATTGAATGCAATGTTACTAATTTAACCAAATTTGTCACTACCATCACAACTTGGTCTTTTAGGATACTCCCAAACGTCATCCTTATCGTCACTTATAATAGTATTATAGGATTTGTTCTTTGATTTCTTTTTTAGATTACCATAATCTATGTGAATATGACAAATTCTACCATACTTATGACACTTTGGGCCTTCAGGAGTGTTCTTAACTTCTATAGATTTTTGATATGTGATTGTTTTTTTGGGGCATCAGATTTCTTGTTGAAAGATTTACCAAATCTCTATTCAACCGATTGTGTCTTTTTAGTATCTTATTGAGCCTTCTTATTAGTTAACCTATTTCTTTATTAGAAGCTTTATTATCTTCAGACTCCTTTTTGATTTTTAATACAACACATTTTTCTTTGGCCTTAGTCTGAGATTGGAGATTTTTCTTAGAGGTCTCTAAGAAACACATTTGCTCATCAAGCCACATTTTTTACACATCTTTGCATTATTTAAAGACAATAACCTCTACTTGAAACCTTACTGGTAAAGTTTTTAGTGTTTTCCAAATCAACCTCTTTTCTAAGTAAACTTCTCCAAGATGATATGTTTGATTTGCAATATCTCTCAACTTGTTACTAAACATAGCAACTGTTTCATGTTCACCCATCTTTAGCTCTTCAAATTGAGCTGTTAGCAACTGCCTTTTTGGCATCTAAATTGTTAGAATCCATACGTGCATCATTTATACATTACGCAATAGAATATAAGGATTCTATGCAAGAGGACTACATGTATGTGATAGAGGGATCAAAACAAGAAGATATACCTTTTGCTGGATGTCTCTATAGTTAAAAAATTTATTTCTTCTGTTGAGGAGTGATCTAACAATACCAGAGCTCCTCATCGTCGCCACTGGAGTCTAAGTATAAGACTCCCTCTAACAATATCCACACAGAGGATACTCAAGAAACCCGATCACAATCTCTACACTAGCAGAGAAGAACGGTGGCTAGGGTAAATTTAGTGAGAAGAAAAAAGAGATAGAGTCGTGAGGTTTTTTTCTTTTAGAGAGAACAATTCTTTTCTTTATGTTTTTTTTTTTAAAATAATCACCACTACATATCCTGTGAATAATCCCCAGAGATTTATGCCGATACAACCTTTGTGGATTCTTATTAAATTAGAATTTGAACCTTTAAGTTCTCACAATTATAATTTGGCCAAGAAATTACAACTAATTATAATTAGACTCAAATAACTTCCACTTCTCACAATTAACCCCACAATGTTATCATATAACATCTTGAGTACATAAACCTCTATTGTGTGTGACCTATTAGGTTTTTCGGTCTATTGGTAGAGAATATGAATTAATCTAAACGTCTTTGAGATTAATAATCTTTCATAATTTAGAATTAACTTGTTAATTCTAAATAGGATTAGTTTATTAATTTATCAATTAATGAATCTATATTCAACAGATCATGAGTGGTATCTAGCAATACATCATGACCATCCAAGAGTCCAGAAAGTCAAGTGGCTTAACATGAACCCTTCAATAGCAAACTACAGTGCAATAAACTCCTTTCACCATATAATATCTCATTTGGTTTGGAGTACGAAATATGTGCCAACTCCCTCTAGAATAAATATTAATTCTGGCCCGAATATATTAGTACTTACCAGGAATCCACTACTCTACATGTGTATCAATTGAAACTATTTTCAATATATAATAACTTTGGCCAAGGATTTCACGAGTAGTAATTCCAACAAGTGGCCATGAGATATTTGCCCCTACTATTAAGAGTGGTGAATCTTTTATTTATCCTCTTAACTACTTTTATTTACCTCACATTGTACCTAATATCCATCTCATAGGCGGCCTTCAATCTAGCTCCAGATATTAGAATCAAAGTATAATACTCAGCAAACAAAGTACCTTAGAGATTTGAAGTCTAAGGATACTTGCACATTTGCTATAGCGAGATTCTATTACTGGCACTATATAGTTATCTATGTAATTATCTCATAGTTAGGTCATCCAATAGACTTGTTCTAATAACAAGTATCCATATGTTAACTTTGAGTATCTCAATACTCACGAATATGAGAACCACCACCTGATCAGATAAGGAAGTCTTACACATGCTAGTTTTAATGCATTAATGATGTCTTATATCATTAATACTACGACTAGGGATTATTTAAGTACTAACACTATACAGTATAGTAGGAATCTCACATCATGATTTTCTTAACACAATTTTGTACTAGGGACTTTATCTAATAATTATTTTACATAAAAGTAAAGAAAACAAAATGAAAGATAAATAATAACTTGTATTATAAAACAAATGTGTCATATACAAAGTACAAGTGATTGCCTCTAGGGTATAACTATAACACCCCACAACTTAGGCCCAGTCGGGCCGGGGATGTTGCCTCGTCCAAAGGATAAGGAGTCTTTATAACTAGGACACACAAAAAAAAATAAAACAATATTTTGAAATTAAAACTTATTACAATCCAAAAATTCAAGAACAAATCCAAAATAAATTGTTTACTCTCATCTCTCAAAGCATTACATAAAATAAATAAAAATATCTTCCAAAGTAGGCAACGACTAGCTATTCATCCCCATAGCATATCGACCTGAAATCATGGAAAAAATGGTGATGAGATAAACATCTCAATAAATTCGTGTGTGCTTTGAGTGTTAAGGTAAAATAATTCATGTATGCAAGTTGAAACATTTCATAAGAGAAAATGCTGGCCAGCAATAAATAAAGTTAAAATAAAGAGTGGCGTTTTCCTCTTTTCAAACTATACAAGTGCACAATAAATACAACTACTTAAATAGACAGCCATGGGTACCACACGTTGGGACCCATGTTCATAAAACGGCCAGAATGCCACACTTTGTGCAGACTGACAAAAGGTAGGTGTACGGCCTACCGGGTAAGATACTCCTCCTTCTCTACACCCAAACAAAACCGGTTGTCCACTCCGACAACACACAGTCCACATGACTGAAACTTGCTAGCTCGGACCAACATGACTAAGTAGTACTGTCACTTCTCCAAGTTGAGTTCATCTTTTGGAGGTGGCTTCCTGCCAGAAGACTCGCTCTTCAGAACTAGTACTACTAGCCTACTCTTATTGAGTACTCAACATTAATTATTCCACTTGGGAGAAAATTGATAAAACATAGCTTTACTTGAAAATGGCAATTAAGGGTTTCTAAAGTTCGTGACAAAGCTGATTTTAGAAAGAGTTTAGTGTTTGAGTAAAACTGCTTATAGATTTTCAAATAATTTGTTTGATTAAAACAAGAAAGGAAATAGTCCTCAATTGCCTTTACAAAATTAGTATTCACATACTTTGTGTTTGGCTTGCCATAGTAACCTTTTACAACAAACAAGTTTTATGCAGGAGCTTACCTGATCCTTTGCTTGAGCTAACTCAAAGATCTTTCAAAGCTGACCTAACCCCGCTGGGGTAAACACAAGCCATAATTAAACTCCAACTAAATTTGCTTCTATAAATAATCCTAGTTCAACTTCCTATAATCATGACCCTAATGTTCCAAACTTTAAGGGTAGATAATCAAAATGATTTTATAAAATAAATCTAGTTTGATAATAACATAACTAGGGTTTGTGAAATAGTTACTAATAAGTTGTAGGTATAGATTTTTGTTATTAATAAATAAACTAGGGTTTATTTGATAAAGGGTCCTAAGTCCTAAATGATATTATTAAAATAATAAAAATTTACTATTCTCTTAATTAATAATTAATAGTTAAAAATAATTGATAAATAAAATTAATAATAAGTAAATTTTAATATATTTTGATTAAAAGATAATAAATAAATTTTAATAGTATTTATGAATATATGACTTATAAGAATAATATTTTACCTATCATGATTATTTATATATAAGGATTTATTTAATATTATTATTATTATATATAATATTTTTATATTTTAATTTTAATAGAAGATATTATTTATTTGGCTAAAATTCTACTATTTCATTTAACAATCCAATTCCAAATCTTCCTAGGGTTTTCGAAATCATTAGAAGAAAATATAGCATTAATTTTTATTAATGTAATAAAATTGGCTAACTTAAATAGTTTAGGAACAACAAGGTCATGATCATAATTCTCCTATTGCTAACCATAATCATGAACATAGACTTTAACACCAATCCACAAACCATTTAATTCATGAATAAAAGCATAGATCCATATATACCATCACATGATCCAAACTCCACTAAACATACTCATATTCATGGCTTCAACAAGAATACAAGAACATAAAACCCTATTCACCAAAGGTGACATAATATCTACCCTGCTTAATCATCCACACTAACTCACAATATGAAAAGCATGCAACAATTCCTTAAAACATCATAAAACTCAACCATGACAAATCATCCTTATACTTCAATCCTAACTCCATCATATAGATACATACTCAATCACCAATCATATTCCGTCCTTTTCGAATTACATCTAAGAGACATGATTTTAAAATTAAGGAGAGGGCTAAAGAGACATACTTGAATGATGACTACCTTGATGAAGTCTCAAGAGAGTCCACACGCTTGGAAGACTTGATCTGACCAAGAAGAAAAAGAGAAAATGGCTATGGTTGAAACAACCATTTCGGCCGAGAGAGAGAGAGAGAGAGAGAGAGAGAGAGAGAGAGAGAGAGAGAGAGAGAGAGAGAGAGAGAGAGAGAGAGAGAGAGAGAGTATTAGTATATTTCATTAAAGATCGAAGAGGAAGAAAGATGAACATAATCGTTCATGTTTTACCTTGAGAGTGTTCTTGAGTCTTCAAAAAAATTCTAGTTTTTTTATTCGAAAGTAGAGTTTTGATTTCAGCGTTTGATGTTATAAATTATAGAAATAGATTCTAGAGGATGTGTAGATGTGATCTGGAGTTTTTGGAGAAGATTGGAGGTGTTTAGAGTGGTCTTAGGTTTGGAGAATGGTGGTGTGTGTTCTTGGTTTTCTTTGGAAAAATGGAGAGAATGGAGGAAAGGCTGGACGAAATCTGTTGAGTGGTGTTGGCCGAATGGATGGAAGAATCCTTGTGATTAAATCTTTAGGTTAGGGAAAAGAAGGAAAGCTAGTTGTTTGAAATTCAAAAGGAGTAATTTAGGGAGTGAATTAAGGTAGAAAATATGGTAAGAATAGCTTGGTTGATGGAGGTTATCGGAGCTGCTATGACCGATTGGATTGTGCTGGAGTTTTGCTGAGTTGAATGAGATTTGAATGAGCTATAGGGTGGCCGAATCATGGAGTGCAATGGTGGAGGAAATTTCTAGTTGGTTGAGGTTTAATCCATGGAAGTTTTCATGGCGTAATTTGCTGGAATTTTGAATTCCAAATGAAGTCTTGATTGTAGTGATTGAAGGAGTGATTTAAGGAGTGGCTTTGGTATTCATTTCGTGCAGATCAATGGAGGATATGATGAAGTTTAGTTCATAGCTGACTAAGGTTGGTTTTACAGAAAATTGGAGTGAGTTTCGGATAGGGTTGAAGAGGAAACAAAGTTGGAATTTCTGGTTGTTCATTTAAGAGGTTTGTTGGAATTTTTGTGCAGATGTTTCTGTAATATTCCAGCCAACTTGCAGAAGGTTTGAAGGGATATTGGAGGGTCTTTTAAGGCTGGTTTCCAACCTTCTTTATGGAGGAAAGACAGAGATGAATTACTGGTTTGAAGGCTAGAAGAAATAGCTTGGTTTTTGGACTGTTATGCTGCGAATTCTGCCCAGAATTTTTTTCTGGTTTGCACGGCTTTGTGCAGTCCAAATTTTAGCCAAAGTTTTCAGTCTTCAAGCTGAGTAAATTGGCTATTTTTCTAGCAGTATTTGACTAAGAAATGTGGCTGAAGATTTCGAAAGTTGGACTAACCAAGAAGCTGGAAAAATTTTCTAGATTACTACATGAAGAAGATGAATACTTATAGGGTGGAGTTTGAAGGTTCAACCATGGAGATTAATTCTCTTGGGAACCTTCCATAACCTCTTCCCCATTTTCAGTCAATATGCTATCCTCATATAGACATTTTCGAAACTCCAAGATCAAAGAGTCTTGATGAAATTTTCTAGAAATAAAAATGGTTTGGATAAATTGAGCAACTTAATTGATAAAGAATTAAGGTAAGCTAGAGAGCAAAAAGGGTATGAATCCCTTAAGAGTTTTTTGTAGGGTACAAGAGTAGAATTAGGACATTCCTTTCATGTCTCCCCTAGGACAACACTCCTACTCCTTCTTATGGCCTACAAGGGACGAAAATATCCACCTATCTAAAATCAAATTTAATCATGCCAAAACTTAAATGATGGGATTTGAACTCAAGACCATAGAGATAAATTTCAAAGCTCTAACCACTAAACTACAACAACTCTTGTTCATATTTTCTCTCCTAAACATTCTTCCTGTTCAATCCCCAAGCTATCTCCCTATTTCCACTTCAAGCAGAATTACCATTTTGCCATTCCTACTCAATAAGCACAATTAAGCCTTCTGGACTATAAATCACGATTCCAAAACGTATAAGATCATTCAAAAATATATTTATGTATGCAAGAAAATATGATATGCATCCTGTTAGTGTTGTGCCCTAGAGGCAATCACTTGTACTATGTATATTACATATTAAATTAATAAGAGGCATTCTTTATCTTTCAGTTTGATTATTTTGTCTAAATATGTGTACAAACCATTAGATAAAGTCCCTAGTTCAACACAGTGTTAAGGAAATCATGATAGAGATCATGATGTAAGATTCCTACTACACTATGTAGTGTTTGTACTTAAATAATCCCCAGTCATAGTATTAATAAGATGAGATATTATTAATGCGCTAAGACTGGCACATGTTATATCTCTTGATTGGATCAAGCGGTGGTTCTCATATCCGTGAGTATTGGGATACTCAGGATTAACGTGTGGATGCTTGTTTTGGAACAAGTTCATTAGATGACCTAGCTATGAGATAATCACTTGGATAACTATTGAGTGCCAGTGATAGAATCTCATTATAGCAAGTGTGCAAGTATCCTTAGATTTGAGATCTCCAAGGTACTTTATTTATCGAGAATTGTACTTTGATTCTAATCTTTGGAGTCTTATCTAGGACCGCCTATGAGATGGATATTAGGTACAACGTAAAGTAAACGAAAGTAGTTGAGAGGGTCAATAAAGGATTCACCACTCCTAATAGTAGGAGAGTATATCTCAAGGCCACTTGTAGAAATCATTACTCATGAAGTCCTTGGCCAAGGCGACTATGTGATGGAAATGGTTCCAATTGATACACATATCGAGTAATGGATTTTTTGAACAAGTACTAAAATATTCGGGCCAGAATTAATAATATTCTGGAGGGAGTTGATAGTAATTCGATGCTCTAGACCGAATGAGATATTGTATGTTGAAAGGAGTTTATTGCACTGATAATTTGCTATTGAAAGGTTCATGTCAAGCCACTTGACTTTCTGGACTTTTGGGTGGTCAAGAGTCATTGCTAGATGTCGCTCTTGATATGCTAAATATAGATTTATTAATTAGAGAATTAATAAATTTAATCCTTTATTTTATTAAGGATTATTAATTCTAATATTGTTAGAATTAATTTATTATTATGCTACCAATAAGACTAGGAAACTTAATGGTTCACACACAATAAAGGTTCGAATGCTCAAATATATTATTTGATAATATTGTGGGGTTAATTAAGAGAAGAGAATATATTTATAGGTGAATTATAAGTTTGTTATAATTCATGGGACCTAATTGTAATTAAGTAAACTTCAAGGACCAATTTGTTGACAATTGGACGTTGAAGGATTAAGTTGCAATTTGCGGTAATTATAAATCTATAAATATAAGGAAACGGTTTCCGTAGGGTTAGAGATATACAAACTATTCACGCAATAACAGAGAAACTGTTTCTCTGCCTCTCTCTTCTTGATCAAACCCTAGCTTCCTAAATTCTACTAGTATAGAATTGTGAAATTGTGAGCGTTCAACCTTGTGTGGATTATCATTAGAGGGAGTTCTTACTTGGACTTCAGTTGAGCTGCGGTGAACCGGTTTCGTGATCTGGATCGTACCTGCGTTCTTAGAACAAGAAAATTTTAAATTCCGGCTTCACGAGGTAATAAGCATGATCATCTCCCTTTTTCCATTTCTACTGCAAACCCGTGATCCATGGCTTGGATTTCTTGTTATTTTCCGCTGCGTTTAATCTGATTATTTAATCTAGAAATCCTACACATCCCGACCCCCTTACTCTGGAGTTGGTTTTAGATGGGGTTTCACAACAATACTAACAAACTCCCACTTGCACTAGAGTCAATCATTCATGTATCTAATACCGAATGACTCAACATACATATCATGTTTCTTCAATGATACTGTTTTTGTAAGCGGGTCAACTATGTTCTCATCCGTGAGAACTTTCTCTATCTTTACATAATTCCTATCTATGATCTCCCAGATCAGATGGCAGCATCGTAGTACGTGCTTAGATCGTTGGTAGATCGTGGTTCTTTTGCTTGTGTAATGGCTTCGTTGTTGTCACAATACAGTAATATTGGACCAACAATGCTAGGGACCACATCCAGTTCTATCACGAACTTCTTGATCCAAACAGCTTTCTAAGCTGTTTCAGAAGCGACAATGTACTCAGCATCTGTCGTAGAGTCTACAATAGTTTCTTGTTTGAAACTTTTCCAACTTATTACCTTTCCACACAATGTAAACACGTAGCCAGATTGTGATTTGAAATAATCATTGTCAGATTGAAAACTGGCATCAATATACCAGTTTACTTTCAAATCACCTTCTCCATAAACCAAGAACACATTCTTAGTCCTTCGCAAGTACTTAAGGATGTTCTTTACAGCCGCCCAATAATCCTCACTAGGGTCAGATTGGTATTTTCTCGTCAAACGGAGAGCATAAGATACATCGGACCTTGTACATATCATAGCGTACATGATAGATCTAGCTACTGATGCATATAGAATCTTACTCATGTGATCCCTTTCAACTTGTGTGTTGGGAGACATCGACTCTGAAAGGCTTGTCCTATGGGACATGGGTAAGAATTTCTTTTGGATTGATGCGTGCTAAACTTCTTTAACACTTTATCTATGTATGTAGACTGTGAAACACTTGGCAACCTTTTTGACATATCTCTATAGATCCTTATTCCAAGAATGTAGGTTGCTTCTCCATGGTCTTTTATGGAGAATTTCTTGGACAACCAAACTTTAATTGATTGTAGGACAGGTACATCATTTCCTATAAGCAATATGTCATCTATATAGAGCAATAAGAAAATGATGGCGCTTCCATTAACCTTCTTGTACACACAAGGCTCATCCATATTTTAAATGAAACCAAATTCTTTGATTATTTCATTAAAATGGATGTTCCAACTCTTAGAAACTTGCTTAAGTCCATAAATAGACCTTTACAACGTGCACATTTTTGTGCTATCATTGGATGTAAAACCCTCAGGTTGTGTTATATACACTTTTTCAGTCAGATTTCCATTTAGGAAAGCTATTTTCACATCCACTTACTAGATCTCAAAATCATGATGAGCGGCAATGGCTAGGAGTATCCTAATGGATTTTAACAATGCTACTGATGAGAATGTTTCATCATAGTCAATACCATATTGTTGATGATAACCCTTAGCCACTAGTTGTGCTTTATAGGTAACTACATTACAATCCATGTCAATTTTCTTCTTGAAAACTCATTTCCACCTAATAGGTTTGATTCCTTTGGGTGGATCAACCAAAGTCCATACTTGGTTGTCGTACATAGAATCCATCTCTGACTTCATGTCCTCAAGCCATTTGTTAGATTCTGAACTGTTCAGAATTTCCTTGTAGGTAATAGGCTCATTTTCATCTATGAGCGATACATCATTGTGGTCACTTATGAGAAATTCGTATCTCTCAAGTGCCACACATACCTTACTGGACCTACGAAGATCTTGTGCAGTAAAAGATTCATCTATTCTCACAATAGATTTGGGATTAGACGATTGGTCCTTTTTTTTTTGTTCTTTTTGAACTTCATTAAGTTTAATTTTACTTCCATTGTCCCCTTTAAGCATGTACTCCTTCTCTAAGAAGATAGCTGCTTCAAAATAAACACTTTATTTTTGGAGGGGAGATAGAAATAATACCCAAAAGATTCTTTCGGATAACCCACAAATAAACAATTGTCAGACTTAATTTCAAGTGTGTCTGGCTGTGGCCTTTTGACAAAGGCAAGACAACCCCATACTCTCAAGTGAGATAACTTTGGTTTCTTATCAAAGAACGTCTCAAATAGGGTAGTATCAACCCCAAAATGATTTTGGCAAGTCTGTAGAAGCCATCATGGTTCGTACCATATCTAGAAGGGTTCTATTCCTTTTCTTAGATACACCATTATGTTGAGGTGTATGTTGTGGAGTCTATTGAGATAATATCCTATTATCTCTAAGATAACCCCGAAACTCTTGGCTTAATTATTTACTTCATCAATCCAATCTTAGAGTTTTAATACTTTTGCCAAGTTATTTTTTTTACTTCATTCTTGAAGTCTGTGAACTTTTCAAAAGCTTTAGATTTGTATTTCATTAAATACAAATACCTATATCGTGAACAATCATTGATAAAGGTTATGAAATAGTTATAACCTCCTCTTGCTTATATAGACATTAGGCTACATACATCAGAATGTATGAGTTCTAATAACTCTTTGGCCCTTTCTTCTTTTCCAAAAAAAGGAGTTTTAGCCATTTTACTTAGTAAGCAAGACTCGCAAATGCTATATAATTCATAATCAAATGACCCTAAGTTACTAAGCCTGTATAACTTGGAATCACGATTCTTATTTACGTAGCCTAAACTGCAATGCCATAAGTAAGAGGTGTTTGGGTTATCTATCTTTGGTTTCTTATTGTTTATATTGAGAACTAGATTATCCATGCCTAGAACATATAAACCATTAACCAAAGTTATAGAACCATAGTGGATATTATTCAATGAAAAAGAACAACATTTATTCTTAAAAATTAAATGAAATCTATATAAATCTAAACATGCAATGAGATAATATTTGTTTAATAAAACTAGTACATAATAACAGTTTTGAAGTTTTAAAACTAATCCAGAAGGCAAGTGTAGCTCGTAAGTTCTAACAGCAAGTGTAGTAACCTTTGCTCTATTTGCAGTACGTAGGTCCACGTTACCTTTCTCTAGCCTTCTACCACCCTTTAATTCTTGCAAATCATTGTACAAATGAGATCCACATCCAGTATCCAATACTCATATCTCATTTCTAAAGACAGTATTTATCTTAATCATAAACATACCAGGAGTAGAAGTAGAAGTGCCCTCAAGCTTCTCATTCTATTTTTTTTCCTTCATGGTCTCTAAGTAGGCCTTGCAATTGTGCCTCCAATGGCCCATCTTGCCACAGTGATGGCATGGGCCCTTAGTGGCTGCGTCATTTGTGAAACCCCAGTCAAAACCAACCTTAGAGTAAGGGGGTTGGGATGCATATCACATTTTATTGCATGTTTAAATATATTTTTATATGATTTTATGTGCATTGAATTTGTGTTTTATAGTCTAGAGGGCTTGATTATGATTATTGAGTGAGAAGGGCAAAATGGTAATTTTTGCCTGAGGTGAAAATATGGAGATAGCTTGGGAATTAAATAGGAAAAGAATTTTAGAGAGGAAATAAGAATAAGAGTTGTTGTGGTTTAGTGGTTAGAGCTTTGAAATTAATTCTTGAGGTCTTGGGTTCAAATTCCATCATAGGAGCTTTAGCTTGGTTAAATTTTATTTTTGCTTGGGAAGTATCATTTTCGGCCTTATGAGCTTGCAGTAAGCTAGGGATGATGTCCTAAGAGAGACATGTTAGGAGCAACCTCATTCTACAACCTTACCTACTCGAATTTCCCAAAGGGAATTCATTTTTCCTTAATCTTTGATTTTTCCTTAATTCTCAACTCATTAGTTTGATCAAGTGATTCTAGCCAATTTCTTTCCAGAAATTTCAGTAAAGTGTTGTGATCCTGTAGGATCAAAATGTCTTGGTAAAAGACTTCTTATGGTCTGAAAAAAGTGGAAGAGTTGTGGGAAGTTCCAAGGGGAAAAATCCCTCTAGTGAGTTGGCTGAAAATTCCCTCTAGCTAGTTCATCTTCCTTCTTGGAATGAGCTGAAATTTTTCAACTTGTTGTGCCTTCAAAATGTTGACTTTCTTAGCTAACATTCCCTTCCAAATTCTGCCAGAAAAATGTTCTTTAGGATCAATTTACAATATAAATTTCTTGGCCATTTTCGGACTGCTCAAAGCTGGAGCAACAACAGGAAGAATTCCTGTACAAATCGCCACTTTGAGAGTCCAAAACCAAGCTGTTTTCTTCCAGATTTTGTGCAGCACCTTAGCCATGTTTTTCCTCCATGAAGAAGGCTAGAAACCAACCTTGAAAACCCCTGAAGTCCCCCTTCAAACCCTCTGCAAGTTAGCTGGAAATGGCAGCTGAAAATCTGCCCAGAAAAATTCTGCCCAGCGAAAATTCTGGGCAGTCCAAGTTCCAGTTTTATTTTCTATTTTTCTCCCAGCCGAAACACCAACCTTATTCTGAAAAAACCTTCCTTAAACCTCCAGTAGTAGAGCTCCATTGTCCCCCTTAAGCTTCTGCATGAAATTCAGCAATGGCTGTCCAAAAATCTCTCCAATAAATCCCTGCAATTTAGCTTGGTTGATTTCCAAAATTCCAGCCACCTTTGTTTAGCAACTTCCCATAATGCATTCCCCAAATAACCAGACTTCTTCTTCACCATTAAGCACCCTACTTTCGGCCACCATAAGCTCCCATAGACCAGCATTAATCCCACCAAAATTTTGCTCAAACAGTCAGCCATGGCAGACTTCCAAAACTCTCCAATAATCAAGATATTCTTGGAATATTTAATTTCCAAATTCACTTCCTAAAAAATATTCTTCAAGGATTGTGATAACTAACCTTCCCTTTTTCCTTCCAAATCAGAGAAATAACTCCCTAAACCCTACAGAAATTCGGCCAGCCTAATTCCCTTAGAATTTTCGGTAGCTACACTACAATCTCTCAATTCCCTTCAATCTCCAAGAACACACACACTACACCAAGAACACCTACTACTTTCTTTCACCTAATACCCCTCCAAATCACTTCAAACCTTCACTAAAATCTCCCAGATTTGACCTACTTACTGCTGTGAGTCCATCGACACCATTCTTAACATCAAACTCCTCAAATCATCTTGCTACTTCGGATCAAAACCAGAAAATTTCTGTGAAGGACAAGAATATCTTCAAGGTAAATTTACTCTATCAACTTCATCTTCTCCAAACTTGATCTCTAGTGAAAACCTATGTGAATAAACATACTAATGATCTCTTCTTCTTCTCTCTCTCTCTCTCTCTCTCTCTCATGGCCAAAATCCCTCTCCCTTCTCTTGGCCGGATTGCTTCTCCTCTCATGATCATGTTTTCGCCATCTCCCTTGGACAAAGTTAGACATCTAGGAGTTGAGATCCATTCTAAACTCCTTCAAGGCATTCATCAACCAAGTAAGTGCCTTCCATCTTTCTTTTAAATCCTAGATTCATGTCTCTAGGATGATGTTGTTAGAAGGTAGATGGCGATGGGATTTGAGTATGTGTTGTTGTGCTTGAAGCATGAGTATATGTATGATTGTGAAGGAGATGGGATTTATGCATGGAATGATTATATTAGTTGGTTGTATGTTGAATTGAGGTTTGATGCATGTCATAGGTAGTATTTGTGTCAAAGCATGCTAGAGATTATGTCACCATTGGTGAATAGGATTTTTATTCATGATGGATTGGTAAAGCCATGATCATATTTATGCTAGTAGAGGTTAGATCATGTCTTGATAAATTTAGATCTATTCTTATATGAAAGATTTGGTCGATTTGATGAATTGAATGATTGCGCATGTTCTTGATTGTGGTTAGCCATAGGAATTTGAATCATGATCTAGTTGTCTCTAAACTAATTTTACTTCTTGAATAAAATATTCAATAAAATAATTTTTTTTTTGTATTTTCGAAAAACCCTAGGAAGGGTAGATTTGGACTATTATAAACAATAATGATATTTTAGTCAAATAAATAATAGCTTTGCTAGAAAAATAATATATATATATATATATATATATATATAAATAGATATTATTTAAAAAAATGAAATCAATTAAAGCCTTTTATGGAAATAATTATGATTAGTGAAATATTTATTACTACAAATTTAATTATTATCTTTTAATCAAAACCCATTAAGAATTTATTTATTATTTTTCAAGCAAGACTCATTAAATTCATTTTCAACTAATTTAGCTATCAATTATTTTCTAACAACTAAATTATTAATAAATCATTATTTTACCTAAAACTACTTAGGACTTTTGATCAAATAAACTCTAAATTTTCCTTAACAAGATTTAAGCTTTCAACTTATTAAAATTTATTTCCCAAACCATTAATTATTTTAAATATCACATTAGGCTCAACTCTTACCCTATTTACTTATTGTTTAACCTTAAAGCTTGGGACACTAGGATCATGGTAGTAGTAAGTTGTGTTGACTTAAAATTGAGGAAGTGGTTTGTGGCTTGAAATTGATTGCGATTTGTATTTGTCCTGTGGGGTTAGATTAGCTGTTGGAGACCTTTTATTTGTGAGCAAGAATCAGGTAAGCTCCTGCATAAAATCGGTTTGATGAAAAATGATTTTTTTTTCTGGCAAGCCAAATGTAGAGTGCATGGTCACTCATTTCTGTAAAGGCAATTGAAGATTATTTCCATTCTCATTTTAGACAAATAAATTATTTGCAAATCAAGGGGCGGTTTTACTCAAAACCTAAAATTCTTTCTAAAACCAGTTTTACCCTAAACTTTGGAAAACCTTAATTGCCATTTTCAAGTGGAACTATGTTTTGTTCATTTTTCCCAAGTGGGATACGTTACATTGAGTACTCAACAAGGGTAGGCTAGTAGTACTAGTTTTGAAGAGCAAGAGTGAGTCTTTTGGCACGAGGCCACCTCCAAAAGATAAGCTCAACTTAGAGAAACGTCAGTACTACTTAATCAGGCCGGTCCGAGCTAGCAGTGTTCTTTTCAGTCAAGTGACTGTGTTTTGCCGGAATGGACACCCGGTTGTTGTTTGGGTATAGAGAAGGAGGAGTATCTTGCCCAGTAGGCCGATCACCTACTTTTGACAGTCTGCACAAAGTGTGGCATTCTGACCGGCGGTATGCATAAAGTGTGCCATGCTGACCATCCGGTTATGGAGCCCAACGTATGGTAACCCGTAATCCTTTTTTTTTCGAGTGGTTGATTTTATAAATTATGTATGGCTGGAAATGCCAAAACACCACTCTTGTTTTTGATTGATGTTTATTGCTTGCCAGTGAACTCTTATGAAGAATTTTATACTTCGCATTCACAAATTGTTTTCACTGAACACCCAAAGCACACACGGACTTACTGAGATTTCTATCTCACCACTATTTTACCATGATTTCAGGTCGATCCTGCTGTGGGGATGAGTAGCTAGTGTTATCTTCCTTGGAGGAGAATGTTATCTTTTATTTTTATGTATTGCTTTGGGGAGTTGAGAGTGGATGATTTCATTTATGGATTTGTTTTTCTTTTAGGAAGTCTTGGATTTAATCTTGGATTTATTCTGGGGTTGTAATAAATTTTAAGTAAATTATTATTTTTATTTTGCTATTTTATTAGTGTGACCTAGTTATAAAGACCCCTTGTCCTTTGGACGGGGCGACATCCCCGGCCCTGGTGGGCTTAGGTAGCGGGGTGTTACATCATTCTTCTTTACACTACCTTTTGGATTATTGGGAGTCTTTTTCTTCTTCATAAGAAATTTCTTCTTAGAAGAAGAAGATTCTACCATCAAGATGTTAGTGTTGTACCCTAGAGGCAATCACTTATACATTGTCTATGACATATTTTATTTTAAAAAAAAGGTATTATTTATCTTACAGTTTCTTTTGTTTACTTTAAGTAATATAACTGTTTGATAAAGTCTATAGTACAACACCGTGTTAAGAAAATTATGATAGAGATCATGATATGAGATTCCTACTATACTGGATGGTATTAGTACTGAAATAGTCCCTAGTCATAGTATTAATAAGACAGGACATCATTAATGCGTTAAGACTAGTATGTGTTAAACTTCTTGATTTGATCAGGCGGTGGTTCTCATAATCGTGAGTATTGAGATACTCAAAGTTAACACATTGATGCTTGTTAATGGAACAAGTTCATTAAATGACCTAGCTTTGAGATAATCACATGGACAACTATTTAGTACCAGTGATATAATCTCAATATAGCAAACGTGCACGTATCCTTAGACTTGAGATCTTCAAGGTACTTTGTTTGCTGAGCTTTGTACTTTGATTCCAATCTCTGGAGCTCGATCGAGGGCCGTCTATAGGATAGATATTAGGTACATTGTGAGGTAAACGAAAGTAGTTGAGAGGGTCAATAAAGGATTCACCACTCCTAATAGTAGGGGAGAATATCTCATGGCCACTTGTTGGAATTACTACTCGAAAAGTCCTTGGCTAAGGCGATTGTGTATTGGAAACAGTTCCAATTGATACACATCTAGAGTAGTGGGTTCCTGGTACAAGTACTATTGTATTCGGGCCAGAATTAATTCTGGAGGGAGTTGGCACTAATTTCGTACTCCAAACCAAATGAGATATTGTATGGTGAAAGGAGTTAATTGCACTGAAGTTTGTTATCGAAGGGTTCATGCCAAGCTATTTGACTTCCTGGACTCTTGGGCGGTCATGATGTGTTGCTAAATACCACTCATGATCTGGGAATATGGGTTTATTAATTGATGAATTAATAAACCAATCCTAATTAGAATTAATAGGATTAATTCTAATTAGGATTGGTTTATTAATCTCAAAGACGTTTGGATTAATTCATGTTCACTATCAATTGACTGGGAAACCTAATAGGTCACATACAATAGAGGATTATATACTCAAGATGTTATTTGATAATATAGTGAGGTTAATTGAGAGAAAGAGAAGTTATTGTGGACAAATTATAATTAGTTATAATTTGTGGTCCAAGTTGTAATTGTGAGAATATGATGTTTCCAATTACAATTAGGGAATTCTAATAGGATTAGAATTCTCAGTTTTGGGAAGGGAAATTTCATGTGACATATTAACAAGATACACGAAACCCTAGTTGAAAAATGACACACGAAAAACCAGCAACACTCGACCTTCTCTTCTTTCTATCTCTCTCGCTTGTCTTGAGAAACAACCCTAGCAACCATCTTGTTTTTGCTAGCATAGGAAAGTTTGGTGCTTGAGTATTCCTCTGTGTGGATTACTGTTAGAGATAATCACACACTGTGATTATAGTGGTTAGACGTTTAACTCACGTGGAGGTTGATCACGAGGATTGCTGGATCGTGCCTCGACTTGACGAAGAAATTTTTTTCTTTGGACGATCAAACAAAGGTAAAAGGTTGCTACCTTTATTATCTTTATGCTTTGTTTTCCACACATAGGTGGGTCTTGGGATGGTATCTCGTTTATTTTTCGCTGCGCCGTAAATGATACAAGCCTGAGATACCCAACACAAGATTGCATTAGATTCCTTCTTCACGGAGGACTTCACAGTTTTGAGAAGATTTATTAACTCAGAAATAGTGGACTCAATCTTGTTCATCTAATAGTTGATCACAAATTGTGAAAAACCCTTGGGCAATGATTGCAAAATTAAGTCAATACTTAATTCATTGTCCATTATAAACCCAAGAGATGTAAGCTTTTCTATCAAGCCCAACATCGTTAGTCCATGAGTGGCCACAGAAGCACCTTTAGCCATCTTAGATTAGAACAACTCTTTAGAGATCTCATATCTCTCCATTCTTGCTTGTTGATCAAACAGCTCTCTAAGATGGAGAATAATCATTTGAGCATCCATATTCTCATGTTGTTTTTGTAGCTCAGGAGACATTAACGCCAGCATAATATAGGTTGCTGTGTCACTATATTCTTAGTGCTTTTTGTGAACAGTATACTCATTAGCATGAGTATCTTGGGCTGGAGGTGGTGGAATAGGAGCATCTTTCATGTAAAGCACCTTTTCCAATTTGAGAACAATTCTCAAATTTTGATACCAATCGAGATAGTTCGATTCAGTTAGTTTGTTGATTTCCAAGATACTACGAAGGTTTAGGTTGATTGACATGATGCAGATGACATAGATGTAAAGATAGAGAAGATTAACTAAGTGTATATGCACATGTAATGCAAATAAGTATGTCTTTAATTAAGCGCATTATTATTTCACTATTTTACTCAAACCAATAGGCCCTACTATTAATTCAAGAAAGCCCGTTAGAAGCTTTTCTAGTGGACCGGTATCCAAATTCCTCAAGAATAACCTTGGTTTTGCCCAACAAGCCACCCTTGAGTTCAATAGTAGGTATCCAATACTAATTACATCGTATGTAATTACCGGATCAATGAGTGATTAACATCTTTTAATCTTAAAGCCTTTGGGCTACCCTAATATTTTCTATAAATTTCTTTACGCTTGAGTTAGCCCAATCAGGATAAAGAATTTAGTTAAACCAGACCTATTAATTAGAAATTTAATTCCATAGCTTGAACATGCCCGATGTCGAGTAGGCTTATGTTAGTCCAACAACCTAGTCTCGAAAAAGGACTCTTGTTCTTACTATATTAATGGAAGGAATTAGGTTTAATATTAATTGAGGGATTTATTCTTTTTGTGATTTCATCAAATGACATGCATAAAATTGTTAATAAATCACATAAATTGAAAATCATGATAATAAACTGATTATGTGGTATGGTTATGAACTTTCCCTAAATTAATTTCCTTGAGCCAAAAATGAAATTAACATGGTTAACCCTATGTGTTCATGCATGTTTTAAGGAGAAGGTTTTACCCTCTCGCCTTGTTTTGGTCGCCATCTCCAAAATTAAAATAATTCTATTCCTATATAACATATATAATCTAATTACATAAATTTTCTAAATAGAGAAATCTCGAGTTATATTCGAGGGGAGTTAGACGAGAAGAGAATTACACAAGAATTTTAGAGAAGGCAGAACTCACAAGTCATATTTAATAAAAATCAAAACTGTAAAAATGCATGAACAAATATAATTTGATTTTAGTCCATAACCATACACCATGCCATTTATTATGCCTAAACAAAAATAAATCTATAATTTTATTATTTCAAAATCTCAATTTTGGAAAAATAAAATAAATTTAGATTTAATTTCTAAAATCAAATTCTAGAAATTAAATTAAGATAAAATCTAAAATCAATATTTTGGAAATTTTATTAATTGGTAAAATCATATTTTTGGAATTAAGTAACAATATATAATCTAAAATTAATATTTTAGAAAATATATTAATTTCTAAAATATAATTTTATCCAAAATCATTGGTTTCAATTTAAAACTAATCATAATTAGATTTAATTCTCAAAATGAGAATTAATAAAAAAAAACTTATTTTTTATTTTTTTACATATTTAAAATCACTATTTTAGATAATTAATTTCCAAAACCATTTTAAAAATTATTATCGGTTATACCCAAACTTAAAATTCTGGAAAGCTTTGGCATAAGACAAAAAGAAAAGAAAAAAAAAAACTTTTGTGGGTTCACAAAAAAAAAGAAAAAAATGAAATGAAAAGGAATTTATATATATATATATATATATATATATATATATATATAGCAAACCCACAAAAGGACAAAATCCTATCATGGGCAGGATGTATGAATTTCGGCTCCCAGCTCCGGGCAACATGGCTTGAGCTAGCCACGACTCCAAGGGGTGGCTTGGGGCCAATTGTGCCTCAAGCCGTGGCTTGGCTCCCAATGAGCCGCTGCTTGGGCAGGAAAAAACATTTTTTTTTCTCTTCTTTTGTTCATCGTCTTCCAGAAGCGATTTTTGGGCAAAAAAAACTTTAAGTCACTGGAAACAATTTTTTTGTGAACTCCAATGTTGTTTCCAATTTGATTTAATTCTTTGTTAATCCATATTAACAACAATCTGTGATCACCATCACTATTAAATCAACACTACAACTAGTTTAGAGAAAACGTTTAAATTTCATGCAAATAGAAACCATTTACAGAACATACACGACAGACAAAAATAATTTCTACGAACCCAAAAAACATATAGAAACAATTTTTATAAGCATTGTCAAAATATTTTTCACAGACCTAGAAGCACGATTGAAACAATTTCATAGCAAAACCAACTAAAAATCATTTTTCCAAAAACATGATCGCATCATGAAATTGTTAGTGTTGTGCCCTAGAGGCAATCACTTGTACCATGTATATTGCATATTAAATAAATAAGAGGCATTCTTTATCTTTCAGTTTGATTGTTATATCTAAATATGTATACAAACCGTTAGATAAAGTCCCTAGTACAACACAGTGTTAAGGAAATCATGATAGAGATCATGATGTGAGATTCCTACTACACTATGTAGTGTTTGTACTTAAATAATCCCCAGTCATAGTATTAATAAGATGGGACATTATTAATACGCCAAGACTGGCACATGTTATATCTCTTGATTGGATCAAGCGGTAGTTCTCACATCCGTGGGTATTGGGATACTCAGGATTAACGTGTGGATGCTTGTTTTGAAACAAGTTCATTGAATGACCTAGCTACGAGATAATAAGATACAAGTGTAGAGAGTAAGTTAAGAGTCCTTATTATCATCCTCAACATCGTTGTCATCATGAAGATCGTTGGCTATGCGACTCAAAGATGCTGTAGTAGATTGTTGGATCAAAGTGGCCACCTTCTGATCTTAGATATCCTGGCGTCGATGAATGTCCGCAATGGAGTTTCAGAGCTGAAGAAGGATAGTCATTTAGCTCTCTAATTAAGCCTTCACTTGTGCCTTAAAATTAGTATGAGAATGAGAACCAGCGACACAAGGGGAAGGTCTAGTAGGCTGCTCCTCTTCCTTATCCTTATCAGGAAGAAGTTCCACCATCCCGGGGTGCTGTACCTCAAAAGGCTTCTTCCATCACCTTACCTTGTTATCATAGCGATACCTGTGAAACCCCAGTTGAAACTAACCTTAGAGTTAGGGGGTTGTGATGCATATCATATTTTATTTCATGCATAGATATATTTTTATATGGTTTTATCTGCTTTGGATTTGTGATTTGTAGCCTAGATGGCTTATTTGTGCTTGTTGAGTAAGAAGGGCAAAATGGTAATTTTTACTTAAGGTGAAAATAGGGAGATAGCTTGAGGATTAAAAAGGAAAAATATTTGGGAGAGAAAATAAGAACAAGAGTTGTTGTGGTTTAGTGGGTAGAGCTTTGAAATTAATTCTTGAGGTCTTGGGTTTAAATTCCATCATTGGAGTTTTAGCATGATTAAATTTTATTTTGTGTAGGAAGCCTGTATTTCGGCCTTGTATGACTTAGTGAATAGTAGGAGTGTTATCCTAGGGGAGACATGATAGGAATATCCTAATCCTACTTTGAGTGTCCAGTGAAAACAGTTCGTGAATGCAAAGTATAAAATCTTTATAAGAGAAATACTGGCAAGCAATAAACATTAGTCAAAATCAAGAGTGGTGTTTTAGCTTTTCCAATCATACATAATCAATAAAATCAACCACTTGGAAGAAATGATCATAGGTTACCACACGTTGGGCCCTATAATCGGTCAGAATGCCGACACTTTATGCAGACTGACAAAAGGTAGATGATCGGCTTAACTCTAAGAAGAGTAAAAACCACCCATTCTTTATCCTCCTGTTTAACCTAAATAAAACCCTAGGTTAAACTGGATTGGCCCATTGGACTCTTAGTTTAGCCTTTTGAACTAAATTAATTATTCTAATTAGAACAAAATAAATAGCCCAATAAATAATTAATTTTCTAGCCCAAATAAACTAGTCCAATTAACAAGCCTATATTAATTTAGTCCCAAGTCAATCTTTAATTATTCAAACTTGGCCAAAGCCTTGAACAATTAATTAACTCACCAAACTAATTTAATTAATTCTTTCTCTGCATGAACCTTTATTTTATTCTAACCCAATAATTAAATCAGACTATTTAAATAAACTAAGTTCTATTTAATTTAATTTAAGACAAATTCCTTAGCATGTATATAATTAAGACTCACGGTCTATATTGGGGACCAAAAGACACACCGCATTGGTTACTAAAATGACCAACATACCCTTGCTATATAAATAGTTATATTTTACATTTTAAATATTTTTTAATATTACCATAAGGAAATATTGACCCTAAGGACAATGCTGTATTAGCATAGTCTCCGACCTATCAGTGAAATGACTAAAATATCCCTTTATACATCGCCGTACATTAGAGAGGAAAAAATATACTAACACCTCTCTAAATGACATCTACCATCCTTAGGCTTCTAGTCCAATGATCCATGACTTCTTGGATTGTTTCCGCTTTTCATGGAAGCTACCCTAAAGCAAACATCTAAGTCATGTTTCCCAGGGCCCTGGATATTTAAATTATTCAAACAACCACAAGGGGCGATATAGTATAGAAACTATCTTGTACAAATCTGTCTTAACTAACTAGTCACACATACCCAACATGCAAGTATATTGGCCCTATGATAGAACCTCAACTATGGCAGATCAAAGTACATACTTCTAGCTTCGTCAGACCACCAACTCATACTCAAGTCATAGAGTACTAGTCTACGTTGTAGCAGTAGTAGTCTAGGTTTCCACCATCTAGTACTTTTTAGAAACCACCACTATAGGTCCTGTTCTACGTATTCGAAATACGTTTATGTCATGAAGTGAGTGGACTACTCACTAGCTAAAAGTATGCCATTTCCCATTTGGAATTCACAACATAATAACCGAGACATGATGAGATTCTCATTCTCATCAATCAGTTAAGAAGAAATGTTTATGTGTTAAGTAACTCGTGATCTATACCTTACTGTGAAAGACTACCATTCACATGGACCATTTACTTAAATGCAATGGATCTTTTCGAAATGTAACTATGCACAAATAAAAATGTAAATTCATAAATAATTTCTGAAAATAATTTTTTTTTTAAACATTTGATGTTTACATCAGAAATCTAGTCTAAGAGGGTATATTTCTCAACAATCTCCCATTTGCACTCTAAGACTAAATAAGTCCGTAGGTGCCCACCTCTATGGCATCTAAGTGTCTTTTGAAGACTCTCTCAGCCAAAGGCTTGGTGAATGGATCTGCTAGATTGTTCTCTAAGGTAATTTGTTCCACCACGACTTCCCGTCTCTAGATGAAATCCCGTATTAGGTGGTACTTCCTCTCAATGTGCTTCCCCTTCTTGTGATTCCTGAGTTCTTTGGATTGTGATACTGCTCCAGTGTTCTTGCAATACATCACAATTGGCCTATCCATGTGTGGCACGACTCCAAGTTCTGAATGGAACTTCCCGAGCCAGACTGCTTCCTTGGATGCTTCCGAAGCTGCCACATACTCAGCTTCCATGGTCGAGTCAGCAATGCAAGATTGCTTGATACTCCTCCATGAAATGGCTCATCTAGATAAGGTGAAGACATATCAACTAGTAGATTTTCTCTCATCCTTATCTTCCTGGAAGTCTGAGTCTGTGTATCCTGTAGGAACCAAGTCTCAGCCTTGTAAATCAACATATAATCTCTCGTTCCTTTGGGGTACTTGAGAATATGCTTTACAGCTTGCCAATGAACCTCCTCAGCGTTTGACTAATATCTGCTAACCAAGCCTACGACAAAGCAGATATTTAACCTAGTATATAGCATGGCATACATGAGACTTCCCACAGCTGAAGTATAGGGAATCCGAAGTATAGAGACTTAGGACAGTCCCTTGAAGAAAATGACAACCCATGTTAGCAAGGAATTAGAGTTCTTTTGCATGAGTTCATGCTGTACTTGGCCAGCATTTTGTCAATGTATGCCACTTGGGATAATCCTAACATTCTCTGCTTCCTATTTCTAAGAAGCCTAATCCCGAGAATGTAAATAGCTTCTCCCAAGTCCTTAATACTGACTTGACTAGACAACCAAACCTTTGTAGATAACAATGACCCTACATCATTTTCAATGAGTAGAATGTCATCCACATACAAGACAAGAAAAACCACATTAATGCTTTTAAGTTTTCTGTACACGCATGGTTCATCCTCGTTTTGAGTGAAATCATAAGACTTTATAGTCTCGTCAAAACGAATGTTCCATGCTCTCGATGCCTACTTAAGTCCATAAATGGACATCTTAAGCTTGCAAACCATATGTTCTTGGCCTTTAGCAATAAAGCCTTCCGGTTGGGACATATAGATGTCTTCACTAAGATGGCCATTTAAAAATGCCGTCTTGACATCCATTTGTCAGATCTTGTAGTCATAATGACATGCGATGGCAAGGAGGATACGGATGGACTTAAGCATGACTACTGGGGAAAAGGATTCCTTATAATCGATTCACTCCTTCTGAGTATACCCTTTTGCCACAAGCTTAGTTTTGAAGGTTTACACCTTCCCATCCACTCCCCTCTTCCTCTTGTATACCTACTTACACCCAATGGATTTTATCCCTTCGGGTGAAGCTACAAATCCCAAACTTGATTGAAGTACATAGACTTAATCTCGGATTTCATTGCTTCATGCCATAGATTTGAATCGGCATCAGCAATAGCTTCCTCGTATCTAATGGGGTCTTGTTCCTGATAGTCGGAGACTAGCTCGAAAGCTTCTTCAGTCCATCTCTTCGGAACTCTAGACACTCTCCCTGTGAAACCCCACCTAAAGCCAATCCTAGAGTAAGGGGGTCGGGAATGCATATCATATGATTTTGCATGAATATATATGTTTTTGAATGATTTTATGTGCTTTAGAATCGTGGATTATAGGTTTAAATGCTCAGTTATACTTATTGAGTAAGGTCAGAATAGGAAGATAGCATGAGGAGTAGATAAGAAAAATGTGTGGGTGAGAAAATAAGAACAAGAGTTGTTGTGGTTTAATGGTTAGAGCTTGGTGAATTAATTTCTAAGGTCATTTGTTCAAATCCCATCATTTAAGCTTTTATCATGATTATCTTAATTAAGTTTGAATTTTTGTTTTCTTGCATTCCATGAAAATAGGAATGATTGTCTTAAGGGAGACATGAAGAGAATGTCCTAATCTTATCCTCATGTCCTAAAAGAATTCTAGAAGAATTCTTGTCCAACTTATTACCTCTAGCTTTGTCCTAGCAATTTCATAATTCAAATAAACAAAAATCCATTAAATCTTTTTCTTTGAATTCCAAAAAAAAAATTCTGTGATGATTTCTTCCCCTTGAATTTCGAAAATTAGCTTTGGGGAAGGGAGGTTGACCGAAAAATAGGAGGGGAAATAGGAAGGGTTCCAAGAGAAAATCAATCACCATGGAAGGACCTTCAAAACTATCTTCAAGATGTTCATGCTTTAGTGGTAGGAAATCTGGAAATTTTCCAGATTTTTGTAGCCCTTCTCTTCGAAAATTCAGGCCATAAACCCAACCATTTGCTGCCAAGAAAATGGTCATTTCAAGTGGCTTGGAAGCTGGAAAAATTGTGCAATTTTCGGACTGCACAAAACAGCACCAAACCAGAAATTTTTCTGGGCAATTCGCAGCTCTTCATCAAGGAAATGAAGCTGTTTTTAGTTCATCTTCAAGCCAGCAAACTTCTCTGCATTAGTCCAGGAATGAGGCTGAAAAACCACCCTTGGAAGACCCTCAAACAACCCTGAAGAACCTCTGAAAAACCGAGCTAAGAAGGTGCGAAAATCCTGTAACAAAATTCTGCAAATTTTCGGAAAAGCCATGAACACTTGAGAGTAGAATTTTTCCAGCCTTGTTCCTTTCTAGCCTAGGACCGAAAGTCACCTTCAATCTCTGCAGAATTGAGCCTTGCTCAGCTATACTCTGAACACCATTAAACCCACACTTACCTTGAAGCATAAGGACTCCATGGCTGCACCACAAAACACTCCTAAGATCACTCCATTCAAACTCCATTTGCATTTCAAATAATTCCAGCATTTCACTCCTATAAATCACTCTTGCATTAAGCTGAAATAACCAGAATTTTCTCTGCCTTTAAGGACTGAATTTCAGCCAGCCTTGAGCAACAATAACCCTCAACCATTTCAGCAAAACATGCTTGTTCCAGCCGACACCATTAAAGCTCCTAGACACCTCTCTTGATCAAACACCATAGCTGATCTTTTACCTTAAACATCTCCACCATTTCCTCCATTTAAATTTCAAATAAAATCTGGTTTCTCTCTCTCACAAAGCTGAAAACCGAAACCCTCAATCACACCCTACCATTCGGCCAGCCTTCTAGTAGAAATCGTGCAGCACTTCTTCTAGTTTCTCTCCATTTTCACCTAAAACACCAAGAACACCAAGAACACACATTAAACTTCTTCAAGCCTAAACCAACTCCAAACACCACCAATCACTCTTAAATACTCCCGATGATCTCTACTTAATCCCTAGACTTCATTTCTGCCATTTATAACACAAAATCTCGCAAGCAAGAATTTTCAACCGGATCAAAAAATCAGGGTTTCTTGAAGACCTCAAGAACATCAACAAGGTAAAACAAGAACAACCTTCTTGTTCATCTTCTTCCATTCAATTCTTAATACACCTATCTAATGCTCTCTTTCTTTCTCTCTCTCTCTCACCCTCTTCTAACCGAAGTGGTTGATCAAACCATTAACCATGAACGTTGTTTCATTGGACCATTCAAGTCATTCCATCGCGCGTGGACCTTCTTTTGTCTTCATCAAAGGACTCGGCAATCAAGTATTCATTCTTAAATTTCTCTTATTAAATTCGGAAATCATGTCTCCTAGTTGATGATAGAGAAATGGATTATGATTGGGAGATTGAATATATGCATGTGGATTAGGGGATGAAGTTATGACTTGATAATGGTTGTATTTGACTAGGATGTATGTGTTTTCCTTTCGAATCAATTTATGTTCTCCATGCTTAATGAATTTAATGGATGTTGAAGCATGATTAGATATTATGACACCAAAGGTGATTAGGCTTTTATGATCTTATTTTCCCATGGAAATCATGTTTGATGATTATGCTTAGTAGGATTTTGGCTATGTGATAGTATGAGATAGTTCAAGTGTTGGTGCATGAATGGATTAATTTCTTGTTTGATGATGGAGAATGGGATCATGAATATTTTTTAGCAATAGGAAGACCATGATGTAAGATTATTTTCTTGTAAATTCTAAGCTATATTCATTAGCAAATTTTATTACATAAATTAAAATTACTACTATATTTTTCTTCAAAAATTCGAAACACTAGGGGATTTGTATTAGAATATTAAATCAAACTATTAATATTTTTATTAAATGAAAATTTAAAAAAATCTATTGATGAATTTTAATTATTATTAATTATTTATTTATTATCTTTTCGAAATTAATTAAAAATTATTATTTATTTAATTTATTATTTATTTATGATAAAGCTATTTTTTTAATTACCATTTCTTAATATCAAATAAGACTTAATAGTATTTAAAATTCAAACCTTGGTTTATTTATTAATAATAACACTCAAGAATTATTATTTGAGTCTATAATTTATTAGCAATTATTTTAGAACCCCTAGTTATTTCAATCTATCAAACTAGACTTATTTTATAAAATTCTTCAGCATCTAGCCTTAAAGCTTAGGACATTAAGGTCATGGTTAGACATGGTTGTCAGTAGATGAGCTAAGAATTATTTACGTAAGGCAGGTATAGCTTGAATGTGACCTTATGTTTTGTATTTACCCCAGGCAGGGGTTAGGTCAGCCTTGGAAGACTTTTGAGTAGAGCAAGCAAAGAAGCAGGTAAGCTCCTGCATGGAGTTTTGTGAAGATCAAAAGTTATTGTGGCAAGCAAATGCAATGTATATGGACATTTATTTGTAAAGGCAATTAAGGACTATTTTCTTTACCCTTTTTATTTCAGTCAAGCAAATCATTTGGAAATTGAACAAACAGTTTTACACAAATCTAAACTTTTTCTAAAATCCAACTTGACTAGACTTTTGGAAACCCTTAATTGCTATTTCCAAATTAAGCAAAGTTTGATCAATTTTCTCCCAAGTGGAACAATCAACGTTGAGTACTCAATAAGGGTAGACCACTAGGACTAGTCTTTGAAGGGTTAGGGTAAGTCTCTCAGTAGGTGGCCACCTCTAAGGGGTGGGTCCTTCCTGGATAAGATGCCAGTCCGGTAGGTCATACCCGTGATCGACCTGGTTACTGATAGTGAAGATGAGGAGATAGACATGGAATATGTTCCCCTTCCTCCTAGTCCCATAGTTGATTTAATTGTTGACAGTGATGACCCGGGGGAGATAGATTATGAATCTCCACCTAGACCTTCCTTTGTAACCCCACCCAATCAGTTTAAGACCGGGGAAAGTTCTAGGAGAGCTGGGAAGGAGCCAATAGATGGGTTTGCCAGTGGGGCTAGGCTAGACTTCACTAGGAATTCTGGGGGATGGATAAATGATGCTGACATTGAGGACTCTGATGAGGATTAGGAAGGCTAGGTTCTGCTTTGTTTAAGACGTTTTATTTTCCATTTTCAATAAACTCCTATGCTAGGAGTCTATTCACCTTCACTGCTTTATTTCAAAATTTATGCAAATAGGAGTACCTAGGGTACTCTAAGTTTTGAGAAAATTTATGTGTCATTCTTTATACAAAATTGCATCCAATTTCCTTCCGCTTTAAGTTGAATGTGAATGCATGCTTAATTTGGATATTTTCAACTTTGATGCATAAACTCATTATTTGGGGAAATGGTTTAGAATGGCACCCAAACGTCGTGCAGCCACATCCAGCAGAAGGGTTCCTAAGGCAGAGCCCGTGACACCGGAGATGGAAACAACTCAAAGGACATCACCAAATCATGGGGATGAGAACGAAATGGGGCCGGAAATGGGATCGGAAGAACCAGTTGGTGCGACTATGGCGCAAGCATTCCATAAAATGACCGAGATTCTGCAAAACTTGACTGACCAGAGGAATCCGAAAGGGGAAGATGAAGCGTTGGAGCGGTTTCTGAAATTTCAACCACCTATCTTCTTGGGAGAGGCTGAACAAGACCAAAAAGCGGAACAATTGGTGGAACAAATGGAGGACATTTTTGCCACGCTCCAGTATACTAAAAGGTGTATGGTGAAGTTTGCCGCATTCCGACTAAGGGGTCCAGCCCGGGCATGGTGGCAATGGGTTCAGGGTGATTGGGAGATGATTGACCAAGACTGGACGTGGGTAATTTCGTGGAAGCATTCCGGGCAGAATATATCCCTCAGTGGATAGTCGAGAAGCGGGAAGACGAGTTTCAGAATCTGAAGCAGGGAAGCATGACGGTAGCCCAATACGCAGCGCGGTTCACGCAGCTGTCAAAGTACTGCAAGAGGTTGGTGGATACTGAACAAAACAGAACAAGGCAATTTGTTAAGGGATTAAGGCAGGAGTTAAGAAGGGCGTTAACACCCTCTTCACTGGTGACTTATTCGGGGGCTGTGGACGCAGCCACCCGTACTGAGAATGAAGACCGCAACCGATTGGCTTCACAACCGTTCGTACCGACAAGACCGCCGCCAAGACCTTTTCAGAGGCAGCAACCTAACAAGCGTCCTGCCAACCAGCAATGGCAGAATCGGGGAAAGTAAGCTCGAACAACGCCAGTTGGTCCAGTGCAGAATCTTCCTTTATGCCGGCACTGTGGAAAAAGGGGCCACATTGAGAAGAATTGTTGGTCGAAAGGAGGAGAGCGGAAGTGCTACCACTGTGGAGATCCGAGCCATCTACGGAACGCCTGCCCTAAGCTTCTCCGGATTGGACCGGGGAACCCAGCTCAGAACCCGGGGCCGAATCGAGCCAATACCTCGGGAGCTTCCGGGAGTGGAACGCAGAAGCCGCAAGTGAAAGTAAAAGTTTTCGCTCTCAACCGGGAGGAGGTTGGAGCTGATGCAGCGGTGGTGGAAGGTACGCTTGCTATCCAAGGTCGTTCTGTTAATGCATTGATAGACCCTGGATCTACCCATTCTTATTTAAATAAGAATTGTGCATATCAATTGGGTTGGGATGGAGTAGAACTACCTTTTACCTTGTTAGTAAGTACGCCTTTGGGGAAAATGGTGCAAGCAGATCGGTATGTGCAGAATTGTAAAATTGAAGTAGGAAGAGAAAGGTTGGAGGGAGATTTAATAGTCTTAGCTATTGATGATTATGATTTAATATTGGGGATGGATTGGTTAGCGAAGCATGGTGCTAGAGTAGATTGTAAGAATAAGTCGGTTCAGTTCATTAGACCAGGGTGTGATGTGTTGGAGTTCAATGGTGGGAAAGTAAAAGAATTGAAGTTTTGGATAGCCGAGGCTAAAGCCCGGAAGTTGTTGAGGTAAGGATGCTAAGGATGTTTGGCTTATGTGATAAACAAGCTGAAGGACCAGTGCACTCTGGAGGATACTGAGGTGGTGAAGGATTTTCCTGACGTGTTCCCGGCGGAACTCACTTCTCTACCTCCCAATCGAGAAGTTGAGTTCACTATTGATCTAGTCCCCGAAGCGGAACCGGTGTCTCGAACTCCGTATCGAATGGCACCGGTGGAGCTGAAAGAATTGAAGGAACAACTAGAAGAATTGGTGAGGCAAGGTTATATCAAACCTAGCACGTCACCCTGGGGAGCACCTGTGCTATTTGTAAAGAAAAAGGACAGGACTCTAAGGTTGTGTATTGACTACCGAGGCTTGAACAACCTGACCATAAAAAATAAATATCCTCTGCCGTTAATTGACGAGCTGTTCGACCAGTTACAAGGATCCAGTTGTTACTCTAAACTGGATTTGAGGCAAGGCTACTATCAAGTGAGGATAAAAGAGGAAGATATTCCTAAGACGGCCTTCAGTACGAGATATGGTCACTATGAGTTTGTAGTGATGCCTTTCGGGGTAACCAATGCACCCGCGGTATTCATGGATTTGATGCATTGAGTGTTCCAGCCTTACTTGGACAAATTCGTGGTAGTCTTCATCGACGACATACTCATATACTCCAAGAGCCCGGAGGAGCATGCAGAACATTTGAAGTTGGTACTAGAAAAGCTAAGGGAGCACAAGCTTTACGCCAAGTTTAGCAAGTGCGAGTTTTGGTTGGATAGTGTGGCGTTTCTTGGTTACGTGGTGACTAAGGAGGGAATCAAAGTAGACCCATCGAAGGTTGAAGCCGTATCAGACTGGAAGCAACCAGAGAACATCACCGAAATTCGAAGCTTTTTGGGTTTGGCTGGCTACTACCGGAGGTTTATTAAGGGGTTTTCGATGTTAGCATCTCCTATGACCCGGCTGCTGAGAAAGGACGTGCCCTTTGTTTGGAACGAAAAATGCGAAAAGAGTTTCCAAGAGTTGAAGCGGAGGTTAATGACAGCGCCTGTGCTGAGTCTGTCGGAGGCAGATAAACCTTACGCTCTATATACGGATGCTTCGAAGGAAGGCTTGGGAGCCGTTATGATGCAAGATAGGAAGGTGATTGCCTATGCTTCTCGGAAATTGAAGCCGCATGAAGTCAATTATCCCACGCATGATCTAGAGCTGGCCGCCATTGTGTTCGCGTTAAAGAAATGGAGGCACTATTTGTACAGAGCAGAATATGAAGTGTTTACTGATCACAAGAGCTTGAAGTACATCTTCACCCAGAAAGACTTGAATTTGAGGCAGTGAAGATGGATGGAATTTCTGGAAGAGTACTGCTGTCCTATCAACTACCACCCCGGGAAAGCAAACGTCGTTGCTGATGCCCTGAGCCGGAAAGTCAGAATGGCCAGGCTAAGAGTAGAAGAGGTTAAAATGGTTCAGGATGTGTTGGATAGAAGAGCAGAAGTGCGAGAAGAGAGGATCATTATTAGCAACCTGAAGTTGACACCAGATCTAAGGCGGGAAATTGTTGAAGCCCAGCAAAGTAATGCGGAATTTCAGCTTTTCAAGGATAAGGAGCTTAAACGATAAGGCAGTGACTTCCGTCAGGACGGAGCGGGAGTATTGTACTTCCAAGATCGTTTGTGTGTACCCGAGGAGCACCAATTGAGGGACAGAATTTTAGAAGAAGCGCATAAGAGCAAGTACGCCATTCATCCGGGAGAGGTCAAGATGTATCAAGATCTGAAAAAGTCTTATTGGTGGCCTGGGATGAAGCGGAATGTGGTTAAATATGTCTCAACGTGTCTAACTTGTCAGAAAGTCAAAGCGGAGCATAAGAAGGTGGCAGGATTATTACAACCGTTGCCAGTACCGGAATGGAAATGGGAAGAAGTGACCATGGACTTCGTCACCGGACTCCCTATGGCAAGGAGCCAAAAGGACGCCATATGGGTAGTAGTAGACCGACTGACCAAGTCGGCACATTTCATCCCCGTGAATGTGAAGGATTCAATGGAAAAGTTGGCTCAGACCTATGTACGGGAGATAGTCAGATTACACGGAGTACCTTCGAGTATTGTGTCTGACCGTGATCCGAGATTTACATCCCGATTTTGGGGCAAGTTTCAAGAATCGATGGGATCTAGTCTGAAGTTCAGTACGTCGGCGCATCCGCAGACCAATGGACAGTCAAAAAGGGTTATTCAGATATTAGAGGATATGTTGAGAGCCTGTGTATTGGATTTCGGGGATAAGTGGATTGAAAGTGTGCCGTATGCCGAGTTATCATACAATAACAGTTATCAAGCTTCGATTGGAATGGCTCCGTATAAAGCTCTATACGGACGTAAGAGTCAAGTACCGCTATACTGGAGTTGGTCAGAGGATGGACACATAAGCAAGTCGGGAGAAGTCTATGTTCAAGAAATGTTGGATAAAGTCAAGTTAATTAGAGAAAGGTTGAAAGCAGCCCAGAGCCGACAAAAGAGTTACGCAGACAATAGGCGAAGGGAGTTGGAATTTCAGGTGAGAGACAGCGTGTTCCTAAAACTAACACCAAATAGGGGAATTCTGAAACATCCGAGAGGGGAAAAGCTGAATCCGAGGTATCTGGGTCCGTTTCCAATAAAAGAAAGAGTTGGGCCGGTGGCGTATCGATTGGATTTGCCAAATGGGTTGACGGGAATTCACGACGTATTCCATGTATCACAGTTGAAGAAATACAATGCCGATCTCGGACATGTGTTGAATGACGAGCCATTAGTACTACAACCCGACTTAAGTTATGTGGAGAAACCCGAAAAGATATTGGACCGAAGTATCAAGACTCTCCGGAACAAGTAAATTCCGATGGTAAAAGTGCAGTAGGAACATCACGGCACGCGAGATGCCACATGGGAGACAGAAGAATGGGTAAAGCGAAAGTATCCCGATCTGAGGTAAAGGTGCGTCTGAATTTCGGGACGAAATTCTCCAAAGGAGGGGAGGATGTGAAACCCCACCTAAAGCCAACCCTAGAGTAAGGGGGTCGGGAATGCATGTCATATGATTTTGCATGAATATATATGTTTTTGAATGATTTTATGTGCTTTAGAATCGTGGATTATAGGTTTAAATGCTCAGTTATACTTATTGAGTACGAGGGGTAAAATGGTAATTTTGCTTGAGGTCAGAAAAGGAAGATAGCTTGAGGAGTAGATAAGAAAAATGTGTGGGTGAGAAAATAAGAATAAGAGTTGTTGTGGTTTAATGGTTAGAGCTTGGTGAATTAATTTCTAAGGTCATTTGTTCAAATCCCATCATTTAAGCTTTTATCATGATTATCTTAATTAAGTTTGAATTTTTGTTTTCTTGCATTCCATGGAAATAGGAATGATTGTCTTAAGGGTGACATGAAGAGAATGTCCTAATCTTATCCTCATGTCCTAAAAGAATTCTAGAAGAATTCTTGTCCAACTTATTACCTCTAGCTTTGTCCTAGCAATTTCATAATTCAAATAAACAAAAATCCATTAAATCTTTTTCTTTGAATTCCAAAAAAAAAAATTCTGTGATGATTTCTTCCCCTTGAATTTCGAAAATCAGCTTTGGGGAAGGGAGGTTGACCGAAAAATAGGAGGGGAAATAGGAAGGGTTCCAAGAGAAAATCAATCACCATGGAAGGACCTTCAAAACTATCTTCAAGATGTTCATGCTTTAGTGGTAGGAAATCTGGAAATTTTCCAGATTTTTGCAGCCCTCCTCTTCAAAAATTCTGGCCATAAACCCAACCATTTGCTGCCAAGAAAATGGTCATTTCAAGTGGCTTGGAAGCTGGAAAAATTGTGCAATTTTCGGACTGCACAAAACAGCACCAAACCAGAAATTTTTCTGGGCAATTCGCAGCTCTTCATCAAGGAAATGAAGCTGTTTTTAGTTCATCTTCAAGCCAGCAAACTTCTCTGCATTAGTCCAGGAATGAGGCTGAAAAACCACCCTTGGAAGACCCTCAAACAACCCTGAAGAACCTCTGAAAAACTGAGCTAAGAAGGTGCGAAAATCCTATACCAAAATTCTGCAAATTTTCGGAAAAGCCATGAACACTTGAGAGCAGAATTTTTCCAGCCTTGTTCCTTTCTAGCCTAGGACCGAAAGTCACCTTCAATCTCTGCAGAATTGAGCCTTGCTCAGCCATACTCTGAACACCATTAAACCCACACTTACCTTGAAGCATAAGGACTCCATGGCGGCACCACAAAACACTCCTAAGATCACTCCATTCAAACTCTATTTGCACTTCAAATAATTCCAGCATTTCACTCCTATAAATCACTCTTGCATTAAGCTGAAATAACCAGAATTTTCTCTGCCTTTAAGGACTGAATTTTGGCCAGCCTTGAGCAACAATAACCCTCAACCATTTCAGCAAAACATGCTTGTTCCAGCCGACACCATTAAAGCTCCTAGACACCTCTCTTGATCAAACACCATAGCTGATCTTTTACCTTAAACATCTCCACCATTTCCTCCATTTAAATTTCAAATAAAATCTGGTTTCTCTCTCTCACAAAGCTAAAAACCGAAACCCTCAATCACACCCTACCATTCGGCCAGCCTTCTAGCAGAAATCGTGCAGCACTTCTTCTAGTTTCTCTCCATTTTCACCTAAAACACCAAGAACACCAAGAACACACACTAAACTTCTTCAAGCCTAAACCAACTCCAAACACCACCAATCACTCTCAAATACTCCCGATCATCTCTACTTAATCCCTAGACTTCATTTCTGCCATTTATAACACAAAATCTCGCAAGCAAGAATTTTCAACCGGATCAAAAAATCAGGGTTTCTTGAAGACCTCAAGAACATCAACAAGGTAAAACAAGAACAACCTTCTTGTTCATCTTCTTCCATTCAATTCTTAATACACCTATCTAATGCTCTCTTTCTTTCTCTCTCTCTCTCTCTCTCTCACCCTCTTCTAACCGAAATGGTTGATCAAACCATCAACCATGAACGTTGTTTCATTGGACCATTCAAGTCATTCCATCGCGCGTGGACCTTCTTTTGTCTTCATCAAAGGACTCGACAATCAAGTATTCATTCTTAAATTTCTCTTATTAAATTCGGAAATCATGTCTCCTAGTTGATGATAGAGAAATGGATTATGATTGGGAGATTGAATATATGCATGTGGATTAGGGGATGAAGTTATGACTTGATAATGGTTGTATTTGACTAGGATGTATGTGTTTTCCTTTCGAATCAATTTATGTTCTTCATGCTTAATGAATTTAATGGATGTTGAAGCATGATTAGATATTATGACACCAAAGGTGATTAGGCTTTTATGATCTTATTTTCCCATGGAAATCATGTTTGATGATTATGCTTAGTAGGATTTTGGCCATGTGATAGTATGAGATAGTTCAAGTGTTGGTGCATGAATGGATTAATTTCTTGTTTGATGATGGAGAATGGGATCATGAATCTTTTTTAGCAATAGGAAGACCATGATGTAAGATTATTTTCTTGTAAATTCTAAGCTATATTCATTAGCAAATTTTATTACATAAATTAAAATTACTACTATATTTTTCTTCAAAAATTCGAAACACTAGGGGATTTGTATTAAAATATTAAATCAAACTATTAATATTTTTATTAAACGAAAATTTAAAATAATCTATTAATAAATTTTAATTATTATTAATTATTTATTTATTATCTCTTCGAAATTAATTAAAAGTTATTATTTATTTAATTTATTATTTATTTGTAATAAAGCTATTTTTTTAATTACCATTTCTTAATATCAAATAAGACTTTATAGTATTTAAAATTCAAACCTTGGTTTATTTATTAATAATAACACTCAAGAATTATTATTTGAGTCTATAATTTATTAGCAATTATTTTAGAACCCCTAGTTATTTCAATCTATCAAACTAGACTTATTTTATAAAATTCTTCAGCATCTAGCCTTAAAGCTTAGGACATTAAGGTCATGGTTAGACATGGTTGTCACTAGATGTGCTAAGAATTATTTACGTAAGGTAGGTATAGCTTGAATGTGACCTTATGTTTTGTATTTACCCCAGGCAGGGGTTAGGTCAGCCTTGGAAGACTTTTGAGTAGAGCAAGCAAAGAAGCAGGTAAGCTTCTGCATGGAGTTTTGTGAAGATCAAAAGTTATTGTGGCAAGCAAATGCAATGTATATGGACATTTATTTGTAAAGGCAATTAAGGACTGTTTTCTTTTCCCTTTTTATTTCAGTCAAGCAAATCATTTGGAAATTGAACAAACAGTTTTACACAAATCTAAACTTTTTCTAAAATCCAACTTGACTAGACTTTTGGAAACCCTTAATTGCTATTTCCAAATTAAGCAAAGTTTGATCAATTTTCTCTCAAGTGGAACAATCAACGTTGAGTACTCAATAAGGGTAGACCACCAGGACTAGTCTTTGAAGGGTTAGGGTAAGTCTCTCAGTAGGTGGCCACCTCTGAGGGGTGGGTTCTTCTTGGATAGGATGCCAGTCCGGTAGGTCATACCGGTCCGAGCTAGCAAGTTTCAGTCATGTGGACTGCATGTTCCGGAGTGGACAACCGGTAAGTTTGGGTGTAGAGATGGAGGAGTATCTTACCCGGTAGGCTGTACACCTACCTTTTGTCAGCATTGCACAAAGTGTGGCATTCTGACTGTTATTGGTCATGGGGCCCAACGTATGGTAACCCATGGCTACCCGTTTGAGTGGTTGTATTTATTTTGCACATGTATGATTTGAAAAGTGAAACACCACTCTTTATTTTCAACACTTATTTATTGCTTGCCAGCACTTTTCCCTATGAAACTTTTACAACTTGCATACATGAATTATTTTACCTGAAACACTTAAAGCACACACGGGCTTACTGAGATTTTTATCTCACCACCTTTTATGCCATGTTTTCAGGACGATCCTGCTGTGGAGATCATTAGCTAGAATGTTGCCTTGCTTGAAGACTCTTGTTATTTACTTTAAGTATTGTTTGAGAGATTGTTGCAAATAATTTATTTTGGACTTGTGCCAGTATTTATCTTTTGGGTTGTAATAAATTTAGTTTTAAAATCTTTAGTTTTATTTTATTTTCATGTAACCTAGTTATAAAGACCTCTTGTCTTTTGGACGGGGCGACATCCCCGGCCCTGTTGGGCCTAGATAGTGGGGTGTTACACTTCCACTACAATGAGGGTCCATTTGTATAGGCTCTTAAGGCTGTGCCTCTTCTTGTTCCACAATTGGGTCAGAAGAAGTTGATTCCGAAGATAACATCTCCTCAAGTTCCAACCTAGTTGAACCTTTCGTGGAAGTACTCTGATCATCCTCTAAGTATCTAGCATTGGTACTAACCAGTACTTTCTACTTCTTAGGATGATAAAAGTAACCGACCTTTGTCCCTTTTGGATACCCAACAAAATAGCCTAATTCTGACCTTAGTTCCAACTTTTCTCTCTTGACCAATACATAAGTTGGAAAACCCCATATCCTGAGACAATTCAGACTTAGCTTACGCTCAGTCCACATCTCATAGGAAGTCCTAGGTACTGACTTGAAAGGCACCAAGTTCAGAATGTATGCTGCTGTTTCCAGGGCGTATCCCCAAAAAGACACTGGAAGAGTAGCATGAGACATCATACTTCGGACCATTTCCATCAATGTCTTGTTTTTTCTCTCAGCTACTCCGTTCCGCTGGGGTGTCCCTAGCGCAGAGAACTATGATACTATCCCATGATGTACCATGTAGTCCTTGAATTCACTAAGGAAGTACTCTCCACCATGATCCGATTGTAAGGTCTTGATCAATTTACTTGTCCGACGTTCCATTTCAGCTTTAAACTCCTTGAACTTGTCAAAAGAGTCAGACTTGCGTCTCATCAGGTAAATAAAACCAAACCTCGTACAATCATCCATGAAAATGATGAAGCACTCAAAACCCCCTCTAGCTGGTGTAGACAAGAGACCACATATATCAGTGTGAACAAGACTCAATACCTCTTTGGCTCTATCCACCTTAGGGGTAAATGACCTTTTGGTCATCTTTCCTATTAGGTAGGATTCACACTAAGGCCAATTTTCCAATCTCAATAAGCCCAAAGGCCCATCATAGATTAACCTCTGAATCCTGATTGAGTTGATATGACCCAACCTTAGATGCCAAAGATAAGAGTCACTGACATTAGTTTTTCTCTTCCTTGTTAAAGGTTCAAATTGAGTGTTATTTAATTAATTGTTAATAGGGTTTAAGAAGAATAGATTTTCATACATGTGCCTAGTACATAAAATTTTTCCATCTTTACTAATAGAAATACTAGAATGGAAACATACAGAATATCTTTGATTTATTAGTTTCGCAACTGAAATCAAAGTCTGTCGAAATCTAGGTACATATAAAATATCCTTTAAAACCACTATTCTATTACAATAAAAAATAAGATCCAGCTCTCCCACTGCAAGGGCCCAAACTTGTGCTCCATTTTCCACACGTAGTCTATGTTCATCCTTCTGGAGTCTTCTAATCTTTCTAAACCCTTACAAGGAGTTACAAATGTGATTAGTTGCCCTTGAATCAACAATCCAAGTGGAACTTGATCCAACCTTTGATATAGACTCTAGATAGAAAACATTACCTATGGGGTTTTTCTTGAATTGAAGATCTGGACACTCATTTTTCCAGTGTCCCTTCATTCCACATTTGAAGCACTTACCCTTGGGTTTTTCTTTGTACTGGGTCTTGGGCTGGGCCGATGCGTTTCCTTTCTTTTTCTTGAACTTTTTGGTCTTAGGCCCAGTTCTAGAAGATGAAGCCTTAGCAATCATAGCCTTAGATTGTGGCTTTGTGACCTTCTCTGCCATCTGGAGTTCCTTCATCAACTCAGTTAAACTCATGTTTAACTTGTTTATGTTGTAATTCAATTTGAACTGAGTAAAGGAACTTGGTAGAGATTTGAGAACTATGTCCATTTGGCTCTTAGGGTCAATAACAGCCCCTAAGATTTCTGCCTCCTCGAAAGCAGCAATCATCTTGACTGATGCTCCCTCAGCCATTTCAGTGTTTATGATAGTTTGAAGAGCCTCCTGCCTTGCGGGCCAGCTCTTATCCACGAACATCGTGGCTAATGATTGACTTATGCCATACACAGTGGCCATGTGTTCGTGTTTGGACTGGAGCATATTAGACATGGAGGCTAACATGTAACAACGAGCTATCTTGTCGGCCTTCTTCCATGCCTTCTTAGCCTGCGGTGGAACCTCCCCCGATAATAGGGCAAGTCTCGTAAAGGACATATTTATACTCTTCAGTTGTGAGTATTATGTCTAGGTTCCTCTTCCAATCCATATAGTTTGGTCCCGTTAGCTTATTCTTTTTGAGAATAACGGCCAATGGACTAAACGAACCTCCCACCATTTCTGAAAAAATCAAAAATAAAAGAAAATATTTAGTTTGTGAAAACAAAATAAATTTGTGCACTTTATCCTTATATTAAAATTAATAATATAATTAATTTGGCTCTTGGGAGAACTGACATAGCTTCTTAGGAAGATTAACAGTTTCATAAACTAAGTGTGTTAACCACTACAAATTAATTTCCCTTCAAGGTAATAATCTAGAAGATAACTCCATTGAGGGGATGGCCGTTTCCTTGCACTATAACCTCCAACGTGGCCGATTATAGTACGTATCCTGAGTTATTAATTATATCCCTCCATTAGATTTATATCCTTGTGGTATCCCCATCCTATATGGGTTCACTCCCAGGAGGACACGAGGGGACCCACGATCTCTAATGAGGATCGTGATGGAAGTCGTAGGGCCGTTGGAACCCCTCCCCCACTCGGTTTTTTTTAAAAAAAATTTTGAAAAATATCCTTTTGAAAACTTCTATTATGTTTTTCCCTTAACTCAAAAATAAAATATCTAAATCCATTAAAATGTTTGTGTCAAGCTTTATATCATTTGAGAGATTTTTCCATGGACTAATTTTATTTAAGTTAAACAATTAATGATTTTAAAAATTTTCCAATTAAAATTTTCTAGAGACTTTGGTCTCAAATTTACTTGACAAAACAATTTTTCTTGTGCAAAAATAAAACAAAATGGCTTTCTATTTTTACTTACAAAAATATCTAAATTCAATATATTTTCTCTGTCAAGGATTAAATCATTTGAAAAATTATCTAAGGATTAATTTTTGTTCAAGTTAAAATAACCATTTAATTTGTAGAAAAATATTTTCTTGTCAAAAATATTCCCAAAGACTTTGGTCTTTGAGAAAACGTGCACATAGGAACTTAAAAATAAATAGCATGTTAGAAAACAGTAGACATTTTCATACTTTTCTATTTTTAAACCTAAGTGCCCAAATAAAAGGAATTAAACACATTAATTAATTAATGATCTTGTTTAATCTTAAAACCCCTACTAATATTTTTCATGCAAAAATATTCCATGAATATTAACTATTGCAAAAATATTAACTTCACCTTGTATGGACCCCAAAACAAAAAAGAAAATGCAAGAAAAGTACAAGGAAAAATAAAAATTTCTTCTTGGTCCACTGCACCCGCCGCACTGGATTGAGCACTTAACTGCACTGCGGTCCACAACACCCGCCACACTAGACCAGCACCTCACAAGCGACCAGCGTGCAGACTGGATCCCAGCCGAAACTGGCGCAAGTTCTGGCTGCCTCAGCCGGCGTTGGTCCTAGTCTGCCAGTCCTCTTTTGAATTTTTTTTCTTGTGTCTTCTTCTACAGATTTCTTCACTGCTCTTTCTGCAACTCCCTTCCAGTTCTTGGCTCTTCGATTTCAACTCAAAGTCAACAACACTAAAAACCAACAATCGCCTATACCCATTAATATTGGGTTTACACGATTTGCTAAGAAAAAAAACAAATTACATCTCACCTATACTTCCATTCGAGAGGTTTAACATGTGAATCTATCCATACCAAAAATAGCAAAGGATCACAGTTTAACCACACATATGTGTCCAGTTTTATTCAACTAGATGCATGCTTCCTATAGTTGCACAAAACCTTCATGCTTTGATACCAATTGAAGGTTTAAAGGGGGAAGCAAAGCACGCAGTGGAAGCAAAAAAATTAAAAACTGAAAACCACAGATCGGAGCCGGCACCGGTCACGGCCTGGCGGGACTCCGAGGGAAAATCTTTTTTTACCACTTTTTCTCGTTCTTAGAATTGGCAGGACCGGAATGTGTGGAACTATGGTAGGTGCGCTGGTGGAAACCTCTGGTGTGATTCCTGCAAGCCTCATACTCCGTTTGTGCATGTATGTGAACGACATCCTCTCGATCTTCCAGTATATGGCCTGCCTAATCCCGTTTGGTGAACAACTATAGGGCTAAGGAATATTTTTGAGAGAGAGAAAGAGGCTGTGTTTTTCCTCACGGCAGAAGAGAAAAACCAACGTTGTTTTCTTAACTCTAAGAAGAGTAAAAACCACCTCCATTTTTATCCTCCTGTTTAACCTAAATAAAACCCTAGGTTAAATTGGATTGGCCCATTGAACTCTTAGTTTAGCCTTTTGGACTAAATTAATTATTCTAATTAGAACCAAATAAATAGCCCAATAAATAATTAATTTTATAGTTCAAATAAACTAGTCCAATTAACAAGCCTATATTAGTTTAGTTCTAAGTCAATCTTTAATTATTCAAACTGGGCTAAAGCCTTCAATAATTAATTAACCCACCAAACTAATTTAATTAATTCTCTCTCTCCATGGACCTTTATTTTATTCTAACCCAATTATTAAATGAGATAATTTAAATAAAATAAATTTTATTTAATTTAATTTAAGACCAATTCCTTAACCTGTATATAATTAGGATTCACGGTCTATACTGGGGACCAAAAGACACACCGCATTGGCTACTAAAATGACCAAAATACCCTTGCTATATAAATAGTTGTATTTTGTATTTTAAATATTTTCTAATATTACCATAAGTAAATATTAACCCCAAGGACAATGCTGCATTAGCAAAGTCTCCGACCTACAGGTGAAATGACTAAAATACCCCTTTATACATCACTGTACATTAGAGTGGAAGAAATGTACTAACATCTACCATCTTTACGCTTTTAGTCCAATGATCCATGACTTCCTAGATTGTTTCCGCTTTCCAAGGGAGCTAACCTAAAGCAAACATCCAAGTCATATTTCCCAGGGCCCTGGATATTTAGATCATTCAGACAACCACAAGGGGCGATATAGTATAGAAACTATCTTGTACAAGTTTGTCTTAACTAACTAGTCACACATACCTAACATGCAAGTATATTGACCCTACGATAGAACCTCAACTATAGCATATCAAAGTACATTCTTCCAACTTTGTCAGACCACCAACTCATACTCAAGTCGTAGAGTACTAGTCTACACTGTAGCAGTAGTAGTCTAGGTTTTCACCATATAGTACTTTTTAGAAACCACCACTACAGGTCCTGTTCTACGTATTCGAAATATGTTTATGTCATGAAGTGAGTGGACTACTCACTGGCTAAAGGTAAGCCATTTCCTATTTAGAATTTAGAACATAATAACCTAGACATGATGAGATTCCCATTTTCATGAATCAGTTAAGAACAAACGTTTATGCGTTAAGTAACCCGTGATCTATACCTTACTGTGAAAGACCACCATTCACATAGACCACTTACTTAAACACATTAGGTCTTTTCCAAACATAATTGTGCACAAATAAAAATGTAAATTCACAAATAATTTCTGAAAATAAATTCTTTTTTTTTTAACATTCGATGTTTACATCAGAAACCTAGTCTAATAGGGCATATTTCCCAACAAGTAATGGGCTCACTCAGGTCTCCATCTAATCTCACTCCAAAATCTCTTAGAATGCACATAATAACCAAAGGAAATTTGAGGGCCTTTTGCATATATACTAGAGTAAATAACCTCTTGCATGAATTGAATAATAATAGGAGTAAGGGGGATAGGCTCACACTATCTCATCTTATCCAGAATATAAAGATCAAGGACCCTCGACTTATTAAACCCACTAACCTTAGGATAAATATTGAAATCAAAGATGTAGACTATGGCATGCCATTGAGCCTCAAGGTCATTATTTGAGTAGTAATGATTGTGACCTATTTGTCCTTTTCTCCTCATGTTAAAATTGACCCTCATAGTATTCACATCCCAGGTAGGCTCAGAAATGACCTTTTGTGTAACACCCCACTAGCTAGGCCCGCCAGGGCAGGGGATGTCGCCCCGTCCAAATGACAAGGGGTCTTTATAACTAGGACATACAATCAAAATAGCGGAATAAAAGTAATACTTTAACTTAAAATTTATTACAACCCGAGAATAAACCCAAGAATAAATCCAAGAATTCCAAAATCAAATTCATAATAAAAATTATCCACTCTCAACTTCCTAAAGCATTACACAAATTAATCATCAGAAATATCTTCCAAGGCAGGCAATATCTAGTTACTCATCTCCACAGCAGGATCGACCTGAAATAATGGTAAAAAGGGTGATGAGATAAAAATCTCAGTAAGTCCGTGTGTGCTTTGAGTGTCTAGTGGAAACAGTTCGTGAATGCAAAGTATAAAACCTTTATAAGAGAAATACTGGCAAGCAATAAACATTAGTTAAAATCAAGATTGGTGTTTTGGTTTTTCCAACCATACAGAATCAATAAAATCAACCACTCAAAAGAAATGATCAAGGGTTACCATACGTTGGGCCCCATAACCGGTCAGAATGCCGATACTTTGTGTAGACTGACAAAAGGTAGGTGATCGGTCTACTGGGCAAGATACTCCTCTTTCTCTATACTCAAACAACAACCGGGTGTCCATTCCGGCAAAACATAATCACTTGACTGAAAGAAATAACTGCTAGCTTGGACCGGCACGACTTACTGGACTGATATCTTATCCGGGAAGGACTCACCCCTCAGAGATGGCCACCTACTGAGAGACTTACCCTAACCACTTAAAGACTAGTCCCAGCAGTCCACCCTTATTGAGTACTCAACGTAACTTATCCCACTTGGGAAAAATGAACAAAACACAGTTCCACTTGAAAATGGAAATTATAGGTTTCCAAAGTCTTTGTCAAAATCAGTTTTAGAAAGAGTTTTGAGTTTGAGTAAATCTGCTTATTGATTTTCAAATAATTGTTTGATTGAAATAAGGAAGGAGTTAATCCTCAATTGCCTTTACGGAAATTAGTGTCCATGCACTCTACATTTGGCTTGCCATAATAAACATTTTACATCAATAAGGTTTTATGCAGGAGCTTACTTGATCCTTAGCTCGAGATAAAATAAAGATCTTCAACCGCTGACCCAACCCCGCCTGGGGTAAACATAAACCACAATCAAACTCAAGCCAAAAATCCACTTTCACAAATAAAACTAGCTCATTCACTACTACCATGATCCTAGTGTCCCAAGCTTTAAGGCCAAATAATAAATAAAAAGGTTTATAAGCTAAGTCTAATTTGATATTTAAAATAATTATTGTTTTGGGAAATAGGTACTAATAAGTTGAAGGTTTAATTCTTGCTAAGAATAATTTAGAGTTTATTTGATGAAGAGTCCTAGGTGATATTAGGTAGAATAATGATTTATTAATAATTAATTGTTTAAAAATAATTGCTAACTAAAATAAATTTTAATAGGTCTTGGTTGAAAGGTAATAAATAAATTTTAATAGGTTTTGATTAAAAGATAATAATTGAAAGACAATAAATTTTAATGGTATTTATGAATATAAGACTTACAAAATTAATATTTTTACTTATTATGATAATTTATATAAAAGGCTTTATTTGATATTATTATTATATATAATATCTATATATTTTATTTCTTGAAATAAAAGCTATCATTTATTTGACTAAAATATCTTTATTATATATAATAATCCAAGTCTACCTTACTAGCAAAAATTATAATATTAAATATTTTATTGATGAAATAAACTTAGCTTAGGGACAACTAGATCATGATCATATTTCTATTGCTATCCACAATCATGAACATATACTCCCTCAAATTCATCAAATCATCCAAATCATGAATAAAAGCATAGATCTAAATTTATCAAGGCATATCCAACCTCTTCTAGCATAAACATAATCATGGCTTCAGTAATCATACATGAATATAAATCCTATTCATCATAGATGACATAATTTCTAGCATACTTGCTCACAAATACTACCTATGACATGGAGACATGCATTAAACCCTAAAACACCATACAATCAACCAAGATAATCAACTCATGTAGAAATCCCATCTCCATCATATACACACATTTATTCATGTTTCAATCTTTACTCATCACAACAATACATGCTCAAATCCAATTCATAATCCATCTCCTACCAATATCATCCTAGAGACATGAATCTAGAATTTAAAAGGAGGGTTGAAAATGCTTACTTGATTGATGAGTACCTTGAAGGAGTTTCGAATGGATCTCAACTCCTAGATGACTAAATCCATCTAAGGGAGATGAAGAAAGCATGGCCATTGGTGAAGAAGTCATTCGGCCAAGAGAGAGAGAGAGAGAGAGAGAGAGAGAGAAGAAGAAGAAGAAGAAGAAGAAGAAGAAGAAGAAGAAGAAGAAGAAGAAGAAGAAGAAGAAGAAGAAGAAGAAGAAGAAGAAGAAGAAGAAGAGAGAAGAAGAGAGTCTATTAGCATGTTTATTCATATATATATTCATTAGAGATCAAAGATTAGTGAAAATAAAGTCAATTGAACAAACCTACCTTGAAGGTGTTCTTGAGCCTTCACAAAAATTCTTATTTTTTATCCAAAAGAGCAAGTTGGATTTTGGAGTTTGATATTAAAAATGGTATGGATGGACTCATGGCAGTGAGTAGATGAATTCTAGAATTTTTTTGAAGAAGATTGAAGTGGTTTAGAGAGGTATTAGAAGAAAGAAGGGAGTAGGTGTTCTTGGTGTTCTATGTGTGCTTGAAGGTTGAAGAGAATGGAGGGATTTTGGTTTTGAAACTGTTGAAATTCTGTGTGTGTGTAGTGGCTGAATTATTTGTGTTGTTTAGGCAGTTAATTTTTCTGGTTTGAAAGGAAAAGGAAAGGCTGGTTGTTGAAATCCTAAAAGAATATTTTTGGGAATCAAATTTGGAAACAAAATATAGCAAGAATATCTTTGATCAGTGGAGAGCTTTTTGGAAGTTGTAATGGCCGATTGTTGTTCAATGATTTTGCTGGATGAAAGTTGGTTGAAGAAGGTTAATGGTGGCTGAAAATAGGGGGTGCAATGGTGAAGGAAAGGTCTGGTTGTTTAAGGGGTATTTTATGGAAGTTTTCTAAATTAGGATTGTTGGAATTTTGGTATCCAATCAAGGCATGATTGGGGTAATTGTTGGAGATATTTTAGGGGCAGCTATGACTGATTTTCGTGCAGAAGGTTGGGGAAGACAATGGAGTTCTGTTCATGGCTGTTCAAGGGAGGTTTGTGCAGAAAAAGGATGAAGTTTTGGCCAGGGCTGGAATAGGAAACAAAGCTGGAAAATTCCTGCACATAATTTCGCCATTGCTAGAATTTTTCTGGGCACTTTTGCTGCAATTTTCTAGCCAGATTACAGAGAGTTTGAAGGGGCATTCAGAGGTCTTTCAAGGCTAGTTTCCAGCCTTCTTCATAGAGGAAAAACATGGCTAAGGAGCTGGGAGAAAACTGGAAGGAAACAGCTTGGTTTAAGACCACCTAAGTTGCGATTTTGCCCAGAAATTTTTCTGGTTTTGCACAGCATTTGTGCTGTCCGAAAATGGCCAGAAAATTTTAGATTTCAAGCTGATCAAAAGGGCCATTTTCTGGCAGCTTTTGGGAGGGAATAATGGTTGAGAATTTTGACACTTTGCATGTACAAGAAGCTGGAAAAATTTTAGATCATTACATGAAGGAAAATGAACCTAGCTAGAGTGAAGTTTTGAAGGTTTACTAGGGAAATTAATTCTCTTGGAACCTTCCCCATCTCTTCCACATTTTTTGTCCATAAGATGTCTTTCACTAAGAAATTTTGAACCTTCAAGACCATAACACTTTACTGAAATTTCTGGAATGAAATTGGCTAGAACAAATTTATCTAATCTAACGAGTTGGGAATTAAGAAAAATTAAAGATCAAGAAGAAATGAATTCCCTTAGGAATTTTTGTAGGGTACAAGAATAGGATTAGGATACTTCTATCATGTCTCCCTTAAGACAACACCTCTACTCTACTCTAAAGCACTTAAGGCCGAAAATACCACCTTCCCAAGCAAAAATAAAATTTAATCATGCTAAAGCTCCAATGATGAAATTTGAACCCAAGACCTCAAGAATTAATTCCAATTCTCTAACTACTACACCACAACAAATCTTGTTCTTATTTTCTCTCAAAAAATATTTTTCCTATTTAATCCTCAGGCTATCTCCTTATTTCCACCTCAGGAAAAAATTACCATTTTGCCCTTCTTACTCAATAAACATAATTAAGCCCTCGAGACTATAACACATAAGTCCAAAACACATAGAATCATATAAAAATATATTTAAACATGCAATAAAATATGATATGCATCCCAACCCCCTTACTCTAAGGTTGGTTTCGACTGGGGTTTCACATTTTGTCTATTATGGTCTACAGCAATCCATTGCCCTTCATTAGGTATTTCCAAAATCTTGACTAGTCTAGCCCTCTCAAATTCAATGGGAACCCCTTTTACCACAGTAGAAATAACCTGGAAGTTATTTTTCTTTTTATTCTTCATATTGACATAAAACTTTGTTGTGAGCACATGACAGTAAGCACCTTTCATTCTAATAATAAGCTCCCGCACCAATCACCTAAACATAGTAGAAAGCTCCAGAGAATTATCTTGTTGTGTTGGTGATTTTGATACCAAATTTGACAAGTGGGATCATAGAATTGGGTGGACTGAGTAGGTAGAGGCTCGAAAAAAGGTATAGATGAAGATGCATCTCGAGCTCTCTTAGCCCCTACTACTAACCCCTTAGGTCTCCTAGACATGATGGAATGATGAAGAAAGGTAATAGAACAGAAAATAGGACTCCCTCAAACTCACTCTTTACAACAGAAATAAATACAACTCTCAACTACAACTTTCAACACAACCAACACCTCAACACCACAAGATGGCCAACACAATATACCACATTCTCCTCTAATAAACCTACATGAAATCTAGCCATTGTACAATTTGAAACACAATATTAATAATCATGATCAAATTACAATGCTCAATAGCTACCAATTAACAATGTAAAGCTATATTATCCCAATGCTACGTTAGTCATGAACAATTATCCAATATCTTAAAATTACACCTAAAGAAGGAATGCTCAATAGCTTCACAAACATATGTAAATCATAAATGGCATCAAGCATATAGCATTGTGAATTATATTCCCATGTTAATGAAATCTCAAAGAAAGCAATATTAGCAGTCAAATCATTCAACCAAAAATATCCAAGAATTTTTGTCCAAAAATGCATAGAAAAATAGCTAAAATTCCATAGAAGAAATTAAACCGTAGAAAGTGTTGAAAAATCGTACCACAATGATCTCCAATGTATGGGCAATGATTCTATGCAAAAAGATTGAAGAAATCGTGCACTAAATAGAAGGATTAAAAAATGGATTTTGGAAGTAAAGATTTGATTTTTTTTTTCTAGTTTTAATCCAAAACTTCAAGAACAAATTGAAGATTTTATGTTTGAGAGGTGGTTTGAAGGTTTAGGAAGTGACCCGGTGGTGTTTCGGAGGTGAACCCAGCAGATGGGTTGAGAGAAAAAACAAGAGAGATGAGATTGTTTTGAAAAAAAATGGCCAATAATGGCCGTAAGTGTGCTTATAGCCGATCGGGCTTGTTCTGCCCCTCGTTATTGTTGGGTTGTGCTGGCCCGGCGCCCGGACCAAAGTTTGGGCCCAATGCCAGGTCAGCTCTAACCAATCCAAAAATCTTTTTTTTTTTTAAATTTGAATTGAATGGAAGCAAATAATATGTAAAACACAAAATTATGAAACGACTACAGTCAAGCAATCAAAATCAGCATTTTCCACGGTCTTGGTCACGTGGATTAGTCTTCGTGTTCCTTGGAAGTGATCCCGTTTGATGATCTCCAAGGAGTTTGGCTAGTTGTCTAATTTGATTTTCAAGGTTTTGCATGGATGCCTCCAAATTTCTTGTGGTCGTATCTACTCCTTGGAACCATGTCTCTATACCGCTTACCAACTGGTTGACCAACTCCTCCAATGGAGGTTTAGCTGGTAGGGTATTGTAAGGTAGGGGCGGTTTAGTCCTTTGAGTTCCAAAAGTAGAAGAAGCTTGCCGAGGTTGGCTTTGATTATTCTACGAAAAGTTATGATGACTCCTCCAACCTTAGTTGTAAGTGGTGTTATAGGGATTATTACCTTATCGACCATTGTCCACAAACGCCGCTTGTTCTAACAATTCTTGTGATGACTGCATATTTTGGCACTCATGGTTTGGATGTCCTTCCCTACAAAAGTCACGACTTACTCTCATTACTTGACCTTGGGAAGGAAGCATTACCAATTGATTCATCGTTTGCGTGAGTGCCTCCACCTTTGCCTCTAACGCAACTATTACAGCCACCTTGTGTACTCCACGAACACAAGCTCTTGACTGTGAACTACCCCAAGCATAGTTATTTATAGCCAAATTTTCAATCAAGTCAAATACCTCTTTTGGGGTCTTAGAATTTATGAAGCCTCCTGTAGATACATCAACTAGTTACCTAGTAGCAAAGCTTAAACCATTGTGAAAGATTTGCATTTGCATATTCAACTCAAATCCATGGTGAGGATATTTTCAAAGCATTTCCTTAAAACTCTCACAACACTTATAAAGGTTTTCAGACTCTAATTAATGGAAGGCAAAAATATCAATCCTAAGTTTGGATGTTCTAGCCGGTGGAAAATATTTGGCCAAAAACTTTTTAGCTAAAACATTCCAAGTAGCAATGGATTTGGTGGGCAAAGATTTTAACCATAATTTTGCTCTATCTCTCAAGAAAAAGGTAAAAAGCCTTAGTTTCATGCATCCTCAGAAACGCCATTCATTTTAAACGTGTTACAAATTTTCAAAAAGCTCACAAGGTGGGCATTAGGATCTTCCTCAAGAAACCCATCAAATTGGACCATGTTTTGGATCATTTGAATAATATTGGGCTTTATTTCGAAATTGTTAGCCTTTATCGTAGGTCTCGTGATACATGAGCCCGTACCTAAGATTGCGGGTTTCATAAAGTCATCCATAGTCCGCCTGCTAATTCCACAATTACCACCATTGTTGGGTTGATTTACCTCTATTTCTTTCCTTACCCTTTCGCCTACAATCTTTCGGACCTTGGTGAGGGTCATCTCGATCTTATGATCAAGATCTACTATGTTAGTTTTGGATCATCAGGTCATAAACTAAGAGCAAGGTCTATATAAAATAGAAGATAGTGAGATTATTGAATTTACAAGTTAAACAGTTAGGACTTGTTTACAAATTAAGTTAGAAGTAATTACAATATATTGGGACATTAAATTACAAATATTCAAGAAAACAAAATATAGCACCTATCACATAAGGATTATATATATATATATATATATTCACATATAGACATATAAACATATAAACACAGTTCAATCAACAAAATCCAAGCTTTTGTGATATTGTTCCCCTGCAACAGTGCCAAAAACCTAATGCATAAATTTTTAGTATATAAAAATTATGAATTTTAAGTCCATCCCTTAGTCAAGTTTTAATTTAAGCATTAATCCCAAAATACATATACGAGCAAGTATACTCATCGCAAGCATAGTATAGGAAATTAACGAGTATCGATTCTCAAAGGAACAAGTACACATTAATCACTTTTCATTTATTGTTTAACCATCCCAAATAAAGTGATAAGATAATAAAAAGAAAAATAAAGAAATATATAAAATTCAAGGATGTAGGAATATGAAATTTAGACAATTATCCTAGAATACATGATAATAAATCAACTAGCAACTATCTCAAATAATCATCATCTTGGCATCATGAAAGAATATAAAGTAAAATTTAATCATTTCCAAAGCCGTGAATCTACTTAGATAGATTCCACTTCTTTCCCAATCCATGAAATCACTATCTTGTGATTAAATTAGCAAATTTTTCAATCAAACCAATATAACCGAAACATGCATTATGCTCAATTCCTCATAAACATAAAATCAGCTAATGACATTTTGCTTGAAGTGAAATCAATTAATCTTCAATTTCTTTAGTCCTATAATCCTAACTTCATTTTCCAAGTCCATTAAGATTTGACAAATACAAAATTAATACAATAAACTCCTAATATCATTTTCCAAGTCAATTAGTAGAACCCATGTGAAACCCCACCTAAAACCAACCCTAGAGTAAGGGGGTCGGGAATGCATATCATATTATTTTGCATGAATATATATGTTTTTGAATTATTTTATGTGCTTTAGAATCGTGGATTATAGGTTTAAATTCTTAGTTATACTTATTGAGTAGGAGGGGTAAAATGGTAATTTAGCTTGAGGTCAGAATAGGAAGATAACTTGAGGAGTAGATAAGAAAAATATGTGGGTGAGAAAATAAGAACAAGAGTTGTTGTGGTATAGTGGTTAGAGCTTTGGAATTAATCTCTAAGGTCATGAGTTCAAATCCCATCATTTAAGCTTTTATCATGATTATCTTAATTAAGTTTGAATTTTTGTTTTCTTGCATTCCATGAAAATAGGAATGATTGTCTTAAGGGAGACATGAAGAGAATGTCCTAATCTTATCCTCATGTCCTAAAAGAATTCTAGAAGAATTCTTGTCCAATTTATTACCTCTAGCTTTGTACTAGCATTTTCATAATTCAAATGAACTAAAATCCATTAAATCTTTTTCTTTGAATTCCAAAAAATTCTGTGATAATTTCTTCCCCTTGAACTTCGAAAATCAGCTTTGGGGAAGGGAGGTTGACCGAAAAATAGGAGGGGAAATAGGAAGGGTTCCAAGAGAAAATCAATCACCATGGAAGGACCTTCAAATCTATCTTCATGATGTTCATGCTTTAGTAGTAAGAAATCTGGAAATTTTCCAGATTTGTTGCAGACATTTTCTTCGAAAAGTCAGGCCATAAACCCATTCAATTGCTGCCAAGAAAATGGTCACTTCAAGTGGCTTGGAAGCTGGAAAAATTGTGCAATTTTCGGACTGCACAAAATAGCACCAAACCAGAAAAAATTTCTGGGCAATTCGCAGCTCTTCATCAAGGAAATGAAGCTGTTTTTAGTTCATCTTCAAGCCAGCAAACTCCTATGTATTTGTCCAGAAATGAGGCTGAAAAACCACCCTTGGAAGACCCTCAAACATCCCTGAAGAACCCCTGAAAAATCGAGCCAAGAGAGTGCGAAAATCCTGCACCAAAATTCTGCAATTTTTCGGAAAACCATGAACACTTGAGATCAGAATTTTTCAGCCTTGTTCATTCTAGACTAAGACCGAAAATCATCTTCAATCTTTGTAGAATTGAGCCTTGCTCAGCTATACACTGATCACCATTAAACCCACACTTACCTTGAAGCATAAGGACTCCATAGCTACACCACAAAACACTCCTAAGATCACTCCATTCAAACTCCATTTGAACTTCAAATAATTTCAGCATTTCACTCCCATAAATCACTCTTGCATTAAGCTGAATTAACCAGAATTTCCTTTACCTTTAAGGACTGAATTTCGGCCAGCCTTGAGCAACATTAAACCTCAGTCATTTCAGCAAGACAACCTTGCTTTAGCCGACACCATTAAAGTCCATAGACACCTCTCTTGATCAAACACCATAACTGATCTTTTACCTTAAACATCTCCACCATTTCCTCCATTTAAATTTCAAATAAAATCTGATTTCTCTCTCTCACAAAGCTGAAAACCAAAACCCTCAATCACACCCTACCATTCGGCCAGCCTTCTAGCAGAAATCGTGCAGCGCTTCTTCTAATTTCTCTCCATTTTCACCTAAAACACCAAGAACACCATGAACACACACTAAACTTCTTCAAGCCTAAACCTACTCTAAAACACCTCCAACCACTCTCAAATAATCCAGATCATCTCTACTTAATCCCTAGACTTCATTTCTGCCATTTATAACACAAAATCTCGCAAACAAGAATTTTCAACCGGATCAAAAATCAGTTTTTCTTGAAGACCTCAAGAACATCAACAAGGTAAAACAAGAACAACCTTCTTGTTCATCTTCTTCCATTCAATTCTTAATACACCTATCTAATGCTCTCTTTCTCTCTCTCTCTCTCTCTCTCTCTCTCTCTCTCTCTCTCTCTCTCTCTCTCTCTCTCTCTTCTAACCGAAATGGTTGATCAAACCATCAACCATGGATGTTGTTTCATTGGACCATTCAAGTCATTCCATCGCGCGTGGACCTTCTTTTGTCTTCACCAAAGGACTGGACAATCAAGTATTCATTCTTAAATTTCTCTTATTAAATTCTGAAATCATGTGTCCTAGATGATGATAGAGAAATGGAATATGATTGGGAGATTGAATATGTGCGTGAGGATTAGGGGGATGAAGTTATGACATGATAATGGTTGTATTTGACTAGGATGTATGTGTTTTCCTTTCGAATCAATTTATGTTCTTCATGCTTGATGAATTTAATGGATGTTGAAGCATGATTAGATATTATGACACCAAAGGTGATTAGGCTTTTATGATCTTATTTTCCCATGGAAATCATGTTTGATGATTATGCTTAGTAGGATTTTGGTCATGTGATGGTATGAAATAGTTCAAGTGTTTGTTCATGAATAGATTAATTTCTTGTTTGATGATGGAGATTGGGATTATGAATCTACTCTAGCAATAGGGAGACCATGATGTAAGATTATTTTCTTGTTAATTCTAAGTTATATTCATCAATAAATTTTATTACATAAATTAAATTTAAATTAAAATTACTACTATATTTTTTCTTCAAAAATTCGAAACACTAGGGGATTTGGATTAGAATATTAAATAAAACTATTAATATTTTTAGTAAACGAAAATTTAAAATAATTTATTAATAAAATTTAATTATTATTAATAATTTATTATCTCTTCGAAATTAAATAAAAATTAATATTTATTTAATTTATTATTTATTTATAATAAAGCTATTTTTAAATTACCATTTCTTAATATTAAATAGGACTTAATAATATTTAAAATTCAAACCTTAGTTTATTTATTAGTAATAACACTCAAGAATTATTATTTGAGTCTATAATTTATTAACAATTATTTTAGAACCCCTAGTTATTTCAACCTATCAAACTAGACTTATTTTATAAAATTCTTCAACATCTGGCCTTAAAGCTCAGGACATTAACGTCATGGTTAGTCATGATTGTAACCAGTTGAGCTAAAAATTGTTTATGTAAGGCAGGTATAGCTTGAATGTGACCTTATGTTTTGTGTTTACCCCAGGCAGGGCTAGGTCAGCCTTGGAAGACTTTTGAGTAGAGCAAGCAAAGAAGCAGGTAAGCTCCTGCATGGAGTTTTGTGAAGACCAAAAGTTATTGTGGCAAGCAAATGCAATGTATATGGACATTTAATTGTAAAGGCAATTAAGGATTGTTTTTCCTTTTTATTTCAATCAAGCAGTTCATTTGAAAATTGAACAAGCAGTTTTACACAAATCTAAACTTTTTCTAAAATCCAACTTGACTAGACTTTTGGAAACCCTTAATTGCTATTTCCAAATTAAGCAAAGTTTGATCAATTTTCTCCCAAGTGGAACAATCAACGTTGAGTACTCAATAAGGGTAGACCACCAGGACTAGTCTTTGAAGGGTTAGGGTAAGTCTCTCAGTAGGTCGCCACCTCTGAGGGGTGAGTCCTTCCTGGATAGGACGCCAGTCCGGTAGGTCATGCCGGTCCGGGCTAGCAAGTTTCAGTCTTGTGGACTGTGTATTTCCGGAGTGGACAACTTGTAAGTTTGGATGTAGAGATAGAGAAGTATCTCACCCGGTAGGCCGTATACCTACCTTTTGTCAGCATTGCACAAAGTGTGGCATTCTGACTGTTATTGGTCATGGGGCCCAACGTGTGGTAACCCATGGCTACCCATTTGAGTGGTTGTATTTATTGTGCACATGTATTATTTGAAAAGTGAAACACCACTCTTTATTTTCAACACTTATTTATTGCTTGCTAGCACTTTTCCTTATGAAATAACTTGTATACATGAATTATTCTACCTGAAACACTCAAAGCACACACGGGCTTACTGAGATTTTTATCTCACCACCTTTTATGCCATATTTTCAGGAAGATCCTGCTGTGGAGATCATTAGCTAGAATGTTGCTTTGCTTGAAGACTCTTATTATTTTACTTTAAGTGTTGTTTGAGAGATTGTTGCAAACAATTTATTTTGGATTTGTGCCAGTATTTATCTTTTAGGTTGTAATAAATTTAATTTGAAAGTCTTTTGTATTATTCTATTTTCATGTAACATAGTTATAAAGACCCCTTGTCCTTTGGACGGGCGACATCCCCGGCCCTGATGGGCCTAGGTAGTGAGGTGTTACAACCCACATCAATTACCAATGATAATAAGTAATCAAATACCTAAGATGTTAAAGAATTTATCAAATAACTAAATTAACACAAAACTTTGAATCCCAAAGTATTGTTAAATTACAATGAAAACATTGAATATGTCATTGTTTAAGAACAAAAAAACAAAGATAAAAGAAAGCACTCATAGACAAACCTGTTTCTTATCCATTGAAGACTCTCTTGAACAATCCTCCTTAATTGGTGAATTTCTCTTTTAATGAGTGTTTAGGATTTTTGCTCTTGAATTCACCTTCCTTTTTTCTTGTGTTTTCCCTTGCTTTTATAGGCTTCTTTGATGCCAAATTCATTACTTGAGGAGTCTTGGCCAAGTAGGAATTGGAAAAATACCAAAATCAATGGAAAATTCCTAAATTCGTACACAGAATTTTGGCACTCTAGACCAGGCCTGGCGCCAGACCCAGTCGACCCACCTGGTGTCAGGTGCATTCTGTTTCTCCCCTAAATTTTGCTCTATTTTACTTTGGCCAACCAAAATGGACCTGGTGCCTGGTTTACATATTAGACCTGGCTCCAGGTGTGTTCTAGAAAATCTCCAATTTTGCTCAAAATTAACTCAAATCTGCAAAAATTCGTTAAAAATACTTTCTACGAGTAAAATGTCAAATTGGATGGAATATGCCTAGTTATTATAACAAAAGTATCTCAAATTAACCTCAAATAACTAGTAAAATAATGATAATTTTAGCCCCTATCATACCCCTACTTTGCTTTCATTTCATTATTTGGTCAATCAAAATGTTTGTGCAAAAATGACAAATTAACTAGGAAGAATAGTAATCTACACACAAGAAAGGTCACTCAAGGTCCCAAAATTATCTAAACAATAAGAAAAAGAGATAAGTCATGTATTTAATTGAAATCTCCCAAATTAAACTCCATATCAAATGCGCAAAATTAATGGTTTAATAGAAATTCAAATCTCACACTAAAAGGTTAGTCTCTATTAAGGCCACACTCTCTTGAGTTATGAGCCTTCTACCCTTAATTAGCTCAACTAATGAGTGTCACTACCTTACTAATCAAACCCAAGAGAGCATTAAAATCAAAAACCCAATGCAATTTTAGGGAAAGCTATGTCCCTATCCCTAGGGAACACATACAATCTATCAATCACTAAGTCCTATTCTTTCAACTCCTCTTTCGAGCTAATAAAAGAAAAGTAAGTAAAGAGAACAAATCATTTAGGCACCTAATTTCTAATCCTAACTCTTGAAATCATTAGACAAGGGCAAACCCAAAATTATTCAACCACACAATATAACACAGGTGATTAAATAATCAAAATAGATTTCAATTGTACTAAAAGAGATCTAAAATGAAGTATAACAAAGGTTCAATATTTAAAAAACAATGTAAATCCAAGATAGCCCAACAAAATCAAAACAAGATTATAAAGGGGAAAGAGAAAAATACTTAGACAAGTGAATTCTTCTTATCCTTTGTAAATCCTTCTTGAAGATGCTTCATTTCTCTTTAATGCCAATCTTGATCTTCCTTCTTGTGCCTTCTTAGTGCTCTCTAGGGCATTTGTAGGTTTCCTCTATCTCAACTTGCTGGTTCTAATATCCATAAATAGGTATATATATAGGTTGTGCTTTAAAAAAACCCTAAAACAAATCTCAGAACAATAACTTCTGTGACATAAACCGATATATGTTGGAGTGTACTACCTAATGCTAGTTTATCCATTTTTTTTAAATAGTTCTAGCTACGAACCAGAACCAGTGCCTATTCAATGATCTAGTTCAGTGTCGGTTACTTCTAGTATTTTAGCTCTTCTAATCTCTAAATTGAACTGGCACATGTTAGGGTGTACTGACAAGTGCTGATTTATCCTTTTTTTCACCTTGTTTCTCTAATAAATTCTTTTTATATAGTCTACACAAAACAAGGCAAAAATAAGAAAAGTGAGTAATCATCAATTCAGTAATTTTCCATAATTATAGCATAAATGGCATGAAATTAAATACATTTTAAGCACTCATCACTCCCCCACACTTAAGCTTTTGCTTGTCTTCAAGCAAATCACAAAAAAACAATAAGTATCACAAGCAAAAAGTGAATGATTTTTGGCAACAATGACACTCGTGATAAAGATATTCTTTTTCTTTTGAGATGAAAATTCAATCTAAGATTATCCAACCAAGCTAGAGTCATGCAAACTCATATATTTAACTAGACAAAACCATAGTCATTGAAGTTGAATTAAACAAGTTTATAATTATTTAATATTCTTCATCTCATCTTCTAGGTCAGGAATACAAACTAAGTGATTCATAAAAATTAGGAATAGTGAACCAACTTAAGTTTTTGAATTCTAAGCTACTACTATCATAAGTAATAAATAGAGGATTAGTACATATGCTCACTTTTGCAGGTAATGTAATAGCCTAATAAAGATAGACAAATAATGATTTTTAACTTTTATATTACCCTCTTTAGATTCTTATTTTCTTTTAGGGCAAGGTAAAGCAAACGCGTAATAAAGATGTGTAAATAATGATATTCAGCTTTTGCATTACCTTGCTTTGTTCTCTCATTTTTTTTACCCCTACCCACATTTACTAAAACTTAGAGTAAGGACTAGCTCGAAGATCATAGAATATAAATCAACTAAAAGTCTCTACTTATTCTCATAAATTTCCAAGAAGTAATGTGTCAGAATATTCATTAAAATATAAACAAGATTAATTTAAATTCTCATGACTTAGTCTATATCACAAGTTTACTTAAGAATACCCTAGTTAAGGCAAACCTCACACCAAATTTTTATGCTAAGAGAAAAAGAATAGTGATCCCATATGAGTCAAAATTCTAAAAAAAAAAAGCCCATTTTTTATAAAGAAATTCAAAGAACAAAAAATAAGAATAATTCAATGAATACTTGAAAAAAAATAAGGTATAAACCTCTCCCCCACACTTGAATTAGACAATATCGTTATTGCCCACAAATAAATATAGAAACACATCCAATAGTACTCAAATGAATAAGAAAGTGGGAGAAAGGGAAAAATGATATTTTCCAAGTGTGTTGAGGCTCAAATTCCATAGGGTGCTTGAAGAGAAAAAGGAAGCATGCTCCTAAATCGGACTTCCAGATAAGCTTAAACCAATCCTACAACATGAAAATTAGAAATTATGGCAAAAGGAAAAGATAAAGAAAAAATCTACAGAATAAAAGAAAATGCTAAAATACAAAAAAAAAAAAAAAAGGAAAGAAAAGAAATAGCTTGATTAAAGAATCCTCTATGTCATGGAGCGTGTAGTTAGTTCTTTGCAATTCTTTAGAACTCTCTCCATAGTAAAATTTTAACTTGTTATCATTCACTGTTAAAGTCCCTTTTTCTAGATGAGATACCTCAACCACTCTATAGGGAAACACTTTAGTTACCAAGAACGGCCTAGACCATCTTGATCTCAGCTTCCCAAGGAATAACCTTAACTTTGAATTAAACAAGAAAACTTTATCTCTTTCTTAAATTCCCTATTGGATGAGATGAGCTAATCATGCCATCTTTTCACTTTCTCTTTGTAGATTCTAGAGTTCTCATATGCATTTTTTCTCCATTAATCAAGCTCATTCAGCTATAGTATTTATTTAGTTCTTATAGTGTTGAGATCAAAGTTGATAAGCTTAATTGCCCAAAAAGCTTTAAGCTCAATCTCCACTGGCAAATGACAAAAGTTCCCATAAATCAATTTGTAAGGGGTAGTACTAATAGGAGTCTTGTAATTTATCCTATATGACAAAGAATATCATCCAATTTTGTGCTATAGTTATTAATCCATCTTTTTATGATTTACCACTTTTTCTAGAATTCTTGTTAGCTCTGTATTAGTCACCTCGACCTGGCCACTAATTTGGAGATGATAGGGAGTAGCAAGATAATGCAAGACACCTAAACATTTAAGCACTTTCTCTAACTGACCATTGTAGAAGTGTGTCCCTTTGTCACTAACAAATACTCTAGGAACTCCAAAATGAGTAAACAACTTCTTGAGGAATTTTATCGCGACCCTGGCATCATTTGTTAGTAAAGTTTGTCTCTCCACCCATTGGAAACATAATCCACCACAACTAAAATATATTTATTTTCAAACAAATTAGGAAAAGGCATCATGAAATCAATCCTCTACTAATAAAAAAAATCTCACAATCTTGAAAAACTGTTAAAGGTATTTTAGAAGCTTTGGAAATATTATTAGTGCATTGGCACCTATCACAATTTTTTACAAATCTATGCACGTCCTTGAATATCAAAGGCTAGTAAAATCTATATTCGAGGACCTTCCTAGTAGTACCATTAACTTGATAGTAGGCTCTGGCTGGTCCTTCATGACAGTGCTTCAAAATGTCTTGAGCCTCAGCGTGATCAACACATCTTCTAAAAAAATAAGGATGCTTCCAGAAATAATGTTTGATGTTGAAGAAGAACCTCTTTCTTTGTTGAGAAGTAAGATCCACCAAAAAAATCCCTGCTGCCAAGAAGTTGGCAAAGTTACAAACTATGGGATAAGGACATTTCTACTTCCAATCCATAACAATTGCTCATCAGAAAAAGTATCATAGATTTTTTCTTCCTTCAAAGGTTCCAAATAAGGGCTCTCCAGCATTGATAAATGATCTATAGCTAAATTCACAGCTCATTTTTTGTTCTTGATTTCCAAATTAAACTCCTACAATAGTAAAACCTAACGTATCGATCAATGTTTGGAATCATGTTTAGTAAGGAGGTATGATAGGGCCTAAATTAATCATATTTTTCCTAGTTATTTGAGGTTATTTTGTGATATATTTTGTTCAATAACTAGCTATATTCCTTCATATTTGAGATTTTACCATTGAAAAGGTATTTTTTGCATTATTTCAGATTTTAGGGGTAAAACAAGACAAAAACGTTGCAAAACAGAATAGAGGTGGCGCCGGCTATAGTAGAGGAACCGGCGCTAGTTGTACTTTGGAAAGGTTGCGCAAAAATCAAGAAAAATTGGCAAACAGACAAGAGAAACAGATCACAACTGGCGCCGGCTGTACCCTGATATAAAGGTAGTGCCTCGATTTTTGTACGTGATTTTTGGTAATTCGCAGAGTTTTAGTATTTTTCGACTTCTAATCGGCCAAGAACCCTACACTAATGAATTTAGGCACTTCTAAAGCCTATAAATAAAGGAAAAACACAAGAGAAAATGGAGAATTCATAGATCTAAATAGAAAATCACTCAAATCAAGGAGGAATTCTGTCAAATCAAGGAGGATTGTGCAATAAGGTCTACAAAGGAAGAAGAATGAGGCTTGTCTATGAGTGCTTTCTTTTACTTTTTTTTCTTTTGCTTGAACAATGATGTATTAATTATTTTATTATAATTTAACATTGTTTTAGGTATTCATGATTTTTAGAGTTACTTTGATCTTTTGATCAATTAATTATTCATGATTTTTAGGTACTTCAAGATCATGTTTGTCTAAATAATTGTTTAAGTTACATAATTCTCCATCCTTGACATGTATATATTATTTTATTTTATTTTATTTTTCTTTTATTCTTTTTTTTACTTTATTGAGTCGGTTAAACAATAAAAGAAAAGTGATTAATGCATACTTATTCCTTGAGGATCGACACTCTTTTGAACCTTATGCTATGCTTAATGATGAGTACGCTTGCTCATATGTGTAATTTGGGGTTAACGTTTTAATTTAAACTTGATTGAGAATGTGCTTATTTTTATATGATTTTTATACCCAAATAAATATACATAAAGTTTTTGGCGTTGTTGCCGGAGAACAATATCATGAAAGCTTAGATTTTGTTGATTTAACCATGTGCATATGTAAATATGTAGATATGTACAATTGTTCTTTTTGTGACAAGGTGCCATCTTCTGTATCGTGTGTATCATTGTAATCTAACTTACTAACTCTAACTATGGTTACTTGACTAACTTTGTCTTCCTTTAATTCTATTTGAATAGTATATTCTGGCATCTAACTATCTACTATGTTTAGGCGAAATAGCAAATTGGAACCAAAGGAGGTTTAATGAGGGGTAATACCCCCATTATTCTTCAAAGATAACACTCAAATCCCCAGAATCAACAGAGCTTGAGATAGCAATTTAAAATTTTGCTGTCCATGTCACGAGACATTTCCTAGAAATAGATTCCACCTTTGAGAAGTTTGAGGGGATGATTTGCAATATGAAAAGACAAATCTGGTTTTTGACTGACATAGTGTTAAAATATCAAGAACTAGCACCAATAAGCAAAGAGGAGACAACTGCGATCGCATTACGGAATGGAAAGGAGTTGCTCGATGTTACATATTGCAATCGACGCCAGTTGGAGGAGGAAAACCGGTGTCAGCCATCCTGTACAATTGAGAACCATGCCTCCAGCATGCAACTGGTGCTAGCTGAACCCTATTCTTCTCCCAGAAACCCCACTAAAAAGTCTACTTTCCAGCCTCAAATTCCTTGTCCTCCTTGTATACGCAAAGCCTAGAAAAATCCCTAATTTGACAAATTCCTTGAGCTATTCAAACAATTGCACATAAACATCCTACTCAGTGAAGCCATAATCCATATGCCCAAATATGCTAAATTTCTCAAAAGCATACTTGCAAGTAAAAAGTGATTAGAGGAACTGTCAACAGTGGTACTAAATGAAAAATATTCAGCCATATTGTAGGACAAACCAAATTTGCCACACAAAGAGAATGATCTAAGGAGTTTTTCTATCCCATGTTTAATTGGTACTCAGAATTTCTACAATGCATTAGCTGATCTATGTGCTAGCATCAATTTATTGCCATATAAAACATTTAAAAAGCTTGGCCTAGGCGAACCGTAACCCACTACGATGAGTAATCAACTTGCCGATAGATCTATCAAATATCCTAGGGGCATAGTAGAAGATATGCTGGTGAAAGTTAACAAATTTATATTTTTAGTGGATTTTGTTATTCTTGATATGGATGAAGATTCCAAAGTCCCTTTAATCTTAGGTAGACCTTTCTTAGCTACAACAAAGGTATTAATTGATGTTCTTGGGGGGAGGTTAACACTTAGGGTTGAGGATGAGGAAGTAGTCATTAAAATCCACAGAAGCATGCAACACCTTCTATCTTCTGATGATTCTTGTTTAAGAATTGATATTCTTGACGAGCTTATTTTGGAGTTTATGCAAAAATCAATTGAGGAGGAGTTAATAGACACATCAGTGGCATATTTGGAGGACTTTCATGATACGGATGGGATGAAGAGTTTTGAAATTGAGAAAAGCATTTTGGGGAGAGTGAAATCATCCATAGAGGAGCCCCCAGAATTGGATCTAAAAGACCTACCCGAGCACTTGGAATATATGTTCTTAGCTAAAGGACATAAATTACTTTTGATCATTGCCAAAGATCTCACTAAAGAACAAAAGACTAAATTGGTAAGTATGTTAGGGAAATATAAGGAAGTTATAGCATGGAAGATCACTGATGTAAAAGGAATTAGTCCATCCTTTTGCAGTCACAAGATTTTGATAGAAGAAGGTACAAAACCCGTAGTGCAACCCCAACGTAGGTTGAACCCATATATGAGTGAAGTGGTAAAAGGTGAGGTGATTAAGCTTTTAGATCCAGGTATCATTTACCCTATTTCTGATAGTGTTTGGGTGAGTCCTACTTAAGTGGTACCAAAGATGAGAGGAATGACGGTAAGCCCCAATGAAAAAAATGAGCTAGTCCCTATGAGATTGGTCACGGGTTAGAGGTTTTGCATTGATTATAGGATGTTAAACAAAGCTACTAAAAAAGATCAAGTGTCGTTATTCACTTCTCGCTTACGACTTTTTCCCGGTAAGTTGAAATCAAGGTGGTCGGGATTGTACTTGGTAAGTAAGATATTCCCCTTTAGCACCCTTGAAATTACTCACCCCATTAGGGGCACATTCAAAGTCAATAGCAATCGCGTAAAATGCTATGTTAGGGAAAATCTTCACAACCCTACTCATGAGAAGGTGCTGTTAGACACTGCAAAATAAACCTTTTTGGATTATATTGATGTGTACTTTTCTTTTCTTCTTGTACTATTTTCTTCCTTTAGTTCTTGTTTATTTTTCTTTTCTAGTTTTATGCTTTGGTGTGCTCTTTTGTATTTTTCTTTTTAGGTACTTGACAAGGTCTCCTTCTGCAGGAACTCAACTCTTGTATAGAAGAATTCACAATGAATGGAAGTAATTTCTTTCTTATCTTTTCGCCGTTATTTTTGGTCCATGGCATTTAATTCCTTGTTCTATTTATTTGGCCATTGAGGACAATGTCCAGTTTAAGTGTGGGGGAGTAGTTAGATTGAGAATTCTTCTATTCTTCATTCTTCTATAATCTTCTCGAAATTCGTCTTTGGATCCTTGTAAGAGAGCAAAATTTTCTCAAAATTTTTCTGATTTTCTTTGAGATTTCAAGATGTATTTTTAATGCAAGTCTTTGTGATAGAACTAGAGCATATGTTCTACATCAGTTATGGCTTATGCATGACTTGTTGCACGCACTTGGACTAAGTAGTTCTTGATCAAATGCTTTACATTGTTCTCAAATTTGTTTTTACACTAAAATTCATTGAGAATTCTAGAACTTACTTGAATACCTCTCGAGACAAAATAAGAAATACATTCATGATTTAACTTAGGATTAACGATAATAGGCCTTCTTTGGATAGTTTGAGCTTTTCAAGCCTACCTATTTGATATTATTTCTAGTGCCTATTTTGAGCCTATTGTTAATTTCTTTCTTAACACCCATTGTCATACTTTGTCCATTACTTCTTTCTGAGAGTTTGATTTATATTCCAAATCTTTGATTGCTCTGGGTGGATAAAAGTACATGTAGGAGAATGTTGAAGGAGAATACTTATGTAAAGATTATGACTTGTTACTTTCAGTCATGCATCAATAGTTGTGTTGAGCTGGGAAAGGAGAAAAGAAAAGAAAAGGAGAAAGAAAAGAAAGAAAAAGAAAAGAAAGATTGAGAAAATAAAACTACTAGAAAGTATTGAAAAAAGAAAAATTAACAAACAAATAACAGCAGCATGTGAAGGAAGAAGAGAAAAAGAAAGAAAAATTAAGAGAGAAAGAGAAGAAAGACCACAAGAAGAATGGTGGTTGAGCTGTAGGTATTTTTGAAAAACTTGAGTTCACATCAAGTCATTGGCACCATTGTTGAAATGTTTGAATGATCTTGTGAAAAATAAGTAGTGATGAGTTGAGAATGATTGATGAAAATGCAAGATTTGCTTGAACTATGCTATAATTGCTATACAAGGTGTTTTGATTTATTTTGGAATAGGAGAGCAAGAAGAGTTTGGAATTTCTTGATACATTGTGTTTATCCTTTTCTTGCGAACTCTCATCTTCTTTGATATTTGATTTCCTATGTCCTTTGTTTGACAAGCTACATTACATGTCTTTAGCCTTACATTACAAGCTTGAAAGTCCTACTTGATTTAAGTAGAATCATGATATGTCTCAGATTAGTAGAGGGAGTGTATAAAAAGTAAGCTTATGGACTGCATATTTTTCTTGAACTAAATTCTTTCCAAAGGTTTGAGAATATTGTTAAGTATTGGGAAGGTTCTACTAGTCACTATTCACTTACACAAGTCTTGCATTTGTTATGAAGGATGTAGTATCATGTGTTTTATTGTCTTGAATGAAGAAAGAATTAGAGATATCATTTTGAAATTGATTGAGTGATTCTGTGAAAACTTATGTTTTTCCACTTGTCTTTAATACTTTGCTTGAGGATAAGCAAAGAGCTAAGTGTGGGGAATATGATAAGGCCTAAATTAGTCATATTTTTCCTAGTTATTTGAGGTTATTTTGTGATATATTTTGTTCAATAACTAGCCATATTCCTTCATATTTCAAATTTTACCCTTAAAAAGGTGTTTTGTGCATTATTTCAGATTTTAGGGGTAAAACAAGACAAAAACGTCACAAAATAGAACAGAGGCGGTGTCGGCTATGGCAGAGGAATCGGCGCCGACTGTACTCTGGAAAGGTTACGCAAAAATAGAGAAAAATCGGTGAACGGACAAGAGAAATGTATCAAAATCGGTGCCGGTTGTGAGATTGTAGGCGGTGATAGCTGTGCCCTGATGTTAGGGCGGTGCCTCGATTTTCGTGTGTGGTTTTTGGTAATTCGCAGAGTTTTAGTATTTTTTGACTTCTTATCAGCCAAGAACCCTACATCAACGAATTTAGGAACTTCTAAAGCCTATAAATAAAGAAAAAACACAAGAGAAAAGGGAGAATTCATAGATCTAAATAGAAAATCTCTCAAATCAAGGAGGATTGTGCAAGGTCTACAAAGGAAGAAGAAGGAGGCTTGTCTATGAGTGCTTTTTTTTTTTTTTTACTTTACTTTATTTTTCTTGAACAATGATGTATTAATTATTTTATTGTAGTTTGATGTTGTTTTAGGTATTCATAATTTTTAGACTTACTTTGATCTTTTTGATTAATTGATTATTATTCTTGGTGTTCAATTACTTGTGTTTATTACGAGATTGGTTGATTGTTTCTTTCTATTAACTTGCTTGAAAAAGAGGTTGATTATAGTTTTGATTCATTAATTTCATATTTGTTGTCTCTTAACTTGCTTGAAAAAAAGGTTAATAGCTAAGAACTAGGTAATTGGAGGTTAATCGATGTCTGCCAGAATATGGATTCATTGGTTAATTTTATGTTTTAAGTTTGCCAGAATATGGAGATTTAATCAAGGATTATGTTTAATGCATCTTTTAGGTGAATTAGTTGAGACGGAATATATGATGCTAATTTGTCTAGAAGATAGTGATTTCATGGATTGAAAAAGAAGTGAATCTATCTTAATCTTTCATGATGCCAAGAGAATAATTTGTTATGATAATGATTAGGTACCTTCAGATCATGTTTGTTAAAACAATTGTTTAAGTTACATAATTCTCCATTCTTGATATGTATATATTATTTTATTTTATTTTATTTTTCTTTTTATTCTTTTTTCACTTTATTGAGTCAGTTAAACAATGAAAGAAAAGTGATTAATGCATACTTGTTCCTTGAGGATCGACACTCGTTTGAACCCTATGCTATGCTTAATGATGAGTACGCTTGCTCATATGTGTAATTTGGAGTTAACGTTTTAATTTAAACTTGATTGGGAATGCCCTTATTTTTATATGATTTTTATGCCCAAATAAATACGCACCAAGGTATTTCAATGCAGAATGATCAGTATACACAATAACTTTAGACAGAACAAATTTGAATAGAATTTGTCAAAAGTAAAAACTATAGCAAGTTACTTTTTTCAGTTGTGGTATAATTTGCTTTTGCTACTATAAGAGTCTTGTTCGCAGATTAGATAGACTGAAAATTCCTTTCATGTTTCTGCCCCAGCATAGCTTATACTGCAAAATCACTAGCATCACACATCAGCTCAAATGGAAATGATATTTCAGGTGATACCAAGATAGAGGAATCATGTTGGAATGTATGCCCTAAAACTATATATGTGATGTAAACTTGATGATGAAATAAATAAAAGTTTTATTCTAAAAAATTATTTATGTTTCTTTACTTTAATTTATGTATAATTTTTGTTGGAACCCATTATGTTTAAGTAAGTGATCCATGTGAATGGAAGACTTTCAAAGTAATGTATGAATTATGGGTTACTTAAAGCATAAATTTAGTTCTTAGCTGGTTGATCAGAATAGGAATTTGATCAAGACAAAAGCTATTATACTATGAATTATAAATAGGGAATAGCTTACCTTTTGCTGATGATTAGTCCACTCACTTCATGGTATAAGCATATTTGGAATACGTAGAATTAGACTCATAGTAGTGGTTTCTTAAAGTATAAAATAATAGAAACCCAAACTACTACAGCTACAGTGTAAACTTATACCCTATGGCTTTAGTATGGGTTAGATGGTGTAACAAAGTTGGAAGCATGTACTTTGATATATAGTAGATCAGATTCTACTCCAAGACTAAAATACTTGTATGTTAGGTGTTTGTGACTACTTAGTAAAGATACACTCATACAAAATAGTTTCTATGCTCCTAAATGGAGAAATCACCCTCTCGTGATCGTTCAGGATAATCTATATAACCCAGAGTACTAGGAATGTAACTTAGTAATTAAAATATTAATCCCCAAATTACACATATGAGCAAGTATACTCATGACAAGTATAGTATAGGGAATTAACGAGCAACAATACTCAAGGAACAACTACCATTAGTTATGTAACTGTTGGGTATCTCTGGCTCGTATCCCATACGACGCAGCGGAAAATAAAACAAGATACCTTCCCAGGACCCATCTATGTATGGAAAACAAGACATAAAGACAATAATGGTAATAGCTTTTACCTTTGGGTGACCGTCTGAAGAACAAAAATTTCCTTCTTCGAGTTAAGGTGCGATCCAACAATCCTCGTGATCAACCTGCACGTGAGTTGAACGTCTAACCACTATAATCACAGTGTGTGATTATCTCTAACAGTGATACACACAAAGGATACACTCAAGCACCAAAATTTCCTGTGCTAGCATAAACAATAATGGCTGCTAGGGTTCTCTTGTTTTCTGCAAAACGAGAGGGAGAGAGAAGAAGAGAGAATGTTAAGTACTACTGGGATTTTCGTGTGTTTCAACCTCAGCTAGGGTTTTCGGTTATATCATGCATATATACCTAAAACCCTGCTAAAACTGAGAATTCTAATCCTATTAGAATTCTCTAATTGTAGTTGGAAACATCAAGTTCTCACAATTACAACTTAGATCACAAATTATAACTAATTATAATTTGTCCACAACAACTTCTTTTTCTCTCAATCAACCCCACTATGTTATCAAATAATATCTTGAGCATATAATCCTCTATTGTGTGTGACCTATTAGGTTTCCCAGTCAATTGGTAGAGAACATGAATTAATCTAAACGTCTTTGAGATTAATAATCCATAATTAATTAGAATTAATACAAATTAATTCTAATCAGGATTACTTTATTAAATCATCAATTAATAAACATATATTCACATATCATGAGCAGTGTCTAGCAACACCTCATGACCACCCAAGAGTCCAGGAAGTTAAGTGGCTTGACATGAACCCTTCAATAACAAACTTCAGTGCAATTAACTCATTTCACCATACAATATCTCATTCGGTTTGGAGTATGGAATTAGTGCCAACTCTCTCCAGAAATAATTCTAGCCCGAATACAATAGTACTTGTACCAGGAACCCACTACTCTAGATGTGTATCAATTGGAACTGTTTCCAATACACAATTGCCTTGGCCAAGGACTTTTCGAGTAGTAATTCCTACAAGTGGCCGTGAGATATTCGCCCCTACTATTAGGAGTGGTGAATCCCTTGTTGACCATCTCAACTACTTTTATTTATCTCACAATGTACCCAATATCAATCCCAAAGGCGGCCCTCGATCGAGCTCCGGAGATTAGAATCAAAGTACAAAGCTCAGCAAACAAAGTACCTTAGAGATATTAAGTCTAAGGATACTTGCACGTTTACTATATTGAGATTATATCACTAGCACTAAATAGTTATCCATGTGATTATCTCAAAGCTAGGTCATCTAATGAATTTATTCCATTAATAAGCACCTATGTGTTAACTTTGAGTATTTCAATGTTCACGGTTATGAGAACCACCGCCTGATCAAATAAAGAAGTCTAACACATGCTAGTCTTAACGCATTAATGATGTCCTGTCTCATTAATAATATGACTAGGGACTATTTAAGTATCAACACCATCCAGTGTAGTAGGAATCTCATATCATGATCTCTATCATGATTTCCTTAACACAATGTTGTACTAGGGACTTTATTGAACAATTACATTACTTAAAGTAAACAAAAGAAACTGTAAGATAAATGATGCCTTTTATTAAAATAAAACGTGTCATATACAATGTACAAGTGATTGCCTCTAGGGCATAACACTAACAGTAACACCCTACCTTTTTACTTTTGATTGCTACTATTTGTAATAAGATAAGAATTTGTACCGATGTCCAGAACAAAAGTTGATCGGTGTAATGAGACGAATATTTTGGTGGAATAATATTTTGTCGGGACCTAGATGTAATTATTAAATTTGTTTTACCCGTACCCTAAATTTTTGGAAAGCCATTATTATTAACAAAATAAGAATTTAAGGGTATTCTGAAAAGAGAAATTGATTAGTGCAATGAAAACCACGTTTTGGTGAGAATTATGTTACTCGGGGTATCGGGGGTATTTTCGCCATTTCGAGCATGCCCGCGACTTTGACTACAAATTGACCAAGTAGAGAGGGAATTGAAAATTTTAAGTGTTACCAATGGATTTGAAGGAATTTTTGGAGTTGAATAGTGAATTAAACTCTTTTTCTGTTACGGATCCGATTCTAGTCGTTTCTAAAGAAAATAGAAAATCGCAGTTAAAAATGGACATGTGGCATTGTGTGAATGGTGGATGAAAACAAGTATTAAAATACCATTGCGAAAGTAAAACATTTGTGGGATTATTAAATTGCAAAAGCTTATTGAATAAGCTTAAGAATTATCCATTTAAATTAAATCCACCAATAGGAATTTAGCTCTAAAATGGATAGCCCACAATGTAATTTGTAACACCCCGCTACCTAGGCCGGCCGGGTCGGGATGTCGCCCCGTCCAAAGGACAAGGGGTCTTTATAACGAGGTCACACAAATAAAATAGTGGAATAAAAATAATAAAAATAATACTTCAACTTGAGATTTATTACAACCCAAGAATAAATCCACGAATTCCCAAAAGGAAACAAATCCATAAATAAAATTATCCACTCTCGTCTCCCTAAAGCAATACATAAAATCAAAAGACACATTCTCTTCCAAGGCAGATAACACTAGCTACTCATCCCCACAGCAGGATCGGCCTGAAATCATGGTAAAAAGGTGATGAGACAGAAATCTCAGTAAGTCCGTGTGTGCTTTGGGTGTTCAGTGAAAACAGTTCGTGGATGCAATGTGTGAAATCTTTATAAGAGAAATATTGGCAAGCAATAAATATTAGTCAAAAGAAAGAGTGGTGTTTTTCTCTTTTTGAAACCATACAAGTGCACAATAAAATCAACCACTCATAAAGGTGGTCATGGGTTACCACATGTTGGGCCCCATAACCATACAATGGTCAGAATGCCTAACACTTTGTGCAGACTGACAAAAGAAATACTGGTAAACAATGAATGATGTTCAAAAATAAGAGTGGCGTTTTGGCATATCTAGCCGTACATAATTTATAAGATCAACCACTCGAAAGAAAGGATTATGGGTTACCACACGTTGGGCCCCATAACCGGTCAGAATGCTTAACACTTTGTGCAGACTGACAAAAGAAATACTGGTAAACAATGAATGATGTTCAAAAATAAGAGTGGCGTTTTGGCTTATCTACCCGTACATAATTTATAAGATCAACCACTCGAAAGAAAGGATTATGGGTTACCACACGTTGGGCCCCATAACCGGTCTGAATGCTTAACACTTTGTGCAGATTGACAAAAGGTAGGTGATCGGCCTATCGGGCAAGATACTCCTCCTTCTCTATACCCAAACAACAACCGGGTGTCCATTCCGGCAAAACACAGTCACTTGACTGAAATAAAATAACTGCCAGCTCGGACCGGCCTGACTAAGTAGTACTGATGTTTCTCTAAGTTGAGCTTATCTTCTGGAGGTGGCCTCCTGCCAGAAGACTCACTCTTACTCTTCAAAACTAGTACTACCAGTCTACCCCCATTGAGTACTCAACGTAACATATCCCACTTGGGGAGAAAATGAACAAAACACAGTTCCACTTTAAAATGGCAATTAAGGTTTTCCAAAGTTTGGGGCAAAACTGGTTTTAGAAAGAGTTTTAGGTTTTGAGTAAAACTGCCCCTTGATTTGCAAATAATTTATTTGTCTGAAATGAGAATGGAAATAATCCTCAATTGCCTTTACAGAAATGGGTGACCATGCACTCTACATTTGGCTTGCCATAAAAATCATTTATTCATCAAATAGGTTTTATGCAGGAGCTTACCTGATCCTTGCTCATAACAAAGGTCTCCAATAGCTGACCTGACCCGCATAGGATAAATACAAACCACAATCAAAGTCAAGCCAAAGACTCACTTTCTCAAATAAAACTAACTCAACTTACTACAGTCATATCCCTAGTGTCCCAAGCTTCAAGGCTCAATAATAAATAAAATGGTTTATAAAATAATTCTAGTTTGATATTAAAATAACTAGAGTTTGGGAAATAGGTACAAAAAGTTGAAGGTTTAAATATTGCTAAAAATAAATTATGGTTTATTTGGAAAAGGGTCCAAGGTAGTATTAGGTAAAATAATGATTTATTAATAATTTAGTTGTTAGAAAATAATTGATAGCTAAAATTTGTTGAAAATAAATTTAATGAGGAAAAATAATAAGCAAATCCTTAATGGGGTTTGATTAAAAGATAATAATTAATTTTTTAGTAATAAATATTTTATTAATTATAATTATTTCCATAAAAGGCTTTACTTGATTTTATCATTTTAAATAATATATATATATATATATATATTCCAGCAAAAACTATTATTTATTTGACTAGAATATCACTATTTTATATAAAAGACCAAATCCACATTTTCCCATAGTTTTCAAAATTTTACTAGAAAAATCATATTATTAAATATTTTATTAATGAAATAAAATTTAGCTTAGGGACAACTAGACCATGATCATATTCCTATAACTAACCACAATCATGAACATATACAACCCTTCAATTCATCAAATCATCCAAATCATGCATACAAACATAGATCTCAATTTATCAAAACATGATCTAACCCCTACTAGCATAAATAAGATCATGGCTTCAATAATCCAATATGAATATAAATCTTATTCACCAATGGTGACATAATCTCTAGCATACTTCATCACAAATACTACCTATGACATGGAGACATGCATTAAATCTCAAATCATCATACAATCGACCAAGATAATCCATCCACGCATAAATCCCATCTCCTTGATATTCATACATACATTCATGCTTCAATCTCAACAATATATATATATATATATATATATATACTTAAATCCTATCGCCATCCACCTACTATCATCATCATCCTAGAGACATGAATCTAGAGTTTAAAAGAAAGGATTGAAGGTAATTACTTGGTTGATGAATGACTTGAAGGAGTTTTAGAAGATCTCAATTCCTAGATGTCTAACTTTGTCCATGGGAGATGGCGAAAGTATGTTCATGGGAGAAAAAGTCATTTGGCCAAGTGATGGGAGAGAGAGAGAGAGAGAGAGATAGAGAGAGAGAGAGAGAGAGAGAGAGAGAGAGAGAGAGAGAGAAAGAAATCATTAGTATGTTTATTCGCATAGGTTCTCATTAGAGATCAAAGTTAGAGAAGATGAAGTTGCTAGAATAAGTTTACCTTGATGGTGTTCTTGACCTTAACAGAAATTTCTGGTTTTGATCCGAAGTAGCAAGATGTTTGGAGGAGTTTAATGTTAATAATGGTGTTGATGGATTCACAGCAATGTGTAGATCAAATCTGGAAGTTTTTGAGTGGATTTGAGATGGTTTGGAGGGGTATTAGGTGTAGAGAAGAAGTAGGTGTTCTTGGTGTAGTGTGTGTTCTTGATGGCTGAAGAAAAGTCGAGAGGAATGGTTGTTGTGGCTGCCGAATTTTCTGTGGAATGAAGGCTGCCGAAATTCTGTAGGGTTTAGGAGGATGTTTCTCTGATTTGAGAGGTAAAAGGAAAGGTTAGTTGTTACAATCCTTGAAGAATATTTTTAGGAAGTGAATTTGGAAAGTAAATATCCTAAGAATATCTTGATTGCTTGGACAGCTTTGAAGTCTGCCATGGCTGATTGTTTGAGCAGAATTTCGTGGGATTAATGCTGACTTATGGAGGCTTATGGTGGCCGAAAGTAGGGTGTACAATGATGAAGAAGAAGTCTGGTCCCTTGAGCAAAATATTATGGAAGGTTACTAAATAAGATGGCTGAAATTTTGGAAACCAATCAAGCTAAATTGCAGGGATTTGTTTGAGAGATTTTTGGACAGCCATTAATGGAATTTCGTGCAGAAGTTCAAGGGGATCAATGGAGCTCTGTTGATTGAGGTTTAAAGATGGTTTTGACAGACTAAGGTTGGTGTTTTGGCTGGAAGAGAGATAGGAAACAAGCTGGACAAAAATCTGCACAGAAATTTCGCTGCACAATGATTTTTCTGGCAGATTTTCGTCTGCTGTTCAAAGCCATTTTGCAGCGAGTTTTGAAGGGGATTTCAGGGGTATTCAAGGCTGGTTTCCATCCTTCTTTATGGAGGAAAAACATGGCTAAGGTTCTGCACAAAATCTGGGAGAAAACAGCATGGTTTGGAGCTCTCAAAGCTGATTTTCGTACAAGAATTTTTCCTGTTTTGCTCCAGCTTGTGCAGTCCGAAATTGGGCAAAAAATTTCAGGTTTCAAAGTGATCCTAAGGACCATGTTTCTGGTAGAATTTGGGAGGGAATGTTAGCTAAAAATTTTGACCTTTTGAAGGTACAAAAAGCTGGAAAATTCTAGCTCATTCTATGAAGAAAGATGAACTAAGCTAGAGGAAAATTTCAGCAAGCTTACTAGGGGGATTTTCCTCTTGAAATTCCTCACAACTCTTCCATATTTTTTCAGACCATAAGGAGTCTTTTACCAAGACATTTCGATCCTAAAAGACCTCAGCACTCTACTGAATTTTTTAGAAAGAAAAAGGCTAGAACATCTTGATCAAACAAATGAGTTGAGCATTGAGAAAAATTAAAGAACAAGGAAGAATGAATTTCCCTTCAAGAATTTCGAGTAGAGTAAAGAGTGAAATGAGAATTCTCCTAACATGTCTCTCTTAGGATATTATCACCACCTTGTTCTAGGCTCTTAAGGCCGAAACTAATCCTCCCTAAGCAAATATAAAATTTAATCTAGCTAAAGCTTCTATGATAGAATTTGAACCCTAGACCTCAATAATCTATTCCAAAGCTCTAACCACTAAACCACAACAACTCTTGTTGCTATTTCTACTAGAAAAATTATTTCCTATTCAATCCACAAGCTATCTCCTTATTTTCACCTGGGACAAAAATTACCATTTTTCCCCTCTCACACATCACTCACCAACAAGACTTCAAGATAATAAAAATCATATTCAAAGCACATAGAAATCATATGAAAGCATATTTAATCATGAAATAAAGCATGATATGCATCCCAACCCTCTTACTCTAAGGTTGGTTTCGACTGGGGTTTCACATAATTAATGTTGGTTGACTTTGGACACTAGAATGGCGGTGGAAGGGCTGTAAAACAGCCAAAAATTCGTCCAAGAGAAGAACAAAAGGAAGGAGAGGAAGAAAAGAAAGGAAAAGGAAAGAAAAGCTAGAAAAAAATAGAGAAAAATGGGAAAAGTGAGAGAAGAAGAGTTCTTGGAGAGAAAGAGGAAAACATGAAGCATTTTTCAGCCAAACCAAGCTATAAACAAGGTAACATTCAAGCTTCAAGAATTAAAGTTGTAGATTAAAGCATGAGGATTACTTTTATATAAATTTTGTTGGTAAATTCATGCTATTTATGAATTTTTCTCAAGAATTCAAGTTTTTTTACCAGGTTGTGTGTGTTGGTTGGTGTGGAGGATTTTAGGCTATGTTTTATATGGTGATTAAAGTTGTTTTCATGAAAATTTTATTGGTGGATCATGGCTGCAAAGGAATCATGTGAAATAGGAAGGAAAGCTAGACTAATTGTTAAAGGAAAATGAATAGTTATTGTTATTGTTATTGTTTGAGAATGTTAAATTTGGTATTGGAAAATATGGTTTATTGTGCTAAACATGTCTGAAAATCAGAGGTATGAAGGCTATGTTAGTAACATTTGAGGAGGATTAAGTGATATATATAAGTGTTTGGATTGAAGCAGTATAAAGGAAAACATGCATAGTGAAATTAAGGTAAAACTACTGGGGCTCTTTTTGCCCAGTACCGTGCATAAAAAACTAGAATTCTGGTAACGGACTCATACAAAATTAAATTTAAGAGTCTTATAGTCATTTTGGTATATCATAGAGCCAATATGGAGTTGTGGATTGAAAGTTATGTCCAAAACAAAATAATGTGCCAAAGCAGCAAAATTCTGCAAAAGTTCATAATTTTGCTTGGAACATGGACGAATTTAAGAATGATTAATTGTGTGATTTTGGATGAAATAATTGGGTAAATACAAAGTAAATCCCTTGTTTATGAAATGAGAAAGGATGTGGAAAAATAAAAATGAAAGAATAAAAAAAATGACGTGAACGAAAGTTAAACGTTTTCCTTAACTGTCGGCCCCGTCAGCTACACGTCGGGTAACCATCGGGCACGTCGGCTAGACGCCGGCTACCCATCAGGCATGTCGGTTGGACATCGGCTAACCGTTGGCTATTATTCAATCGAACATGATTTGACCTGAAAACGATGTTTGGTGTAGGTTTGTCGGTAAACGACCAACAGAACGTTGAAAACAGTGGAAACGATGGTTGAATGAGCGTAGACAAAAAGAGTTTAGTTAGGACACGAGGTGAGTTCCTTTGATTTTTAAAACCTTTTCAAAGCTAGTATATTTCACTTTTTCATGAAATGCTTCCATGAAATGTTATGTTTTATACCTTTTTGGAAATCTCTGAATCTATTTAAGGTTTATCTGAGCAAGAATTATTTTATGCCGTTTTGGGCTTGATTGAACATCATAATTGGCTTGGAAACCTTACTGGATGATTAAAGTATGGATTTTGTGAATTTAGTCCTTTTTGGATTAAATATTCAGAATTTTCAGAAAAATGGTAAACTTTGGAATTGGGTATTCAAAAATTAACCAAAATGCCCTTATTGGAACATTTTATGGAAATATGCTTGGAGACTTTGAATTTAATCCTCTTTTGGGATTAGAATTCTGAATTTCTTGAAATGAGTTCCTTTTGAAATTGGGTTTTTGAAAATTGATCCAAATGTCCTTATTAGAATGTTTTATGAAAACCTTTGGAATCGGGTATTTGGTAAATGACTGAAATATCATTATTGGAACTTTTGTGATCATTTTACAAATTGGATAGGGGTAAAATGATCTAAATACCCTCGAAAAGTATTTTGGAATCAGGTTTGGATAAAATGACCTGAATACCCTTGGAAATAACTTTTGTGATCAAGTATGGTAGAAATGACCCAGATACTCTTGGAAATATGGTTTGATGTGTGAACAGAACTTTTTATCCTGTTTTAATATAATTTTGGAAAATGATCTCTCGTGATGAGATTGACTTTTGGAAAACGATCTTTTGATCCCTGAAATTATTTTATTGGCCTGATGTGCCATGGAATGAATTGATTGGCTCTGCAAAGCCTATGTAGATGATGATCTAACTTGCGAGTCAGTAGGATCAAATTCTGAAAAGTGTTGTTTTGTCCCAAAAATGTTTTAATTTGAAAATCTTGTGGGATCAGGCAACCCTCTGGCCTGATCAGTCAGAGGGGTTGGTATTGTTAACGTTGAGTACTCAGCAAGAACTTTGATCTTTATATTAGATCATGTTAGAGATAGACGACCCCAAGTAACCTAACTAGTTCTGGGGATTGTCTTACTCTAAACAGGCCGACGGGACATTGAGATAAGTCATCCTGGCTAGCCATTTAGCACCTGGCAATTGCCGCATTTGCGGGCGCTTCTTATTTTGAGTCATTCGCTAGATGCCGGGAGGGGACACAGTGTGTTTGACTTCTTGCCGCCTTGATGGTGGTTGACGTCAGGATTAGGACCCCTGGCTTATGGTGGCAAGTAAAAGATTATGTACTGCGGTACACTAGGTATGCTGCGATATACTTGAGTAGAAGTATGCTGCGGTGTACTTATTCCGGCAACGCATGGTTGAGTACTGGAGGCTGCAGTCTCAATACAGTGATACATGGCGCCGTAGGCAAGGTTTGCGGGACTTGCATGTGGATACAGGCCGACCTTCTGCTTGTGAAGTGCTTGTAATTTGAAAATTGGGACAATGATTTGAAATTGAAATATAGTTTTTCAAAAATGATTGAGTTCTAAATAAATTCTTCATTAAAGAGTTTTGGAATCATTTCTATTAAATAAATTATGTGCTATTCCACAAAAATTTGTGTACTCTGCCTCTTTGATAAAGCACTAGCACACACGAGACTCACTGGGTGATTTTTCACTCACACGTGTCTTTTATCTTACCTTTTTGTAGGATCCAGAGTTAAGTGGACCTACGGATAGAGGACGATACCACAATGACAGCAGAATAGGTCCGGATATTTTCCTTTTAGATAATGTACATTATTACTGACGTTGAATTGAAATTTTTATGTATGAGATTCTTCACTATATGTGTGTATGTGATCATCAATATGGGTTGTTATATGGATCTAAACCTTACATATTATGTTGGTTTTTCGTTATAAAGACTCCTTGTCTGGGTAACTGGACGGGGCGACACCCGATGTTGATCTGCTTTGGCTATTACCTTTAGTACAAGTGTTACAATTGGTATCAGAGCATAATTTTTTAGAACTGTGGTATCATTATAGGGATTGATAAAACTCTTTCATTGTGGAGGTATGACGGATATGAGTGATAAGAGCAAGTGCCCAATAAAGAAGTTTAGCAATGATGGAAAGAAAGAGATAGATGAGTACTCGGGTGTGAAATGATTTGGGAGGATTAGGATTATCCACCGAGCAGGTGTGCCAGGACATTTCACTTAGATAAGATCCGGCCCTGGCTGGCTTTATGCACCCTATCTTACTGGGAACGCATTTGACCCTATAGTACCCGCCATTACCTTGTTTGTGCAAGACCTCAATCTGGAAGGGACACCTACTCCCAAGAGGACGTCATCACCACATAAGAAGATGGGTGGCGATTTTGATGAAATTGATGGCAATATCGAATCACGCCGTTAAGATAGTGATGAGGAGGATAGTGTCCCCGATGGTGTAGTATTGTCTGAGGATAATGAGAAGGAATTTGGCGGGGATACTTTGGGAGTATTAGAAGATGAGATGTTATGTTTCGAGGATATTGAGATAGGAAGAGATCAGGAGGTACCCGAGGTGAAGGTACTTATGGTTGAAGAGTTTGAGGAAGAATTGGAAATAGACTCAGACATATTGGCTTGGTTACACCGTGATGTGGATGAAAGTGAAGGATTTAATACAGCTAAATGCTATATGATTCCTACTAAATCAGAACCTCCCGTTTCAAATAGTGATGATGATGAGCGAGAGGATGAGACGTGGATATGTGTAGTAGGATATGTTTAGTTCGGCCAGTGTATATGATTGTGTGCTCAGCACACAAATTTTGTACTGGCTTTGTGTTTGATGAGAATGAATATATGTTATGATCCTGCTATGTGCACTATAGCTCTTTTGTGCATGCTCTTTAAGTTATGTTATATCGTTTTACTAGCAAAATTGTATGAACTATACAGATGTCTCCTAAATGAACATTTGGATGATCATCATAAACTACTTAATATAACCCTGAGCCAATGGTGGAGGAATCGCATGTGGAAGGTTCCCACCTGGTGAATTTTGATTATTTTATGTTCTAAACCTTTTAGAAAATGGCTGATATAATTCAATGGATAGCTATAACTACTACTAGAGCTAATGAGAATGCTGAAATAAATGAGAATATGAGTAGGAGAAATTGAAGTGAATTTCGAGGTATAAGTTAGAAAAGATCTAGAAGACCTCGATGGCAGAAGAAAGGAAAGATGTAGAGGAGGGGAGGCCTAATTAGAGGACAACCCTCTTTTAGATGCTTTAATAGTAGGAAAGAAGGGCATAAAAGTTTCAATTGCCCTCACCTCTAAAGGATAGGAGGATGGAGTCGACTAGGAAGAAACAATCAGGGGTAGAGGTTAGACTAGAAAGAGAGAACCTAGACAAGCTTTTACCCCTAGAGTCAGATCTGCTAAACCAAGTAAATGCTCGAGTGGTTGTATTGAAGAAGATGGATGATCATGTTACAGTAGTGAAAGGTACACTTCTTACCTTTAAATCATGATGCTAAAGTATTGGTAGATCCCGGTTCTACGCTACGCATTCCTTTGTTGCCAATGTATTTCTTGATGCTATGGGGATAAAAAGAGGGAAGAAACTTCATAAGAAATGCTTGTCAGTACCCCATTGGGAAAGTAAATGAATAGTGAGAAAGTATATAAGGAATGCAAGATCTTAGTAAGAAATGAAATTTTGGAGAAGATTTGATATGCCAACCCATAGAGGACTAATATGCTATCTTGGGCATGGACTGGCTATCCTAGCATCATAATCAAGTTGACTATAGACATAAAATAATACAATTCCATTAGCCTAGGAAACTTATATTGGAAATTGAAGATGGGGTTGGGAGGAAAAGTAGTACTTGCATATTGGGACTCAAGGCCCGGAAGATAATTAAAAAAGAGTGTACTGGGCACTTGGCCTATGAAATTAATAAGCTAGGAGGGGTTAAGAAACCCGAAGAAGTTCCTATTGTGAATGAGTATTTAGATGTTTTTCTAGTGAAATTAAAGGAATTACCACTGAAGAGAGAAGTAGAATTTTCTATTGAGTTAGTAACATTGGCAAAACTAATTTCAAGAACTCCTTATTGAATGGCACCTATAAAATGTTGGATATCTCAGGCTCGTATCCTATACGACGCAGCGGAAAATAAACGAGATACCATCCAAGGACCCGCCAATGTGTGGAAAAAAAGACATAAAGATAATAAATATAACAGCTTTTACCTTTGGGTGATCGTCCGAAGAACAAAATTGATCTTGTTCAAGTAGATGTGCGATCCAGCAATCCTCTTATGTAAACTCCACGAGAGTTAGACGTCTAACCACTATAATCACAGTGTGTGATTATCTCTAACAGTAATCCACACAGAGGAATACTTAAGCACCAAAATTTCCTGTACTAGCAGAAAAAAATGGCGGCTAGGGATATTTTCATTTTTTGCAAAATGAGAGAGAGAGAGAGAGAGAGAGAGAGAGAGAGAGAGAGAGAGAGAGAGAGAGAAGAAGAAGAAGAAGAAGAAGAAGAAGAAGACGACGTTTGTTTTGTGTCTCCTATTTTCATGTGAATCACCCTTGGATTAGGGTTTCGAGCATATCCAATATATGTTCCAAAATCCACTGAAAATCTGAAATTCTCAAACGATTAGAGTTTCCTAGTTGTAATTGGAAATATCAAGTTTTTATAATTACAACTTAGACCACAAATTATAACTAATTCTAATTTGTCCACGACAACTTTTCTTTCTCGCAATTAATCTCACTATGTTATCAAATAACATCTTGAATATATAATCCTCTATTGTGTGTGACCTATTAGGTTTCCCACTCAATTGGTAGCGAACATGAATTAATCCAAACGTCTTTGATATTAATAATCCATAATTAATTAGAATTAATTCTATTAATTCTAATCAGGATTGGTTTATTAATTCATCAATTAATAAACCCATATTCCTGTATCATGAACGGTATCTAGCAACACATCATGACCACCTAAGAGTCCAAGAAGTCAAATGGCTTGACATGAACCCTTCAATAACAAACTTCAGTGCAATTAACTCATTTCACTATACAATATCTCATTCGGTTTGGAGTACGAAATTAGTGCCATCTCCCTCCAGAATTAATTCTAGCCTGAATACAATAGTACTTGTACCAAGAAGCCACTACTCTAGATGTGTATCAATTGAAACTATTTCCAATACACAATCGCCTTAGCCAAGGACTTCTCAAGTAGTAATTTCTACAAGTGGCCGTGAGATATTCGCCCCTACTATTAGGAGTGGTGAATCATTTATTGACTCTCTCAACTACTTTCGTTTACCTCACAATGTACCCAATATCCATCCCATAGGCGGCCCTCGATCGAGCTCCGGAGATTGGAATCAAAGCACAATACTCAGCAAACAAAGTACTTTGAAGATCTCAAGTCTAAGGATATTTGCACGTTTGCTATATTGAGATTATATCACTGGCACTAAATAATTAGCCATGTGATTATCTCAAAATTAGGTCATCCAATGAGCTTATTCTATTTACAAGCATCCATGCATTAGCTTTGAGTATCTCAATACTTAAGGATATGAGAACCACCGCCTAATCAAATCAGGAAGTCTAATATATGCTAGTCTTAACGCATTAATGATGTCTAATCTCATTAATATTATGACTAGGGACTATTTAAGTACTAACACTATATAGTATAGTAGAAATCTCATATCATGATCTCTATCATGATTTCCTTAACACAGTGTTGTACTAGGGACTTTATCGAATAGTTATATTACTTAAAAGTAAGCCAAAAAATTTGTAAGATAAATAATACCTTTTATAAAAATAAAATGCGTCATATACAATGTATAAGTGATGGCCTCTAGGGCATGATACTAACATATAATTGCAGGAGCTTAAGAAATAAGTATAGGAATTAACGGTGCAAGAATTCATTTGGCCAAGTACTTCACTTTGGGGAGTACCTATCTTGTTTGTTAGAAAGAAAGTTGAGTCACCACGGATGTATATAGATTTGTGAGGTTAAATGCAGTAATGTTAAAAAATAAATATCTATTGCCCATGATTGATGAATTGTTTGATCGGTTATGAAGAGTAGGATGATTCTCAAAGTTAGACTTGAGGCAAGGATATTATTAAGTTCAGATTTGAGATGAAAATATACTAAAAACTACATTTAACACGATATGGACTTTTTGAGCTTGTAGTGATGCCCCTTTGGTGTCACTAATGCTTACTGTTTCATAGATCTATTGCACTGGACATTTCGGCCCAATTTTGTGGCTATATTCATAGATGATATTCTAATGTGCTCCATAGATCCCTAAGATCATGAACTATTCTTTAGAAAGTATTAGGAAAGTTAAGATAGTCTAAACTATATACAAAATTTAGTAAGTGTGAATCTTGGCTACAAGAAGTAGCATTCTTGGGACATGTGATATCCAAAGTCATGAGTATAGTAGATCCTGTAAAAGTTAAAGCAGTGATGAACTGGAAATGTCCTGCGATTTCTATTGAATACGATGTTTCCTGGGATTTATAGGATATTATCGAAGATTTACTGAGAAATTTTCTAAGATAACTTCACTTTGAGTCGACTCACCCAAAAGTCAGTTCCTTATCTTTGGACTGGAAAATGTGAGGGAAAATTCTAGGAGTTGAGAAAAGGATTAAGCTCTACTCCTGTTATAACATTGCCAATGATGGACAAGCCTTATGAGGAGTACACAGATGTGTCAAAAGAAGGATTGAGAGGAGTATTGATGCAGGAAAGAAAGGTGATTGATTATATATCTTTAGGAAATGGAAACCTCACGACGAGAATTACATTATACATGATTTAGAGTTAGTTGCTATTGTGTTTGCCCTTTTGGAGTGGAGACATTATTTATGTTAGGCTGAGTTAGAAATCTTCACCGACCACAAAAGTTTGAAGTATGCTTTTACTCAAAAGGATTTGAACATAAGGCAAAGCTGATTAATGGAATTTTTGGAAGGATTTTAAAGTCGAATGAAATATCATCCTGGAAAAGCAAACACAGTAGTAAATTCCCTTAGTAGGAAGGCGAATTTATTAGCTCTTCGAAAGTTACAAATTCTTAAATTAGAAGTGTTTGTAGTAGATGGAAAAATAAGGATAAGTAATATTTCTATTCAACCTACCTTCATACAACAGTTGAAGAGAGAGTAAGAAAAAGATGAATAGTGCAAAAGTTAGTGCAGAAGGAGGCGAATATAGGAGGAGATGAGTTTCGAAAGGACAATGATGGGATTAATTACTACTGGGGTCGGTATTGTATTCTGAAACAATATGCGATGAGATAAGATGTTGTAGCGAAGGCACACTGGAATAAGTATACCATCCATCCAGGAGCCGTAAAGATATATTAGAATCTAAAACGGCATTATTGGTGGATTGGTATGAAAAAGGACAATTCGGACTTTGTAACACGATGTTTAATTTGTCAGTAAAGGAAAGCCAATCAACAATGGCCTAGAGGGTTACAATCATTATCTACTCCATCGTGGAAATAGGATGAAATTACTATAGACCTCATTACAGGATTACCTATGATAGTAGAGCGGCGAGATACTATTTAGGTGATAATGGATCGACTAACTAAGTCTGCTCATTTCATTCGTATTAATTAACGAAATTCCTTAGAGAAGTTAAGTGAAAGTTATATGGAGAAAGTAATCAGACTGCATGAGTATCCTCTAGTATTGTGTAAGATCGAGATCCTAGATTTACCTCAAAGTTTTGGATTAGGCTGCAGTAGAGGTATGGGACCACAATAAAGTTCAGTATAGCAGCGCATCTACACATGTATGGACAGACAGAACGAGCGAATGGAATTTTGGAAGATATGCTCTGGGCTTGCGTTTTAAATTTTGGAGTTAAGTAGATTGATAATTTATCATATGTAGAATTCATATACAATAATAGTTATCAATTAACAATTGGAATTGTCCCATTTGAAGCTCTTTATGGAAGGAAATGAAGTCCAAAAAGAAGAATAGGTGAACAGGATTCTTTGGGTCTTGAAAAAGTTCGACATGTTGTGAAGATAATTAATACCAAGTTGGAGACGGTTCAGAGTAGACAAAAAAGTCATACGAATCGACAAAAGAGAGATTTGGAATTTGTAGAATGAGATTATGTATTCTTGAAGTTGGCTCCAAAACGACAATTGGGAATCAAAGAACAAGAAAAGACACTAGACCGTACCTTATTGTTGAGAGGATTGGGAAAGTAGCCTATCAATTTGGAGTTACTAATAGAACTTCAAGTTATTCATAGCGTGTTTTATGTACCCCAACTTCAAAAGTATTTGGCTGATTCTACCCACATTTTGAATGAAGAACCCATTGAGTTGACTCTAAGCTTGAAGAATGAGGAAAGGCTTATTATGATCATGAAGTATGCTGAAAAGGAATTAAATAATAAGAAAATTCCACTTGTGCAATTATCGTGGAATTATTATGCTATGTAAGATGCAACTGAGGAAAACGAAAGCAAGGATATTGAAAAAGTATCCAGATCTATTCCAAGTTTTGTGGATGAAATTTTTGTGAGGGGAGAATATAACACCCCGCCTTTTTACTTTTGATTGGCTACTATTTATAATAGGAAGAGAATTTATACCGATGTCCAGAACAAAAGTTGATTGGTGTAAATAAGGCGAATATTTTGGTGGAATAATATTTTGTCAGGACCTAGATGTAATTATTGAATTTGTTCTACCCGTACTCTAAATTTTTGAAAAGCTATTATTATTAACAAAATAAGAATTTAAGGGTACTCTGAAAAGAGAAATTGATCAATGCAATTAAACGCATGTTTAGGTGCGAATTATGCTACCCGAGGTATCGGGGGCATTTTCGTCATTTTGACTGTGTCCGCGACTTTTGCAATAAATTTGACCAAGTAGAGAGGGAATTGAAGAATTTAAGTGTTACCAATGGATTTAGTAGAATTTTTGGAGTTGAATAGCGAAATAAAATATTTTTCCGTTACGGACCCAATTTTGGTCGTTTCTGAAAAAAAAATAGAAAATCGTTGTTAAAAATGGAGATGTGGCATTGTGTGAATGGTGGATGAAAACAAGTGTTAAAATACCATTGGGAAAGTAAAATATTTGTGGGATTAATAAATTGCAAAAACTTATTGAATAAGCTTAAGAATTATCCATTTAAATTAAATCCACCAATAGGAATTTAGCTCTAAAATGGATAGCCCACAATGTAATTAATGTTGGTTGGATTTGAACACTAGAATGGTGGTGGAAGGGCTGTAAAACAGCAAGAAATTCATCCAATAGAAGAACAAAAGGAAGGAGAGGAAGAAAAGAAAGGAAAAGGAAAGAAAAGCTAGAAAAAAATAGAGAAAAATGGGAAAAGTGAGAGAAGAAGAGTTCTTGGAGAGAAAAAGGGAAACTTGAAGCATTTTTCAGCCAAATCAAGCTACAAACAAGGTAAACATTCAACCTTCAAGAATTAAAGTTGTAGATTAAAGCATGAGGGTTACTTTCATATAAATTTTGTTGGTAAATTCATGCTATTTGTGAATTTTTCTCAAGAATGCAAGTTTGTATACGAGATTGTGTGTGTGTCTATTGGTGTGCAGGATTTTATGCTATGTTTTATATGGTGATTAAAGATGTTTTCATGAAAATTTTATTGGAGGATCATGGCTGCAAAAGAATCATGTGAAATAGGAAGGAAAGCTAGACTAATTGTTAAAGGAAAATGAATAGTTATTGTTGTTGTTTGAGAATGTTAAATTTGGTATTGGAAAATATTGTTTACTGACCTAAATATATCTGAAAATCAGAGGTATGAAGGCTGTGTTAGTAACATTTGAGGAGGATTAAGTGATATATAAGTGTTTGGATTGAGGGAGAACAAAGGAAAACATGGATAGTGAAATTGAGGTAAAACTACCAGGGCTGTTTTTGCCCAGTAGCATGCCTCAGAAACAAGAATTCTGGAAAAGGGCTCATACAAAATTAAATTTAAGAGTCTTATGGTCGCTTTGGTATATCATAGAGCCAAAACGGAGTTGTGGATTGAAAGTTATGTCCAAAACAAAATCATGTGTCAAAGCAGCAAAATTTCAGAATTTTGCTTGGAACATGGACGAATTTAAGGATGATTAATTGTATGATTTTGGATGAAATAATTGGATAAATACGAAGTGAATCCCTTGTTTATGAAGGGAGAAAGGAATTTGAAAAAGGAAAATAAAAGTATCGAACAAACGATGAAAAAATAACGTGAACGAAAGTTGAACGTTTTCGTTAACTCGTCGGCCCCATCGGCTAAATGTCAGTTGAATGTTGGCTAGATGCCAACTACCTATCGGGAATGTCGGCTAGATGTTGGCAAACCATCGACTATTTTTCAGCCGAATACAATTTGACCTGAAAACGATGTTTGGTGTAGGTTTATCGGTAAACGATCAACGGAACGCTGAAAATAGTGGAAACAATGGTTGAATGGGCATAAACGGAAAAAGTTTAGTTAGGACACGGGGTGAGTCCCTTTGATTTCTAAAACCTTTTAAAAGCTAGTGTGCTTCACTTTTCCATGAAATGCTATACTTTATACCGTTTTGGAAATCCCTGAATATTTTTAAGGTTTATCTGAGCAAGAGTTATTTTATGTCGTTTTGGGCTCGATTGAACATCATAAATGGCTTGAAAACCTTACTGGATGATTAAAGTATGAATTTTATGAATTTAGTCATTTTTGGATTAAATATTTGGAATTTTCAGAAAATGGTAAACTTTAAAATTGGGTATTCAAAAATTAACAAAAATGCCCTTATTGGAACATTTTATGGAAATATGCTTGAAGACTTTGAATTTAATCCTCTTTTGTGATTAGAATTCTGAATTTCTTGAAATGAGTTCCTTTTGGAATCGAGTATTTAAAAAATGATCCAAATAACTTTATTGGAATATTTTATGAAAACCTTTGGAATCAAGTATTCGATAAATGACCGAAATATCCTTATTGGAACTCTTGTGATCATTTTTCAAATCGAGTAAGGGTAAAATAACCCGAATACCCTCAGAAAGTCTTTTGGAATTGGGTTTGGGCAAAATGACCTGAATACCCTTAAAAATGACTTTTGTGATCAAGTACGGGGGAAATGACCCGGATACTCTTGGAAACATGTTTTGATGTGTGAGCAAAACTCTTTATCTTCTTTTAACATGATTTTGGAAAATGATCTCTTGTGATGAGATTGACTTTTGGAAAACGATCTTTTGATTCCTAAAATTATTTTATTGGCATGATGTGCCATGGAATGAATTGATTGGCTCTGCAGAACATATGTGAATGATGATCTGACTTGTGAGTCAGTGGAATAAAATTCTGAGAAGTGCTATTTTGCCCTAAAAATATTTTGATTTGAAAATCTTGCGGGATCAAATAACCCTCTGGCCTGATCAGTCAGTCAGGGTTAGTATTGTTAACATTGAGTACTCAACAAGGACTTTGATCTTTGCTCATGTTAGTGATAGATGACCTAATGTAACCTAGCTAGTTCTAGGGATTATCTTACTCCAAAAAGGGCGATAGGACATTGAGATAAGTCATCCTAGCTAGCCGTTTAGCACTTGGCAATTACCGTGTTTGCGGGAGCTTCTTATTTTGAGTCATTCGCTGGATGTTGGGCAGGGACACTCGATGCGTTTAACTCCTTGCCGTCTTGATGGCGATTAACATCAGGATTGGGACCCCTAACTTATGGTGACAAGTAAAAGATTGTGTACTATGGTACACTAGGTATGCTGCGGTATACCTGAGTAGAAGTACGCTGTGGCGCCGGCTGTGGAGAAACAGAACACAGGCAGCGTCGGCTTCGAAGGACCAAGGTGGTGCCAGCTATGGTCTGTTCCTAAGGCGGTGCTGCGATCTTTGGATGCGTTTTTGAAAATCTGGGGAGTTTTAGCATCTTCCAACTTTTACTCGGCCAAGAACGTTGTACCTACGAGTTTAGACACTTCTTAAGCCTATAAATAGAGGAAAAACACAAGGGAAAAGGGGAGAATTCATTGATCATCATAGAAAATCACTCAGTCTAAGGAGGAATTCTTCAAGTTCAAGGAGGGTTGTACAAGAATATTTTCAAATGAAGAAGAAGGAGGCTTGTCTATGAGTTTTTTCTTTTACTTTGTTTTCTTTTTCTTGACAATGATGTTGTAATTGTTCTATTGTAATTTGACATTGTTTTAGATAATCATGATTCTTGGAGTTATTTGATCTTTTGATTAATTGATTGTTCTTCTTGGTATTTAATTACTTGGGCATATTCTGAGATTAGTTGGTTGTTTCTATTGTTAACTTGCTAGACCAAAGAGGTTGATGATGGTTGCAATTGATTAATTTTCGCATTCATTGGCTGTTAACTTGCTAGACCAAAGAGGTTAATTGCTGAGGATTGAGTAATTAAAGGTTAATTGATGTTTTCTAGACCAAGAATTCATTGATTAATTTCATGTTTTAAATTTACCAGACCACGGAAATTTAATTAAGGATTGTGTTTAATGTATCTTTTGGATGAATTAGTTGAGACAGACCAAGTGATGCTAATTTATCTAGAAGGTAGTAATTAGTTGAGACAGACCAAGTGATGCTAATTTACCTTAATACTTCATGGTGCCGAGAGAATGATTGATTATGATAATGGTTAAGTTCTTGAAGATCGTGGTTGTCTAATTAATGGTTTGAGTTGCATACTTTTCCATCCTTGACATGTACATATTTTATTTTCTTTTTAGTTTTCCTTTTTATTTGATTTTCACTTTGTTGAGTCAGTTAAACAATGAAAGAGTGGTAATTAATGTTTACTTGTTCCTTGAGGATTGATACTCGTTTGAACCCTATGCTCAGTAATGATGAGTACGCTTGCTCATATGTGTGATTTGGGTCCAACGTTTTAATTTAAACTTGATTGGGAATGTGCTTAGTTTTTGTATGATTTTTATACCCAAATCTAAACACATCAAACCCTTCAAAGACTAGTCCTAGTAGTATTGAGTACTCAACGTTGCTTGTCCCACTTGGGAGAAAATTGATCATACAATGATTTACTTGGAAATTGCAATTAAGGTCTCTAAAATTCTTGCCAAAGTTAGGTTTTAGAAAGAGTTTAGCATTTTGTGTAAAACTGCTTGTTTAATTTTCAAATGGTTTGCTTGATTGAAATAAAAAAGAAAACTGTCCTTAATTGCCTTTACAAAACAAATGTTCATACACATTGCATTTGGCTTGCCACATTAATTTTGGTCTTCAAAAGACTCCATGCAGGAGCATACCTGATCCTTTGCTCTGCTGGGATTCAAATATCTTCCAAGGTCAATTTAACCCCGCCTGGGGCAAACACAAGGCATAAGATAACATTCGGACTATATCTTCCTTACATAAATAATTTCTTGTTCAACTAGTTACAACCATGACTAACCATGACCATAATGTTCTAAGCTTTAATGCTAGTTGATAATGTAAAATAAATCCAGTTTGATAAGTTAAAATAACTAGGGGTTCCAAAATAAATACTAATAAGTTATAGTTTCAAATAATAAATTATGAATATTGGTGCTAATAAATAGACTAATGTTAAATATTGAATAATACTAAGTCCTAAATAATATTGGTAAATGGTAATTTTTAAATAGTATTATTATAAATAAATAAATAATAAATTACACTTAATTTTTAATTAATAATTAATAGATAATAAATAATTAGTAATAAATAATAAAATTAATAATAAATGAAATATACTTTAATTTTTAATAAATAAATAATAAATAAATTTTAATATAAATAATATTTATTGATATAGGTAAAAGTTTTAATAAGGTTAATTATTATGGTCTACAAGGTCATTTGATATTAATTAATTTTAATATTTTATTTATATATATATTATTTTTAATAAAAGATATTACTTACCTGACTAGTAAAATATTAATATTTTAATTAATATTCTATTCCAAACCTTCCTAGTATTTTTGAATTTCATAAAGAAAAATATAGTAGTAATTCTAATTAAAGTAATAAAATTTGTTAATAAAAATAACCTAGGATTAACAAGAAAATAATCTTTCACCATGATTTTATTATTGCTCGAAAAGATTCACGAACACATTCCCAAACATCCACTAATAGGCTAATCTATTCATGAACATATATTTAATTTAACACATACTATCACATGACTAATTTCCTACTAGGCATAATCATCATTCATGCTTTCAATGGAAAATAAGAACATAAAAGCCTAATCACCTTTGGAGTCATAACATCTAATATGCTTCAAACATCCATAAATCTCATTAAACATGATGAACATATATTGATTCAAGAGAAGAATCCATAAGGCTTAACCATATATATATCAATTCTCATGTCCTAACCCCATACATATACTCAATCCCCCATTCATATTCAATCTTCCTATCAACATCTAAGAGACATGAATTCAGAAATTAAAAAGGATGATTTAAGAAGAAATACTTGATAGATGATGACTTGATGAAGACTAGAGAAGTGTCCACACGATTGAGAGTCTTGTGATGTTCGAAAAATAGCCATGATTGGCTAACATCATTTCGGTCGAGAGAGAGAAAAAGAATTAGAATGGAATATCAAAAATTGAATAGAAGAGGAAGAACAAGAAGGTTGTTCTTGTTTTATCTTTTTGATGTTCTTGAGGCCTTTAAGAAAAAAACTGATTTTGATCCATTCGAAAATTCTAGTTTGTGTGATTTTGTGTTATAAAGACTAGAAATGAAGTCTAGGGGTTAAGTATGAGTGATCTGGAGTATTTGAAAATGATTGTAGGTGTTTAGGATAGGTTTAGGCATGAAGAGGTGTAGCGTGTGTTCTTAGTGTTCTTGGTGTTTTGAGAGAGTTTGAGAGAAAAATGCTTGCGAAAATCTGGAATGCTGTTGGCCGAATGGCCTAGAATAGATAGGAGTTTCGGTTTTTAGCTAGAGGGAGAGAGAGAGATTAGTTTTTTTTAAATTCAAATGGAGGAAAATGAGGAGTTATTTGAGGTAGAAGATTAGCTAATGGTGATTGATCTTGGAAGGTCTCTTTGCTCTTCAATGGTGTTGGCTGAACAAGCTAATCCTGCTAAAATGAATGGAGGTTGTTTAGGTTATATGGCTAGCCAAAATTCAGTCTATAATGGCAGAGAAATTCTGGTTCCTTCACTTGATACAAGAGTGTTTTAATGAGGCAAAAAATCTGGAATTATTTTGAAGTTCAAATGAGTTTTGGATAGAGTAATCTTAGGAGCTTTTTGAGGTGTGATCATGGAGTCCAAATACTCAAGGTAAGTGTGGAGGTCAATGGTGTTCAGTCCATGGTTGAACAAGGTCCAATTTTCAGAGGTTTGAAGGATGTTTTTCGGCCTTGGCATTGAGAGACCAAGCTGGAAATTTTTTTGGTTTCAACTATTCAAGGCTTCGAATGATGATGACTTTTGATGCAGAATTTTTTGCATTTACTTGGCCCAATTTGCAGCTGATTTTTTAGGGTGTTGGAAGGTATTTTAAGGGTGGTTTTCCAGCCTTTTTTCTGGAGAAAAACAGAGGATGTTCTTGTTGATTTGATGACCAAATGACAGCTTCAATTCCAGCTTCCTAAGCAGTGAATTGTGCAGGGAGATTTTTTGGTTTTGAGCAGTTTGAGCAGTCCGAAAAATGCACAGAATTTTTAGTCTTCAAGCCCCATGAAATGTCCATTTTTCTGGCAGCAAATGGGTAGGATTGTTGGCTGAATTTTTTGAAACCCTTTCTGCAAAAATTCTAGAAAATTTCCAGATTTTCCTTCACTAAAAAAAACATGAACAACATGAAGGTAGGATTGAAGGTATAACCATGGTGATTTATTTCTCTTGGAAACCCATCCTAATTCCTCTCCTATTTTCAGCCATTACCCTATCCCCCAAGACTGATTTTTTAATTTCAAGGCTAAAGAATTATCACAGAATTTTTGGAATTAAAAGAAGAGATTAATGGATTATGGATAATTTGAATTATGAAGATGTTAGGACAAGGTTCGAAAAATTAAAGGAACAAGAATTCCTCTAGAATTCTTTTTAAGATATGATCACATGATCAAGACATTCTCTTCATGTCTCCCCTAAGACAACATTCCTATCTTTAAGGAATGTAAGAAAAACAAAATTTAAACATAGCTAAGACAATCATGAATAAAACTTAAGTGATGAGATTTGAACTCATGACCTTAGAGATTAAATCACAAAGATCTAACCACTTAACCACACTAACTCTTGTTCTTATTTTCTCATCCAAATATTCTTCTTATCTAAACCTCAAGCCATCTTCCTTTTTTAACCTCAAGCAAAATTACATTTTTACCCTTCCTACCCAATAAGTATAAATAAGTCATTTAACCTATAACCCACAATTCTAAAGCACATAAAATCATTCAAAAAGTATATTTTTATGCAGAATGATATATATGCATCCCAACCCCCTTACTCTAAGGTTGGCTTTAGGTGGGGTTTCACATCAATGCTCCTTGAGTAATTAATTTCTTCGAAGAAAATATTACATAGGTGCACTCTAAATAGTCATCTAACTCTCCATGTGTACACATTTTGCCTATGTGAATAGTCTCAATTTATAGGAATACAAGCTTCCTACAAAACCTAAATAAAGAAGAAGTAATTTCCAATTAGGCTTTGAAATTCTGTACAAATTCCACTGAAATCCACAGACTTAATTGCATTGAGCCACAATTTCCTTGTCTTTACTGAAGCTGTGAAGAACCGAGCCAAACTCTAGCCATGGAAGCCATTCTTTCCTTTTTGTTTGAGCGAAGTCGATAGAAGCCATCCAAGCCATTTTTTCTCTTTGTTTCTTCAAGCTGCGATGCTTGTCGAGCTGACTTGCCCAAGCCGAGTTCTTTCGCTTCTCTACTGGAGCCACCGCAGCCGCCAAGACCGCTGAGCTGTCGAACTCCTTCCTATCGATGCCGACTGAAGACACCCGCTGGCCGAGCTGTGGCCTCCCTTCCTCTTCTTTTTGCTAAGTTGCGGCTAGCCGAGCTACAACTTCCTTGTGTTGGAGCCTCACTGTGGCCCATATGCATCCTCCCATGGTAGCTTTCATGAATTTATGCACAATCAAGTCGCGAGTAAGCCACTCGCTGCTCGGTTACTCTGTTTCCTCCAATTCTTCTCTATTTTATGCTATTTTCCTAGACGTGGGCTAGCGCTGGATCAATCCTTTTAAGCTAGCACAGGCTCATGATGCGTAAATTTTGGGTGTATAAAAATCACTCAAATGTAAACCCATTTCTAACCAATTTTTAATTAAAACATTAATCCCAAATTACATATACGAGCAAGTATACTCATTACAAGTATAGTATAGAGAATTAACGAGTATCAATCCTCAAAGGAACAAGTACACTCTAATAACTTTTTATTCATTGTTTAACCGATCCAATAAAGTGATAAGATAATAAAAAGAATAATAAAGAAAATTATATACAATTCAACGATGTGAAAATACACAACTTAGACAATTATTCTTGAAAACATGATAATATATCACAATCAATTATCATTTTAATCTCATGACGGATTTAAAATAGATCCACTTCGTATACAATCAATGGAATTTCTATCTTCTAGTTAAATTAGTGAACATATTCTGTCTCCACCAATTTACCCAAAAGATGCATTAAAATCAATCCTTATATAAACCCCTATATTCTAAGTGATTTAAAGCATGAAATTAGTTAATGAATCCATAATCTAGCAATCATCAACTAACCTTTGATTACCCAAGTTCTTGATAATTAACCCATTTTTCAAGCAAGTTAAGAGATAACAAATATGAAATTAATTAGTTGAAGTTATTATCAACCCCTTGTTCAAGCAAGTTAATTACAAGAATCACTTAATCGACTTCATAATAAAAATAAGTAATCAAATACTAAAACAAATAATTAATTGATCAAGACATCTAATTTAACTCAAGAAATCATGAATCCCAAAAATAATGTCAAATTACAATGAAAATATTAATTACATTATTACTATCGAAATTGAAAACAAAGGTAAACGAAAGAACTCATAGATAAGCCCTTCTTCTTCTGCTTGAAAACCTTATTGAATAATACTCCTTGAATAATGAATCTCCTCTTGTTATGAGTGATTGGCAACTTCGATCCTTAGATTCACACCATTCTCTTGTGTTTTTCTTGTATTTATAGGCCTCATTGACACCAAAATTCGTAGTTTGAGAATTCTAGTCCAAGTAGAATTCAGAAAATACCAAAATTCTTTAGAAGATAACATATTTGTAGGAAAACAGAGTTACACCGACTCTGAACAGACTTGACCCAGTGCCTGGCCACTTCGACCAGCCTGGCGCCTTGTTGCTTCTGGTTTCTCCTCAAAATTGCCCTGCTTTTCTCTACTTCTCTAGAGCAGACCTGGCACTGGGTTGGGTAGCTTGACCTGGTGCCAGGTGGCTACTGGAATTGCACACTTTTTACTCGAAATCTTCTAATTCCTACACAAATTCATCAAGATCCCTTTCCACAAGCAATATATCAAATAGGAAGGACTATGCCTAGTTATTACATCAAAAGTATTTTGAATTAGCCTCAAATAACTAGGAAATTAGTGATGAATTTAGCCCGTATCATATTCCCCTACACTTGATCATTTGTTTGTCCTTAACCAAAACATTTTATTCAAGAAGAAAATAAAAAGAAAATACAAGCTTTTATTTTTCCAAAGTTTTGATCACAATAAGGCTTATAACCTCTTTTCAAACTTTAGAAATAAATCTTCCATTCATTCAACCATTTGAAAACAATTGCAAATTGAAGCACTTGATAAGACATAACAAGATTCTTGAATTCAAATTAAAAAAGTTTATACTGTAGTCTAAGAAAGTTATTTCACCCTTTAAGAAAAACGTAGATAACCTAAATTATACAAGTCAAGCTATCTACCAACTCAAGTATTATAAATCTAAAAATTGCACAACTCAAGTTATGATTTAAGAAAAATAATCCATTTTTTTCTCAATTTTTTCAATGACTTAGGGAATTGATAGCCTCAAGTGAATGGATTTCTCTTCACACACCGTATTAGCCCCCTTATATTCATCACTCATAATTTTTTTCCACACTTTTCTTTTCTTTCTTTTGCTTTCGAGAATTAATAGCATCAAGAAAGTAGATTTCTCTTCACTATCCGTATTGGCCCCTATAACCAAGAAAAAAGTTCTTTTTCACCTTCAACGAGGAAACAATTTCTTTTCAACTCATTGTTCTCATTTTTCAACTCATAATCAGTTTTTTTTAAACCAATCTTTCCACTCTAATTGTTTTTTCTCCTCACATTTCTTATCACAACTCAAAGTTAGGCAAAATTTAAACCCATAATACAAGAGTTAGCCAACAACTTTTTCCACATTCATCATATTCTCCACATTCAACTAGATGAGTTAAATAATACTCAAACCCTAATACATAAATAAGATTAACCCAAATTCTCAAGTCTTAGCATATCCCATCCAATAAACTATTTTAATATCAATAAAAATCCACGAAATGAATAACAGAATCCATATCCAAGTAAGATAATTACAACCTTGATAAAACAATGAAAACCACAAAAATTTTAAAAAAATGTCAGAAATTTCAGAAAAATTGATCCAAAATGTGTATAAATAGAAAATATATTCAATGCTAAACTCTCCCTCCCACACTTAAATTAGGCATTATCCTCAATGAAAAAAATATATAATGAAAGCAAAGCCAAGGGACAAAAATAAATAAAGAAGAAGAATAGAGAAAAGAAAATACTTCCATAACGGAGTATCTCCAACTATGTGAATCCATCACAAGGAGTCATTAGCCAATTGTACCTAACTCAAAAGAAACAAAAATAGACAACATGAATCTAGAAAAGGAAAAGATAATCAAAATAAAAGATAAGATAAGAAAAATCAACTAAAAACAAATCCTAAGAAAAGTCATGAATCATATAGAAAAATATCCACATGATCCAGAGTGCCTAAAGTCTCACAAAAGTAATGCTTCGCCCTATTTCCATTGACTTTTAGTACCATTAATTGGGTGAGAAACTTCAAGAGTATAAAAAGGAAAAACCTGCTTCACCAAATACGGTCCCGACCATCTTGATTTCAACTTACCCGGAAAGAGTCGCAAGTGAGAATTAAACAACAACACTTAATCACCTTCTTTAAACTCTCGATGGTGAGCAATATGTATATCATGCCACCGTTTCACCCGTTCTTTGTAGAGTAGGGAATTATCATATGCAACCATGCACAATTCGTCCAATGCATTCAAGTGAAGTAACCTGGATTTTCCTGCAAGATCAAGATCAAAGTTAAATGACAAGATTTCTCATACACCAATCTATTGGGAGTTGTACCAATAGGAGTTTTAAAAGTAGTTCTATAAGGCCAAAGAGTATCATCTAGCTTCAAACTCTAATCATTTCTCATATTATTACCCACTTTTTCCAAAATCCTTTTTAACTCTCTATTGACCACCTCAATTTAGCTACTGTTTGAGGGTGATAGGGAGTAGCAAACTTATGGGTAACACCTAAATGTTGGAGAATGTTGTCCAATTGGATATTGCAAAAGTGTGTTCCTTTATTACTAATAAGTACCTTAGAAACACCAAAATGGGTTAACAGTTTTTTAAGGAATTTAACTACAACCCAAGAGCCATTAGTAGGCAAGAGTTGCACCTCAACTCACTCAGACATGTACTCAACCGTAATAAAGATGTATTAGTACCCAAAGAATTAGAAAAAGGGCCTACGAAATCGATCCTCCAATAATAAAAAATTTCAGAAGCTTGAAAAATTTGCGATGGCATCTCATTAAATTTAGAAATGTTACTTGCACGGTCACACCTATCATAATTTTGAACAAACCTGTGAGAGTCCTTAAAGATTATTGGCCAGTGAAATCCTAACTCAAGCACCTTTCTTGTAGTCTTGTTAGCTTGGCAGTGATCTCTCGTAGATCCTTCATGACAATGTTTCAAGATATTTGCACTTTTCGCGAAATCCACACATCTTCGAATAATTTGATTCGCACAACACTTGAAAAAGTATAGATCTTCACAAAACTAATGCTCTATTTCGGAGAGGAATTTCTTCTTTTGTTGTACTGTGAAATCCTCCAGAACAATTATTACAACCAAGTAATTAGCAAAATCCGCAAACCAAGGTGTTTGAGAAATCTCACTATCAATAACTAGAAGTTGTTCATCCAAGAAGGTGTCATTGATGTCTTCTTTGGCCAATGGTTTTAAGTTGGGATTTTCTAACCTAGATAAGTGATTCGCAGTCAAATTTTCTACTCCCTTTTTATCCCTAATCTCCAAGTCGAATTCCCGCAACATTAAAACCCATTTTATCAATCTTAGTTTGGAATCATGCTTGGCTTGTAGGTATTTAAGGGCAGAATGGTTTGTATACACAATGACTTTGGACAAAATAAGATAAGAATAGAATTTATGAAAAACAAACACTATTGGAAGCAATTCTTTCTCCATTGTGGAGTAGTTCTCTTATGTCGCCATAAGAATTTTGCTTGCATAAAAGAATGGTTGAAAATGCTTATTTCTCATTTGTCCAAGCTCCGTGCCTACTGCATAATCACTTGCATCACACATTAATTCAAAAGAAAGAGACAAATATAGTGCAATTAAAATAGGAGAGTTGATCAATTTCTTTTTAAGCACATTGAAAGCATTGAGACATTTATTATCAAAATAAAAAATAGCATATTTTTCAAGCAAAGAAGTAAGGGATTTAGAAATTTATGAGAAATCAAAGATAAACCTCTTATAAAAACTTGCATCACCAAGAAATCTTAGCCTTCATGGAAGTAGGAGGAGGAAGTTTCTCAATTCCCTCAATTTTTTCTTTATCAACCTCAATACCTTTCCTATAAATCTTATGTCCTAATATAATACCTTCTTGCACCATGAAGTGACATTTTTCCCAATTAAGCATGAGGTTAGTCTCTTCACACATTTGAAGCACATTTTCTAAATTTTTCAAACATAAGTCAAAAGAATCACTAAAAATAGAAAAATTATCCATAAATACCTTCATGATGTCTCCCATAAGTCCTTCGAAGATAGCCATCATACATCTTTAGAAAGTTCCTAGACCATTGCAAAGACCAAAAGGCATACGACGATATGCAAAAGTACCAAAAGGGCATGTAAATGTAGTCTTTTCTTCATCTTCTAGTGCTATGAGAATTTGAAAGTAGCCAAAAACACCATCTAAAAAATAATAAAACTCATGTCCGGCTAACCTTTCTAATATTTGATCAATGAAAGGGAGAGAAAAATGGTCCTTCCTAGTTGCCTCATTCAATATTTGATCAATGCAAACCTTCCAACTGGTTACTAATCTCATTGGGATCAACTCATTTTTTTTTCATTTAGGCTCACAGTCATTCCTCACTTCTTTGGCACTACTTGTGTTAGACTTACCCAAATACTATCGGAAATAGAGTAAATGATAACTAAATCTAAGAGTTTAATCACCTTACCATTTACTAGATTACTCATATTTGGGTTCAACCAACGTTGAGGTTTTACTACGGGCTTTGCTCCCTTTTTTAACAAAATTTTATGAATGCAAAAGGACGGGCTAATTGCCTTAATATTCATGATTTTCCATACTACGACTCCCTTATATTTTCCAAATAGACTTACTAATTTTGTCTTTTGTTTTCAAGTAAGGTTTTTTGCTATGATCACTGGCAATTTTCTTCCATTAGCAAAAAATGAATATTCCAAATGCCAGGGGAGGTTTTTTAGGACCAATTCTAGTGGTTCATCAATGAATGACTTCATTCTTCCCAAATTGCTATTTTTGATTTCCTCAAATTCTCCCAACTCACAGCCCTTATTGGGATTCTTCAAATATGCAATTGATTGTTCCATCAAGTTCATAGAAAAATTGGCAAATGATTTCTGCACAAAAGCAAAGATAGACTCATCAAGAATATTAATCCTTAAACAAGAATCGTCAGAAGATATAGGATGTTGCAAGCTTTTGTGGATTTTGATAATGACTTCTTCATCCCCACCGCTAAATGTTAACTTTTCCCCATGAACATTGATTAATGTTTTGGCAGTAGCTAAGAAGGGTCAGCCTAGGATTAAAGGAATTTTAAAATCTTCAACCATATTAATAATAACAAAACTCATAGGAAATATGAATCTATCCACTTTAACTAATACATCTTCAACTATTCCGCTAGGATATTTAATAGATCTATCAGTAAGTTGAATACTCATCCTAATGGGCTTGGGCTCACCTAAGCCTAGCTTTTTGAAAGTTTTGTATGGCAAAAAATTAATGGTAGCACCTAAGTCTGGTAATGCATTTCAAAATGTGAGAGTACCAATAAGACAAAGAATAGAAAAACTCCCTGAATCATTTTTTTTAAGTGGTAATTTCTGTTGGTCTTGCAAAATGGCAGAGCATTCTTCATTTAAAAACTACAGTAGATAATTCTTCCAACCTTTTTTTTTATAAGCATACTTTTAAGGAACTTTGCATATTTGGGCATATGTATCAAGGCCTTACTGAGTAGGATGTTTATGTGTAATTGTTTGAAAACTTCTAAAAACTTCTCAAATTGTGCACCATTTCTTACGTTTTGTGTTCGAGTAGGGTAAGGCACTGGTGGTTGAAAATTTGAACTTTTAGCTTGCTTTTCAAGAAACTCACCAAGAGGGGCCAGCATTAGCCCAGCTTCTTAAGATGGTACCAGTTTTGTGCTAGGACCGGGTAGCTTCTTACGACTTCGTAATGTGATGGCAGCTGAATCTTGCGTTTCTAACCCTAATGGTGACTTTATCACTAGATCCACTAAAAACTAAATTTGCCTTTCCATGTTTCGAATCATTTTCTCAAATTTTGCTAATGTGTTATCTATCTTGTGATATCGTTTGGTCATATAGGTGGCAAATTTTTGCAATACCCCTTCAAAGGTAATGGAGTTGGATGGCCAATGCGTCATCTCGCGAGACAGGTCAGGGTATCGTCCTGTGTTCCAATTGGCCAAGTTACCTGCATATGGTAATTTGTTAGTATCATATAGGCATAGTACAATATCAAAGCAAGTTAGTTAGTTAGTTGAGGTACATATATACATACAACAAGATATGACACTTAGTTACATAAAGAACATATTTACATGTTTACATATAAATATATATACATATTAAAAAACTTTAGAGGGGGTGAATAAAGTTTTTGACAAATTTAAAATGCTTTTTGAAAAATCTATTTTTAAGAAACTCCTTCATATTTCAAATCAAAAAGACTGTAACTGCTACGACGAGAAGCTTTCGAAATAACTTAAAGATTAACTAGAATTTGAATAAGATAAGACACACGATGCAATTAATACAAGAGTGAGAATAAGTTGGTGAGGATCATCAAGATTTCTTTTGAGAAATTAAAAAGAATATTGTGCAAGGAAGATTACAGCTAGCCAAAATTAAATGCAGAGAGAGAAAACACAAGATTTATGGTAGTTCGATCTACCAAGATCTACATCTACTACCTTAAGCTCACATTTAAGGATTTTCAACCAAATTTCATTCACCCAACTTAACGGTGTCAATCTACACCAAATACATGAGAGGATCACCACTCTTGGTTATACAAAAAGCTCTCAATCAATCAACAATTCAAGGTTCAACCTAACTGGGTTTTACACCACAACCTTGATACACAAAGATGATCATAGGAAAATGGCTCACTTTTGTGAGTAGATATACAAAACAAATGAGCTCAAACAACCTTTACCTTTTTGAAACAATTTGATTTCACTTCGAAGTACTATGAAAATGAGATTTTTGTATTCTATAGAGCAAGAGTGTTTCTTACAAAGATAGGAAAAAAATCTACTTTGAAATCGAATGTTGAAACTTTTAAAAAAGCAAAAAGTAGAGTTCCAACAGCTAAAAAATGGCTAGTTTCTCACTGTCAGATTTGCCAGAGTTTTAGACTCAAGGATTAGACGATGGTGCATCCAAAAGGTAAGTTCAAATTGTTATTTTTTTCAGGCAGAATTGATTTGACATTGTCCACGGGATTTTGGATAAGGCTATTGGATGCAGAGTCATCTAAACTACTCAGTCCAAAATTCTGAATACTTAAAAAACTTTAAAATCTTTTTGTTTGAGTGCTACAAGGTAGAACTAAATTGAATCATAAGATAAAGAAGATGTAGGAATTTACACAAATAATACCTCAACAAAAATTCCTAGTCTAAGGTTCTTCCACAACTAATTCTTGGTATGCAATCTCTTAAGCTTTGTTTTCTACTTGATCACCCATTCTCGGATTTTATTGCTCAAGAGTTGCTTAGCTATCTTACTTGCACGCCTTGGAAGAACTAAGGTCAAACATGTCCTATAACATGGGGATCACATAAGTTAGTCCTCATCTATGTTTGTCATATATCAAAACACAAGAAAATGCCCTTTGAGCTAACAATATCCCCATTTTAAGTGATGACATACTTGATGGGATTATGATATAACGAATAATGATATGTACAGTACAGACATATTAGATTGAGAGAAATAAGAATATTTTTCCTAGAATATAATCTTTCATTATAGGACTCAAAGATTGTTTATCAGATTAAGATAAGAGAATTAAGCATGTACTCATAGCTCAATAAGCCTATAGCCCAACTAACCTCCATATCATCCTTCCTTTCATCACATGACTATTCCTTAAAAGAATAGCTACAATAAAAAATGTATGAATATGTACACGAAGAGATGTTAGTATATAACATATTTTATTTTAATAAAAGACATTATTTATCTCACAGTTTCTTTTGTTTACTTTTATGTAAAATAACTGTTAGATAAAGTCCCTAGTACAACACTATGTTAAGTAAATCGTGATAGAGATCATGATATGAGATTCCTACTATACTGTATAGTATTAGTACTTAAATAGTCCCTAGTCGTAGTATTAATGAGACAGGACATCATTAATGCGTTAATCTTAGCATGTGTTAAACTTCGTGATTTAATCAGGCGGTGGTTCTTATATCTGTGAGTATTGAGATACTCAAAGTTAACACATGGATGCTTGTTAATGGAACAAGTATATTGGATGACCTAGCTATGAGATAATCACATGGATAACTATTTAGTGCTAGTTATATAATCTCAATATAGCAAATGTGTAAGTATCCTTAGACTTGAGATCTCCAAAGCACTTTATTTGTTGAACATTGTGCTTTGATTCCAATCTCTGGAGCCAGATCAAGGGCCGCCTATAGGATGGATATTTGACACATTGTGATGTAAACAAAAGTAGTTTTCGAGGGTTAATAAAGGATTCACCACTCCTAATAATAGGAGGCGAATATCACACGGCCACTTGTAGGAATTACTACTCAAGAAGTCCTTGGCTAAGGCGACTGTGTATTGGAAACAGTTCCAATTGATACACATCTAGAGTAGTGGGTTCTTGGTACAAGTACTATTATATTCGGGTCAGAATTAATATATTCTGGAGGAAGTTGGCACTAATTATGTACTCCAAATCGAATAAGATATTATATGATGAAAAGAGTTAATTGCACTATAATTTGTTATTGAATGGTTCATGTCAAGCCACTTGACTTCCTGGACTCTTGGGGTGGACATGATGTGTTGCTAAATAGCACTCATGATATGGGAATATGGGTTTATTAATTGATGAATTAATAAACCAATCCTGATTAGAATCAATATGATTAATTCTAATTAATCTCAAAGACGTTTGGATTAATTTATGTCTGCTACCAATTGACTGGGAAACCTAATAGGTCACACACAATAGAGGATTATATACTCATGATGTAATTTGATAACATAGTGGGGTTAATTGCGAGAAAGAGAAGTTGTTATGGCCAAACTATAATTAGTTATAATTTATGGGTCAAATTGTAATTGTACTTGATGTTTCCAATTTCAATTAGGGAATTCTAATTGTTTTAGAATTCTCAATTTTTGGTAATATTTTCGTGACATATAGGATATGCACGAAATTCCTAAGGTGTGAAACACATGGAATAGCTTCCAAAACCTTCTTCTTCTTCTTCTTCTTCTTCTTCTTCTTCTTCTCTCTCTCTCTCTCGTGGTTCTTGAGCAACCAAGAAAAACCCTAGCCACCATCTTGTTCATGCTAGCACATAAATATCTCGGTACTTGAGTGTGATCCTCTGTGTGGATTTCTATTAGAGATAATCACACACTGTGATTATAGTGGTTAGATGTTCAACTCTCACGGTGTTTGATCAAGAGGATTGCTAGATTGCACCTCGACTTGAAGAAGAAAATTTTTGTTTTTCTTACGATAAAAGAAAGGTAAAAAGTTGTTACCTTTGATCTCTTTATGCCTTGTTTTCCACACATATGTGGATCCTGGGTTGGTATCTTGTTTTATTTTGCCGTTGCACCATATATGATATGCATGAGATACCTAACAAGAGGTATAGAAAATAAATCATAAGATGAGATGCTCCCCCTTAATATGTGCATATATGAACATATGTAAGATATGAGATTAAGAAGTGCATTTTGAGATAAAACTAGATTCAAACTTTGGACTTCCAAAATGTGCATCCAAAACTAAGTGGAGTGAAACTATGGAACTTTTGGACATTAGGTTTTGGATGTCCAAAACATATGTCAAAAATAGGGTAAAGTTAGATAGAAACTGTCTCCTCTTTAAAACTCATTTTTGGACTAGACTTTTAGATCAAGAAAATGTATGTCTAAAACTCCCCTGTATATGTCCAAGAAACAAAGCATTTTTAGAAATTTTGTTATAGCCCAGTTTTCTCAAGAAATTTCAGACTTCAAGGAAACTTTTGAGCAATAAAAGATATTTGAATAACTATCCTTATTATTTGAGATTTTTAACATAGACCATATCATAATAGCTTTCAAAATAGATTGTTCAACAACCCTATTCTCAATGATACCCTTAAACACACTTCAAACTCCTTTGACCGAAATAGGATATCGAACTCATTTTCATTGAATCACTTCAATTTTCTTAGACCACAGGAAACTATGATCATAATCAATCAAAAATCATGAATCATAAATAAATATGCCACGGGTACATAATCATAAACCATAGTTTATATAGACAAAAAATTAGCACAACATGCTAGTTTGATCAAACCCAAATTCCAACATGAATTCCATAAACTGTTTCACAGGATCTTAGGGAATATTCAGATTCTATAGACAAGTACAATGCGGTTTGAAGCACAATAACTATTTCCAATCCATTGCACAGCAACGCACAACAACGTCTTGCAGTTTATTCAACATCAGTCCATAATATAACAATGCATAAATCAATAAGAACTATCACAACACAATCAAAGTAGTGCATAATTCCAACAGTATATCAAAACTAGCAACTAGCACAACATTTGCATAATTCCAACAGCATATCACAACTAGCAACTAGCACAACATCTTTATACTATTAGCTAGCAACTTAGCACAACATAGCACAGTCAGTGCTCAATCACAATCCCAACTGCCATTTTTCTCCCCCTTTTGTCATCAATCAAAATGTAGAATAAGGAGAATGAAAAGTAAATATCGAGGATATAAAGCAGAGTAAGTTATATATTAAGCAGAGAAGGTAGCTATAAAAAAAAACGAGATAAAACGTTCAAATACTGGGGTAGAAACAAAAATTATTCAATGGAAAAGTAGTAAAGAGCTTCTGATAGAGGGGGGGTCTAGGAATCAATCCACTGCATTGATTATTTAGGAAATATGAACAGTCTCGATCTTGGACCAGACACCCTTTCTGGAATATTGTCCAACAAGCCTACTAGACTTCGGCTTAACTACCATATGCTTCTGTCTCTTTCCAAATAAGACAGGGATTTCAGTAGAGGCAGCAGGGGGTGTTGATTCATGCTGATATGGGGATGGCAGCCTTCCTTGACAGTGGCTACCATTTTTTCATTCTACTGCTCTTTCATAGCTTCTTCTTCCGCAGTGGCAGGTTGTTCTTTAGTTACCTTTTATGGGGATGGTGCTGATGAAGCAAGTATTATTTCATCCTTCTTAGCCTTATCTTCCACTACAGTTGGCCTATTTCCAAGAATCTAAATTTCTAAACTGAGGCTATCCACCTTGAGAGCTAGTAAATTAATTGTGTACAGAATGTTTTCATTGATGCCTTTATCCTGAGTCCTCTGTTTGCCCTTTGTAGAGGATTCTTCTTGAGGTTCGACCTCAACCTTTCTCCTTACTCCGGTAGATGGGGCACTCTTGCCTTCAGCCTTTACCTTTAATAGCTTTTCTTTTTCATCATCAGCTGCATCTCGAAGCAACTTCCACTCATTGTCCAATCTCACATATCTCATTCGTTCAAATGACTCAAAGCTGTACATATTTATTTTTCAAGGCGCAGGGGTGATAGAATTCAGATCAACACCAAAATGCCTAAGCACCTTAGTTAATAGGTTTCCATAAGGCAGGGCTTTGCTGGAGGTATTGCTGGTTTGCATAATCAACTTGGCAGTAAGATGCCCAAAACTTATTAGCCTGTTTTCAGTTAGCGCCAACATAATCTCTATTTGCATAATGTTGATAGAAGTTTTGTGTCCAAAGCTTACAACCACCATGGTTGAAATCATGTGGTGTAGGATCCAACCTTGTCTATTTAGTGATTTCGTGTTTCGATCACTCGAGTTCTTAAAACTCTTCTCGCCAGTACATATACTTTCAAATTTCCCTATATCAAATAGATCAGTTCCTTCTAGGAACTTGTTTTGTTCAAAATATTGAATCCTGCCATCTCTGATTTCACATATTCTATTTAATAGACGGTGATCAAACTCAAAATTTTTACTCCTAACTCTAAAGGTGTACCATCGGACCATGAACCCTCATTTGATTTCCTCTAATCGGCCTTTTCTCAAGTTAACTTAAAATTCCTAAATGAGTGAGGTAAATAGTTTTTCATCAACAGATAACAAAGCTCCCCACCCAAAAAACTCAAACATATTTAACACATTTGAAAGATACAGAAAATATGCTGGATTTACACGATAGCCAACAATCACTGTTCGATTTCTCGAAACTCATTCATTAAAAACAGACTCACTTTTAGAATCTAAAAAGTGAGGTTCCTGGGGTTTCAAAACTTTCTTGTTCGGAGATGATTTAGAAGAGTTGTTTTGAGATGTCGAGAGTTCTAGAGCAGCTTCTTTTCCCTTTTCCATTACTATCGATTTCTTCTACATCATTGAAGTGATTTTTCTTGCCATTGTAGTCAGAGGATGAAGGTTTGGACTCTTGGTTGTTCAAAGAGAAGCTTAGAAGAATTTGAGGGAAGAATGATGAAGTATGGTTGGTTTCAGAATTCGGGAGAGAGGAGAGAGAATAAATCTTTTATGAGTTCCTAGTAAGTTGTGATAGTAAGTACACTCTAATATATTGGAAAAAAGCTTTTCATCAGAGATTTCAAAAGGTGGCATGAGAAAAGTACTACTCTTTTGAAATGTTATTCAAAAAGAATAATCTGGAAGCAGTTATTCTTGAATGATATACGAAGCATCAGAGGTGATTCTATTTTAGATTCAGGCTTGATCCGAAATGTTCATCCAAAAAGGAACTCCTTCAAGAGAGAGTTTTGGACGTGAGTTTTGGATTTATTCTCTGAGATACTGCATTCAAAATCATCATCCAAAAGTTGCATCTTTAATGGTTCTGTAAACAAAAACAATAATTCTTTGGCAAATATGTCAATCACATGATCTTTGTAATTCCTAAACCTCTTCTCAGATTAGTGAACCTTTCTTCACCCAGAGGTTTTGTGAAAACGTCTGCACGTTATTCATTAGTTGGGATATATTCAACACATACATCTTGTTTGAGCACATGAACCCTAATAAAATGATATTTAACCTCGATATGCTTGGTCCTAGAATGTTGAATATGATTTTTTGTTAAGTTGATTACACTTTAGTCATCACATAACATAGGCACGCAATCAAAATTGAGACTAAAATTAAGCAATGTATTTTTCATCTACAGAATTTGTGCATAGCAACTCCCTGCTACAATGTATTCAGCCTGATTGTGGATAAGAATACACAAGCCTACTTTTTGCTATGCTATGATACTAGAGAGTGTCCTAGAAATTGGCAGTGCTCGCTAGTGCTTTTTCGTTCTACTTTACAGCCTACATAGTCTGCATCGTTCTAGCCAATAAGATCAAATGTGTTAGTACACGGATAGCATAAGACATAATAATGTATTCTAGCCAAATATCTAAAGATGCATTTCACAATACATAAGTGAGATTACTTTGGGCACGATTGAAATCTTGTACAAAGACAAACTGAAAACATAATGTCTGGCCGGCTAACAGCAAAATATAGTAAACTGCCAATCATACCTCTGTATTTTGATTCATCTACCTTCTTACCATTTTCATTCTTGTCAAGCTTTAGAGGTGTGCTCATAGGTGTGCTGATTTCTTTAGTTTCGTTTATACCAAACCTTTTGACCAGTTCCTTAGTGTAATTAGCTTGACTTAGGAAAATTTCATCCTTGGTTTGTTTGATTTGCAGCCCAAGGAAGAAGTTGAGTTCTCTTATCATGCTCATCTCAAATTCTGGCTACATAATCTTAGCAAACATCTTGCACAAGGAGTCATTAGTAGCACCAAAAATGATATCATCAATACAAATTTGAATAATAAGAAGATCATCAGAATTTTCTAATTTAATAAATAGGGTAGTATAAATCAAGCCTGTTGAAAAACCTTTTCAGAGCAAGAATCCACTCAACTTTTCATACCACGCTCGTAGGGCTTGTTTTAAATCATAAAGAGCCTTTGAGAGTTTGAAAACGTAATTTGAAAAGTGCTCATGAATAAAACCCGGAGGTTGTTCTACAAATACTTCATCTTCAATAAAACCATTTAAAAATGCACTTTTAATATCCATTTGATAAAGCATGAAATTTTTAAAAGATACAAAAGCAAAAAGAATTCTTATGGACTCTAATCTAGCAATGGGAGCAAATGTTTCATCATAATCAATGCCCTCTTCTTGATTGAATCATTGGGTAACAAGTCTAGCTTTATTTTAATTATCACTCCATTTTCATCAAGTGTGTTTATGAAAACCTACTTGGTATCAATAACCGAATGATCAAGTGGTTTAGGGACGAGTTTCCAAACTTGATTTCTTTCAAATTAGTTCAGCTCTTCTTGCATAACCATTATCCAAAAATCATCATGTAAGGCCACATCAATATAGTTAGGTTTATACTAGAGAGTAGAGCAAAATTGTCTATAAAATACCATCTAGTTTTAACTCCACAGCTAGGATCATCAACGATTTCTTCATTTGGATGACCTATTTTGTACTTCCAATCTCTTAGTAGTCCTTGATCCGTGAGCTCTTCAGTTTCTTCCTTGCTTTGTTCAACCTGCTACTCTTCAAATTTTTCTTCTTTGGCATGAATTTCAAGCGGTGTGCTTTGTGTTGTTCTTTCCCTCTTGTGTTTAAAGTTCCTACATTATCATCATCTTTTCCTGATGTATAAATGTTAGATTCATCAAAGACGACATGTACGAATTCTTCCACATAAAAAGTTCTCTTATTGTACACTCTATATGCCTTTTTATTGGAAGAGTATCCAAGAAATACAGCCTCACCGGATTTGCTATCAAATTTTCTAAGATTATCTCGGGTATTAACTTGTAGCCAAATATTTTAAAGTAGGAAACTAATCAAGTTTTATCAAACATAAACTCAAAGGGTATTTTTCTCAAAAAAGGTCTCAACATTACCCGGTTTACAATATAACACATTATATTCACAGCTTCAGCTGAAAATTTTTTTGAAAGAGAGTTTTCACAAATCATGGATCTTGCCATTTCTTGCAAGGTTCAATTTTTCCTCTCAACAACACCATTCTGTTGGGGGGTTTTAGCAACTGAAAAGTTGTGAAAAACTCTATTTTCATCATAAAAGTGTGTAAACTCACTGTTGGAAAATTCTCTACCATTGTCACTCCTAATGGAAATCAGTTTTCATCTAATAGAATTTTGGACGAGCTTGAATAATTTTGAGAATTTAGAAAACGCTTCATCTTTTTGTCCAAGAAACAAAGTCCAAATAAATCTTAAAAAACCATCTATTAAAACATAAGCATACCTCTTACCGCCAAGGCTTGTGGTCCTCATTAGTCCAAATAAATCCATAGTATTAGTTCAGGAGGTTTTGTAGTAGAAATATTTTCTTGGATTTGAAAGAAGTTTTTATTTGTTTTCCAAATTGGAATGCATCACGTATTTTGCTTTTATCAAACTTTATTTTGGACAGTCTCCTAACAAGCTCTTTTGAAGATAATTTGTTTAGAAAATCAAATGATACATGACCTAGTTTTCTATGCCAAAGATAACCATCATTGTCATGCATCGAAAGACATCTAATACCATGACCGATAAGATAATCAAGATAGAATACATAAAAATTTCTAACACGGTTAGCAACAAAGATTATTTCATTATTTGAGCTGCCAATGATAGAGCAAGAATGTTTCTCAAAAATGACTTTGCAACTATTGTCACATAATTAACTATTGCTAAACAAGTAGTATTTCAGCTCATCAATTAATAGCACTTGTTTGATAATTGTTGAAGATCCTTTATCAATATTACCTATGCCATGAATTTTTCCTTTCTTTTTATCTCTAAAGGTAACGTATCCATTATTTGTTGCTTGCACGTCTTCTAATGGAGCTGCATTTTCGGTCATGTGTCTTGAACATTCACTATCCAAGAACCACTTTGTGAGGCTCATTTTCTCCAATGAATGTACCTATACATGAGAAATGAGAGTGATTTTTTATACTCACATTTTTTTAGGTCCACGAGGCTTAGTAATTGTTCCTTTAATTTTCCAAACTGTTCTTGCACCAGATTCCACTTTCTTCTAAACATGACACTTAGATGCTTTGTGTCTAGATTTCTCACAATATGTGCAACACTTGTGTGTCATATGTTATGTGGCAGCTCTTACAAAGTGAGATTTGTAATTCTTAGATTTGATCTCATACTTATAACCTACACTATTTCAGTTTCCAGCTGTATGTTATGCACCAAGCAATTTTTCCAATTTTTTTTTGCCATTTGTATACTTTTCAATGCATGTAGTGAGATCAGCAACTCTATGTTTCATATCATCAAAATTGCTAACCATAATCTCAAGAGAACGAATTTTATTACTTAAGCATTTATTTTCTAAATAAATAAGATGTAAGGAAGTAATGATAACATCCTTTTCAATATTTGCACTCGTGTGACTCAAGAAAGACTTTGTTCTCATTTAACAGCTTTGCATTCTCATCCAACAAGAAGTCAATTTTCATCTTCCTTTCTTTATTTCTTCTGAATAGTTTTTTTAGTTCATGAAACATGTCAACTAGCAATTCATTAGGATCATCATGCTTTTCATGATTAGAATTATGTAAAACATATATGGAATTAGTGGTAGTGGAATTTACCTCATTTTCCATTACCATAAAGCATATGTTGTGAGTTTTATTTTCAGAGTCTCCATCTTCCCCAAATTCGAACATATTTTGGTCCCATGTTCCCATTAGACCTTTGCTCATCTTTACTTTTAGATCATTCTTCTTCTTTTTGAGCATTTTGCCTTTTTTTTCTCTAACTATTGGACAGTCAGCAATAAAATGTTCTGTGTTCTTGCATTCATAGTATTAAGGCTTAAATGATGAGGCCTGTCCCTTTCTTTTCACGAAATCCTCTTTTGAAGTTTCCTTTATTAAACATTCTTCTGAATTTCTTTGTAATCATAGCCAATTCTTCAATGTCTACTTAGTCTCATTGCTACTATCTGATTGACTACTTTTGGCTTCCTCATTTGCAGCCTTCAGTGCTATTCCCCTTTTGCCTTCATCATGGTCATCAGATTCTTGAAACCTCTTGAGTTTCATTTCATGCATTAGAAAACAGCCAATTAGCTTTTCAATTGGTAAGGTTTTTAGATCCTTGGATTCTTCCACTGCTAGAGCTTTCAGTTGCCAGCTTTTAGGCAATGCATCCAGAATTTTTTTGTTTTGCTCACCAAAGGAATAGACTTTCCTATAAGCTTTAAGTTTATTTACAAATGTTTATAAATCTGGTAAATATATCAATTATACTTTCATTTGGCTTCTTCATGAATAATTCATAATCATGAATTAAAAGTCCCAACTTAGATTTCTTCACTTGATTCAGCAAAATTTTTTGATTTTTTTAAGCTTTCAAGATGTATTTGTAATGCATGTCTTTGTGCTTGATCATAGAACATATGTTCTATATTATTTGTGGCTTATGCATGACTTTTTGCACGCACTTGAATTAAGCAGTTCTTGATCAAATATTTTACATTGTTCTTAAACCTATTTTTCTACTAAAATTCATTAAGCATTCTAGAACTTACTTGAATACCTCTTGAGGTGAAATAAGAAAGACATTCATGATTTAACTTAGGGATGACGGTAATAGGCTTTCTGTGGATAGTTTGAGCTTTTCAAGCCTACCTATTTTATATTATCCCTAGTGCCTATTTTGAGCCTAAATTGTTAATTTCTTTCTTAAACCCATTATCATACTTTGTCCATTACTTCTTTCTGAGAGTTTGATTTACCTTCCAAATCTTTGATTGCTTTTGATGGATAAAAGTACAAATAGAAGAATTATGAGGGAGAATGCTTGTGTAAATGTCATGACTTGTTACTTTCAGTCATGCATCATGTGTTGATTTGGAATTTTGAAAGGAGAAAGGAGGAAGAAAAAGAAAGATTGAGAAAAACAAAAAGCTGCTAGAAAATGTTGAAAGAAAAAACTGAGAAAAAAACAAAAGCAGCATTTGAAAAGAAGAGAAAAAGAATAGAAAAACTGAAAGAAAAAGAAAAGAAGAGCACAGGAAGAATGTTGGTTGAGTTGGAATAAGAATTGCTGAAATTTTGATGATCTTGTGCAATAGAATTGATGCGGTGAAGAACTATTGATGAAAGAAATGCAAGATTTGCTTGAACTGTAATATGATTGCTATATAAGGTTATGGGTTTTTGATTGGTTTTGCAATAGGAGAGGAAGAAAAGTCTGGAATCTATTGGTATATTTTGTTTGTCCTTTTCATGCAAACTCTCATCTTATTTGATATTTGATTTTCCTATATCCTTCATTTGACAGCTACATTAAAAACCCTTGAGCCTTACATTACAAGCTTAAAAGTCCTACTTGACTTAAGTAGAATCATGATATGTCTCGGATTAGTGGAGAGAGTGGATGAAAAGTAAGCTTATGGAATGCATTTTTTTTTTTTTTTTGGAACTAAATTCTTTCCAATGGTTTGAGAATGATGTTAAGTGTTGGGATGGTTCTACTAGTCATTCTTCACTTACACAAGTCTTGAATTTGTTATGAAAGGTATAGTAGCATATGTTTTGTTGTCTTGAATAAAGAAAGCATTGGAAATATTATTTTGAAATTGATTGAGTGATTGTGTGAAAACATGTGTTTTTCTACTTGTCTTTGATACTTTACTTGAGAACAAGCAAAGAGCTAAGTGTGGGGGAATGTGATATGGCCTAAATTAGTCATATATTTCCTAGTTATTTGAGGCCATTTTGTGATCCATTTTGTGCAATAACAAGTCATACTCCTTCATATTTGAGATTTTACCCTTGAAAAGGTATTTTGTGCATTATTTCATATTTTTAGGGTAAAATAAGGCAAAATCGTCGCTAAACAGAATAGAGGCGTCGTCGGCCACGTGCTGTTGGCACGTACTTTGAGGCGATAAAAAATCGGTGAAATAGGAGCTAAAGAGAACATAGTCGGCGCCGGTTGGCAGCCCAGAGGCGGCGCCAGCTGCGACTTAGAAGAGCTTGGCATCAAAATCAAGAAAAATTGACGAACAAACAGAGAGACAGAATGCAACCGGTGCCAGCCCTAGGCAGGACAGGCGGTGCCGGTTGTGCATTGGTACAGAGGTGGTACCTCGATTTTCGTGTGCATTTTTAGAAATTGTCAAAATTTTGATATTTTCGTACTTCTATTCAGCCAGAAACCCTAGAGGGACAAATTTAGGCACTCCTAAAGGCTATAAATAGAGGAAAAACACAAGTCCAAGGGATGAATTCAAGGAGCAAAACACAAAATCACTCAAAATCAAGGAGGAATTCATCAAAATCAAGGAGGATTGTACAAGAGAGTCTACAAAGGAAGAAGAAGGAGGCTTGTCTATGAGTGCTTTCTTTTAACTTCATTTTCTTTTCTTGAGCAATGATGCATTAATTGTTTTATAATAATTGGACATTGCTTTCGGTATTCATGATTTTTAGAGTTACTTTGATCTTTTGATTAATTGATTGTTATTCTGGTATTTAATTACTTATGCTGATTATGAGATTAATATGTTGTTTATTTCTATTAAATTGCTTGGAAAAAGGGTTGATGGTGGTCTCAATTCATTAATTTCATATTTGTTGTCTATTAGCTTGCTTGGAAAATCGGTTAATTGCTAAGAATTAGGTAATTAAAGGTTAATTGATGTCTGCCAGGATATGGATTCATTGGTTAATTTCATGTTTTAAATTTGCCAGGATATGGGGATTAAATCAAGGATTGTGTCTAATGCATCTTTTTGGTGAATTAGTTGAGACAGGATATGTGATGCTAATTTGTCTAGAGGACAGTGATTTCAAGGATTGGAAAAGAAGTGAATCTATCTTAATCCTTTATGATGCCAAGAGAATGATTAGTTAAGATAATGATCGGGTACTTTAAGGTCATGATTGTCAAAATAGTAATTTGAGTTACATAATTCTCTATCCTTGACATGTATATATTCTTTTATTTTATTTTTTTCCTTTTCATTCTTTTTCACTTTATTGAGTCGGTTAAACAATGAAAGAAAAGTGATTACTGCATACTTATTTCTTGAGGATTGATACTCGTTTTAAACCCTATGCTATGCTTAATGATGAGTACGCTTACTCATATGTGTAATTTGGGATTAACATTTTAATTTTAACTTGATTAGGAATGTGCTTATTTTTATATGATTTTTTATACCTAAATTCGTACACATAACTTAAGCTCACACTTAAGGATTTCCAAACTGATTTCTTTCACCCAACTCAATGGTGTTAATCTAAGATTCCTAGTCTAAGATTCTTCCACAACGAATTCTTGGTATGCAATCTCTTAAGCTTGATCTTCTACTTGATCACATATTCTCAGATTCTTTTGCTCAAGAGTTGTCTAGCTATCTTATTTGCAAGTCTTGAAAGAACTAAAGTCAAATATGTCCTATAACATGGAGATCACATAAGTTAGTCTTCATTAATATTTGTCGTAAGTCAAAACATAGGAGAATGCCCTTAGGGCTAACAATCTCCCCTTTTTAAGTGATGACAAACTTGATGGGATTGTGATATAAAGAATATTGATATGTACAGTACAGACATGTTAGGCTGAGAGAAATAACAATATTTTTCAAGGAATATAATCTCTCATTATAGGACTCAAAGAGTATTTATGAGATTAAGAAAAGAGAATTAAATATGTACTCATAAACATAGCTTGATAAGCCTATAGCCTAACCAACCTCCATATTGTCCTTCATTCCATCACACTACTATTCCTTAAAAGAATAGCCGAAATAAAAAATGTATGAATATGTACACAAGAAGGTATAGAATATAAATCATAAGATGAGATGCTCCCCCTTAATATGTACATATATTAACATATGTAAGATATAAGATTAAGAAGTGCGATTTGACAGAAACTGGATTCAAACTTTAGACTTCCAAAATATGCGTCCAAAATTAGGTGGACTGAAACTATATAACTTTTAGACGTTCGGTTTTGGATGTCCAAAACATGTGTCCAAAATAGGGTAATGTTAGACAGAAACCATCTTCTTTTTAAAACTTATTGTTCGACTGGACTTTTGGATTAAGAAAATGTATGTCCAAAACTCCCCATGTATATGTGTAGGAAACAATGCGTTTTCAGAAATTTTGATCTAACCTAGTTTTCTCAAGAAATTTCAGACTTCAAGAAAAGTTTTGAGCGATGAAAGATATATGAATAACTATCCTTATCATATGATATTTTTAACATAGAGCATATCATAGTAGCTTTCAAAATAGATTGTTCAACAACTCCAATCTCAATGATACCTTTATACACACTTTAAACTCCTTTGACCAAAACAGGACATCAAACTCGTTTTCATTGAATCGCATAAATTTTCTTAGACCACAGCAAACTATGATCATAATCAATAAAAAATCACGAATCATAAATCAATATACAACTGGTACATGATTATAAATCATAGTTTATAGAAAAAAAATTTAGCACAGCATGCTAGTTTGATCAAACCCAAATCCCAACATGAATTCCATAGAGTGTTTCACAGGATCTTAGGGAATATTCAAAGTCTATATACAGGTATAGTGCAGTCAAAAGCACAATAGCTATTTCCCATCCATAGCACAACACCAAACAACAACATCTTACAGTTTATTCAATATCAGTCCATAACACAACAGTACATAAGTCAATAAGAACCATCACAACATAGTTAATAATAGTGCATAATTCCAATAGCATATCACAACTAGCAACTAGCACAATATTTGCATAATTCCAATAACATATCACAACTAGTAACTAGCACAACATCTGCACAACATTATCTAGCAACTTAGCCTAACATAGCACAACTTAGCACAATCAGGGCTCAATCACAATCCCAATTGCCATTTTTCTCCCTCTTTTGTCATCAATCAAAATGTAGAAAAGATAGAATGATTAGTAAATATCGATGCTAGAAAGCATAAAAAGCTATATATTTAGTAGAGAAGGTAGCTAAAAAAAAGGAGGTAAAATGTTCAAATACTGGGGCAAAAAATAAAAATTGTTCAATTGAAAAGTAGTAACGAGCTTCTGGCAGAGGGGGGTCTGGGAATCAATCCACTGAATTGATCATTTTGGAAATATGAATAGTTTCAATCTTGGACTTGGTACCCTTTTTGGAATGTTGTCTAGCAAGCATACTGGACTTCGGCTTAACTACCACATGCTTCTATCTCTTTCCAGATGAGTCAGGGATTTCAATAGGGGCAGAGGTACTGATTCATGCTGATATGGGGATGTCGGCCTTCCTTGTCAGTGGCTGCCATTTTCTTTTCCTGCTGCTCTTTCACAGCTTCTTCTTCTTCCGCAGTGGCAGGTTGTTCTTTAGTTACCTTTTATGGGGATGGTGCTGATGAAACAGGTATTATTTCAGCCTTCTTAGCCTTATCTTCCATTGCAGTCAGCCTATTTCTAAGAATCTAAATTTCAGAACTGAGGTTATCCACCTTGACAACCAGTAAATTAATTGCGTTCAGAATGCTTTCACTAATGCCTTTGTCCTAAGTCCTCTGTTTGCCCTTGGTAGAGGATTCTTCCTGAGGTTTGACCTCAATCTTTCTCTTTGCTCCGGTTGATGGGGCACTCTTGCCCTCAGCCTTTACCTTCAACAGCTTTTCTTTTTCATCATCAGCTGCACCTCAAAGCAGCTTCCACTCATTGTCCAATCTCACATATCCCATTCGTTCAAATGACTCAAAGTTGTACATGTTCATTATTGAAGGCGCGGGGGTGCCAGAATTCAGATCAACACCAAATTGCCTGAACATCTTAGTCGATAGGTTTCCATAAGGCAGGGCTTTGCTGGAGGTATTGCTAATTTGCATCATCAACTTGGTAGCAAGATACCCAAGAGACTTAAATATATTTAACTCATTTGAAAGATTCAAAAAAAAAAAAAAAATAGATTTACACGAAAGCCAACAATCACCATTTGATTTATCGAAACCCATTCATTAAAATCAGATTCACTTTTAGAATCTAAAAAGCAATGTACTTGTGTTTTGAAAATTTTCTGTTCCAGAGATGATTTAGAAGAGTCGTTTTGAGAAGCTAAGAGTTCTGGAGTGGCTTCTTTTCCCTTTTTTGTTATTGTCAATTTCTTCTTCTTCATCAATGTGATTTTTCTGACTTTCTTTGACATGGGCTTGGTTGATTTTGGTGATTTTGCCATTGTAGTCAGAGGATGAAGGTTTGGACTTTCGATTGTTTAGAGAGAAGCTTAGAAGAATTTGAGGGAAGAAGGATGAAGTATGGTTGGTTTCAGAATTCGGAAGAGAAGAGAAAGAGTAAATCTTATGTGAGTTCCTATGAGGATGTGACAGTAAGTACACTCTAGTACATTACAAAAAGGTTATGCGTTAGAGATTTCAAAAGCTGTCTTGAGAAAAGTGCTACTATTTTGAAATTCAAAAAGAATAATCTGGACACAATTATTCTTGAATGATATACGAAGTATCAGAGGTGATTCTATTTTAAATTCAGGCTGCCTTTAAGAGTTTGAAAACGTGATTTGGAAAGTGCTCATGAATAAAATTGGGAGATTATTCTACAAATACTTTCTCTTCAATAAAACCATTTAAAAATGCATGTTTAACATCCATTGGATAAAGCACAAAATTTTTGAAAGATGTAAAAGGTAAATAGCATTCTTATGGACTTTAATCTAGCAACGGGCACAAATGTTTCATCATAATCAATGCCCTCTTCTTTATTGAATCCTTGAGCAACAAGTCTTGCTTTATTATAAATACCACTCCATTTTTATCAAGTTTATTTTGAAAACCCACTTGCTACCAATAACCACATAATCATGTGGTATAGGGACGAGTTTCCAAACTTGATTTTTTTCAAATTGGTTCAGCTCTTCTTGCATAGCTATTATCCAAAAATCATCATGTAAGGCCACATTAATACAGTTAGGTTCTATAATAGAGAGTAGAGCAGAATTGTTTATAAATTACCATCTAGTTTTAACTCCATAGCTAAGATCACCAATGATTTGTTCTTTTGGATGATTTATTTTGTACTGCCAATCTCTTGGTAGTCCTTGATTCGTGAGCTCTTCAATTTCTTGCTGGCTTTGTTTAGCTTGCTGCTCTTTAAATTCCTCTTCTTTGGTATGAATGTCTAGCGGTGGTACTTTGTGTTGTTCTTTCCCTCTTTCGTTTGAAGTTCCTACATCATCACCATCTTTTTTCTCGATATATAAATGTTAGATTCATCAAAGAAAATATGTATGGATTGTTCCACACATAGAGTTCTCTTATTGTACACTCTATATGCCTTTTTATTGAAAGAGTATCCAAGGAATATCGCCTTATCAGATTTGCTATCAAATTTTTGAAGATTATCTCGAGTATTAAGAATAAAACATTTGCAACCAAATATTTTAAAGTAGGAAATTGATGGAGTTTTGTCAAATATAAGCTCAAATGGTGTTTTTCTCAGAAAAGGTATCAACATCACTCGGTTTACAATATAACACGTTTTATCCACAACTTCAGTCCAAAAGTATTTTGGAAGAGAATTTTCACAAATCATGGATCAAGCTATTTCTTGCAAGGTTCGATTTTTCCTCTCAAACAACACCATTTTGTTGAGGGGTTTTAGCAGCTGAAAAGTTGTGAAAAACTCCAATTTCATCACAAAAGTGTGTAAACTCACTGTTGCAAAATTCTCTACCGTTGTCATTCCTAATAGAAATTAGTTTGCATCCAATAGAGATTTGGACGCGCTTAAATAATTTTGAGAATTTAGAAAATGCTTCATCTTTTTGTCCAAGAAACAAAGTACAAGTAAATCTTGAAAAATCATCTACTAAAACATAAGCAAACCTCTTACCACTAAGGCTAGTGGTCATCATGTTAGCGTTATATACTAGAGGCAATCACTTGTATGTTTATATGACACATTTTATTTTAATAAAAGGTATTATTTATCTTACAGTTTCTTTTATTTACTTTTGTGTAAAATAACTGTTAGATAAAGTCTCTAGTATAACACTGTGTTAAGGAAATCATGATAGAGATCATCATATGAGATTCCTACTACACTGTATAGTGTTAGTACTTAAATAGTCCCTAGTCATAGTATTAATGAGACAGGACATCATTAATACATTAAGATTAGCATGTGTTAGACTTCCTGATTTGATCCGGCGGTAGTTCTCATATCCGTGAGTATTGAGATATTTAAAGTTAACACATGGATGCTTGTTAATGGAACAAGTTCATTTGATGACCTACTATGAGATAATCACAGGGATAACTATTTAGTACTAGTGATATAATCTCAATATAGCAGACATGCAAGTATCCTTAGGCTTGAGATCTCTAAGGTACTTTATTTGCTGAGCTTTGTGCTTTGATTCCAATCTCTGGAGCAAAATTGAGGGCCACCTATGGGATGTATTTTGGTACATTGTGAAGTAAACGAAAGTAGTTGAGAGGGTTAATAAAAGACTCACCACTCCTAATAGTAGGGGCGAATATCTCACGGCCACCTGCAGAAATTATTACTCAAAAAGTTTTTGGCCAAGGCGACAGTGTATTGGAAACAACTCCAATTGATACACATCTAGAGTAGTATGTTTTTAGTACATGTACTATTATATTCGGCCCAGAATTTATATATATTCTGGGAGGAGTTGGCACTAATTTCGTACTCCAAACTGAATGAGATATTGTATGATGAAATGAGTTAATTGCACTGTAGTTTGTTATTGAAGGGTTAATGTCAAGCCACTTGACTTTTTGGACTCTTAGGTGATCATGATGTGTTGCTAGAGACCGCTCATGATCTGAGAATATGGGTTTATTAATTAATGAATTAATAAACCAATCCTGATTAGAATCAATATGATTAATTCTAATTAATTGTGGATTATTAATCTCAAAGACGTTTGGATTAATTCATGTTCACTACCAATTGACTGGGAAACCTAATAGGTCACACACAATAGAGGATTATATACTCAAGATGTTATTTGATAACATAGTGGGGTTAATTGTGAGAAAGAGAAGCTGTTGTGGCCAAATTATAATTAGTTATAATTTATGGTCCAAATTATAATTGTGAGAATTTGATATTTCCAATTACAATTAGGGAATTCTAACTGTTTTAGAATTCTTACATGGAGGATTTTTCAATAGGATTTTCGTGTTATATAGGATATACACACAAAACCCTAGCATAAATGTAAGACACGAAAACTCCAACCCTAGCAACACAACCTTATCTTATTCTCTCTCTCTCTCGTTGCTCTTGAAGCAAACAACCCTAACCGCTACTTAGTTTTTCTACTAGCACAGAAAACTTTGTGCTTGAGTGTATCCTCTGTGTGGATTACTGTTAGAGATAATCACACACTGTGATTATAGTAGTTAGACGTTCAACTCTTGTGGTGTTTGATCAAGAGTATTGCTGGATCGCACCTCAACTTGAAGAAGGAAAATTTTATTTTCCACACGATCAAAGAAAGGTAAAAAGCTATTTTCTTTGTTCTCTTTATGTCTTATTTTTCACACATATGCAGATCCTGGGATGGTATCTTATTTTATTTTTTCACTGCGCCATATGTGATATGCACGTGAGATACTTAACACCTCATTGGTCCAAACATATTCATATGTATTAACTCAAGAGGTTTTGAGGTAGAAATCATTTTCTTTTGTTTGAAAGAAGTTTTGATTTATTTTCCAAATTGGCATGCATCGCATATTTTGCTTTTATCAAACTTTATTTTGGGTAGTCCCCTAACAAGCTCTTTTAAGGATATTTTCTTTAGCAAATCTAATGATACATGGCCTAGTCTTCTATGCAAATGATAGCTATCATTATCATGCATGGAAAGACATCTAATATCATAAGCTATAAGATAATCAAGATAGAATATATAAACATTCTCAACACGATTAGCAACAAAGATTGTTTCATTATTTAAGCTGTTCATAATAGAGCAGGAATCTTTCTCAAAATTTGACTAATGCTAAGCAAGTTATATTTCAGCTTATCAATTAATAACACTTGTTTGATAATAGTTGAAGATCCTTTACGAATGTTACCTATGTTAAGAATTTTTCCTTTCTTTTTGTCTCCAAAGGTAACGAATCCATTATTTGTTGCTTGCACATCTTCTAATAGAGTTGCATTTTCTATCATGTGTCTTGAACATCCACTATCCAAGAACTACCTTGTGAAGCTCATTTTCTCTAACGAATGTAGCTATACAAGAGAAAGGAGAGTGATTTTTGGTACCCATATTTTCTTAGGTCCACGAGAGTTAGTAATTGTTCCTCTAATTTTCCAAACCATTCTTGCACCAGATTCCACTTTCTTCTTAACATGACACTTAGATGCTTTGTGTCTAGATTTTTCATAATATGTGCAACACTTGCGTGTCATATGTGATGAGGTAGCTCATACAAAGTGAGATTTGTAATTTTTAGCTTGGATCTCATGCCTATAACCTACACCATTTTAGTTTCTAGTTGTATATTGTGCACCAAGAAATTTTTCCAAATTGTTTTTGCCATTTGTAAACTTTTCAATGAATGTAGTGAGATCAGCAACTCTATATTTTATATCATTAAAGTTGCAAACCATAATCTCAACAAAGTGAATTTTATCACATAAGCATTTATTTTCTAAAGGCATAAGATTTAAGAAAGTAATGATAACACCCTTTTCAATATTTGCACACATATGTGACTCAAGAAAGACTTTATTCTCATTCAACAGCTTTGCATTCTCGTCCAACAAGTAGTCAATTTTCATCTTCATTTCTTTATTTCTTCTAGACTATTTTTTTAGTTCATGAAACATATTAAATAGCAATTCATTAGGATCATCATGCTTTTCGTGATCAGAATTATATAAGTCAGATATGGAATTAGTGGTAGTGGAATTTACCTCATTTTCCATTGCCATGAAGTATATGTTGGTTGTTTCATTTTCATATCTTCCTCAAATTCGGACTCATTTTGGTCTCATGTTCCTATTAGGCCTTTGCCCTTCTTTAATTTTAGATTCTTCTTCTTCTTTTTGAGCATTCTGCATTCCTTTTCTTTGGCTATTGGTCAATCGACAATGAAATGTTCCGTGCTCTTGCAATCATAGCATTGAGGCTGAAATGATAGCCAATTCTACGGGCTTCTGAAATCCAATGGTATCTTCAAAAAGTTGATCATTATGAGTCTTGTGATGAATTTATTCTTTTGAATTTCTTTGCAATCATAGCCAATTCTTCTATGTCTACTTAGTCTCATCGCTACTATCCGATTGACTACTTTCAGCTTCCTCATTTGTAGCCTTCAGTGCTATTCCCCTACTGCTTTTATCATGATCATCAAATTCTTAAAACCTCTTGAGTTTCATTTCATACGTTAGGAGATAGCCAATTAGCTCTTCAGTTGGTAAGGTTTTTAGATGTTGGGTATCTCACACATATCATATATGGTGCAATGGAAAAATAAAATGAGATACCATCCCAAGATCCGCATATGTGTGGAAAACAAGACATAAATAGAACAAATGTAATAGCTTTTTACCTTTCTTTGATCGTGTGAAGAACAAAATTTTTTTTCTTCAAGTCAAAGAGCGATCCAACAATCCTTTTGATCAAATACCACGAGAGTTGAATGCCAACCACTATAATTACAGTGTGTGATTATCTCTAACAAAAATCTACACGGAGGATGACACTCAAGCACTAAGATGTTTATGTGCTAGCATAAACCAATAATGGCGGCTAGGGTTTATGGTGAAGAACCACAAGAGAAAGAGAGAAGAGAAAAGGATCGTGTATCCTCTAGGGTTTGGAGTTGTTTTCATCTCACTTTTTTAGCTCAAAGGAATCGTGTAATACATCCCATATATTGCACAAAAAACCTGCTGAAAAATACTCCAACTGAGAATTCTAAAACAGTTAGAATTCCCTAATTGTAATTGAAAACATCAAATTCTCTCAATTACAATTTAGACCATAAATTATAACTAATTATAATTTGTTCACAATAACTTCTCTTTCTCGCAATTAACCCCACTATGTGTTGGGTATCTCAAACTCGTATCCTATATGGCGCAGCGAAAAATAAACGAGATACCATTCTAGGACTCGCCTATGTGTGCAAAACAAGATATAAAGATAATAAAGGTAACAACTTTTTACCTTTGTTTGATCATCTGAAGAACAAAATTTCTTCTTCAAGTCGAGGCGCGATCCAGTAATCCTCTTGTGCAAACTCCACGTGGATTGAGCATCTAACCACTATAATCATAGTGTGTGATTATCTCTAATAGTAATCCACACAGAGGAATACTCGAGCACTAAAATTTCCTGTGCTAGCAGAAAAAGATGGTGGCTAGGGTTATTTTCATTTTCAGCAAAATGAGAAAATGAGAGGGAAGAAGAAGCTATTGTTTCGTGTGTCCAATTCCTCAGCTAGGGTTTTGTGTGACTCTACTATATGTTACACGAAATTTTCCTCCCAAAACTGAGAATTATAATCCTATTAGAATTCCCTAATTGTAATTAGAAACATCAAGTTCTCACAATTACAACTTGGACCACAAATTATAACTAATTATAATTTGTCCACAACAACTTCTCTTTCTTTCAATCAACCCCACTATGTTATCAAATAACATCTTGAGTATATAATCCTCTATTGTGTGTGACCTATTAGGTTTCCCAGTCAATTGGTAACAAACATAAATTAATCCAAACATCTTTGAAATTAGTAATCCATAATTAATTAGAATTAATCTCATTAACTCCTTTCACCATACAATATCTCATTCGGTTTAGAGTACGGAATTAGTGCCAACTCCCTCTAGAATTAATTCTGAACCGAATACAATAGTACTTGTACCAGGAACCCACTACTCTAGATGTGTATCAATTGGAACTGTTTCCAATACATAATTGAATTGGCCAAGGACTTTCCGAATAGTAATTCCTACAAGTAACCATGAGATTTTTGCCCCTACTATTAGGGGTGGTGAATCCTTTATTAACCCTCTCAACTATTTTCGTTTACCTCACAATGTACCCAATACCCATCTCATAGGCGACCCTCGATCGAGCTCTGGAGATTGGAATCAAAGTATAATTCTCAACAAACAAAGTACCTTAGAGATCTTAAGTCTAAGGATACTTGCACGTTTGCTGTATTGAGATTATATCACTGGTACTAAATAGTTAGCCATGTGATTATTTCAAAGTTAGGTCATCCAATGAACTTGTTCCATTAACAAGCACCCATGTGTTAACTTTGAGTATCTCAATACTCACGGTTATGAGAACCACCAACTGATCAAATCAGGAAGTCTAACACATGCTAGTCTTAATGCATTAATTATGTCCTATCTCATTAATACTATGACTAAGGACTATTTAAGTACTAATACCATCTAGTGTAGTAGGAATCTCATATCATGATCTCTATCATGATTTCCTTAACACAGTATTGTACTAGGGATTTTATCGAACAATTATATTACTTAAAATAAACAAAAAAAACTGTAAGATAAATAATGCCTTTTATTAAAATAAAATGTGTCATATACAATGTACAAGTGATTGCCTCTAGGACACAACACTAACACTATGTTATCAAATAACATCTTGAGTATATAATCCTCTATTGTGTGTGACCTATTAGGTTTCCTAGTCAATTGGTAGTAAACATAAATTAATTCAAACGTCTTTGAGATTAATAATCCACAATTAATTCGAATTAATCATAATGATTCTAATCGGGATTGGTTTATTAATTCATCAATTAATAAAACCATAGTACCAGATCAAGAGTGGTATCTAGCAACACATCATGACCACCCAATAGTCCAGGAAGTCAAGTAGCTTGACATGAATCCTTCAATAACAAACTACAATGCAATTAACTCCTTTAACCATACAATAACTCATTCGGTTTGGAGTACGGAATTAGTGCCAACTCCCTTTCGAATATATATTAATTTTGGCCCAAATATAATAGTACTTCACTACTCCATATGTATATCAATTGGAACTGTTTCCAATACACAGTCGCCTTGGCCAAGGACTTCTCGAGTAATAATTCCTACAAGTGGCCGTGAGATATTTGCCCCTACTATTAAGAGTGGTGAATCCTTTATTAACCCTCCCAACTACTTTCATTTACATCATAATGTACCCAATATCCATCCCATAGGTGGCCCTCGACCGAGCTCTGGAGATTGGAATCAAAGCACAATGCTCAGCAAACAAAGTACCTTAGAGATCTCAAATCTAAGGATACTTGCATGTTTGCTATATTGAGATTATATCAGTGGCACTAAATAGTTATCCATGTGATTATCTCATAGCTATGTCATCCAATGAACTTGTTCCATTAACAAGTATCCATGTGTTAACTTTGAGTATCTCAATACTCACGGATATGAGAACTACTACCTGTTCAAATCAAGAAGTTTAACACATGCTAGTCTTAATGCATTAATGATGTCCTGTCTCATTAATACTACGACTAGGGACTATTTAAGTACTAACACTATACAGTGTAGTAGGAATCTCATATCATGATTTTCTTAACATGATGTTATACTAGAGACTTTATCTAATAGTTATTTTACATAAAAGTGAACAAAAGAAATTGTAAGATAAATAATACCTTTTATCAAAATATAATGTGTCACATACAATGTACAAGTGATTGCCTCTAGGGCATAACACTAACATTAGATCCTTGGATTCTTCCATAGCTAGAGCTTTTGGTTGCTAGCTTTTAGGCAATGCATCCAGAATTTCTCTATTTTGCTCACAATTGGAATAGACTTTCCCATAGGCTTTAAGTCCATTTGCAATATTTATAAATCTGTTAAACATATCAGTTATACTTTCATTTAGCTTCATCATGAGCAATTCATAATAATGAATTAAAAGTCCCAACTTAGATTCCTTCACTTGATTTGTCCCCCTCATGGGTGACTTTAAGTCATCTCCACATATCATGGGCTGAATCAGAACCACTAAGTCGGTTATATTCAGTGGCATGAAGGGTACAACACAAAATATTCATAGCTTAAAAGTTCAGTGTCATTTTGGCATTGTCTTCAACATCATATGCGTCACTCTGTTTAGGTACTTTTCTAGCATAAATATTTTTTTATGGGACAAATGGACCATTCTTAATTAGATTCTACAGCTCAAAGTTGATTGAACAAAAATAAATCTTCATTTTATTTTTTTTAGAATGTATAACTATTTCTATTGAATAAAGGAGGTCAATTTGTTGAGGATCCTTCAACATATGGAAAAGTAGATGAGTTTGCCATAAGGATCTTTTCTACACAATTGTTACATCGAAAATAGAGTTGACCAATGCTCTGACACCAAATGAAAAAACCTTAGAAGGGGGGTGAATAAGGTTTTAGACAAATTTAAAATGCCCTTTGAGCTTTCAAAATGACTTAAAGATTAACTACAATTTAAATAAGACAAGACACACGATGCAATTAATACAAGAGTGAGAATGAGTTGATGAGAATCATAAAGATTTTTTTTTTTAGAGATTAAAAATAATTTTGTGCAAGGAAGATTGTAGCTAGCTAAAATTAACTGCAGGGAGAGAGAGAGAACACAAGACTTATAATGGTTCAATCTACTAAGATCTACATTCACTACCTTAAGCTCACACTCAAGGATTTTTAACTAAATTTCATTCACCTAACTCAATGGTGTCAATCTACGCCAAATACATGAGAGGATCACCACTCTTGGTTTTACCAAAACCTCTCAATCAATCAACAATAGCTCACTCTTTTGAGCAAATATACAAAACAAATGATCTCAAACAACCTTTACCTTTTGGAAACAATTTGATTTAACTTTGAAGCACTATGAAAAGGAGCTTCTTGTATTCTAGAGAGCAAGAGTGTTTCTTAGAAATGTAGGATAAAAATCTACTTTAAAATTTAGTTTTGAAAACTTTTATAAGAGCAAAAAGTAGAGTTCCAACAGCTAGAAAACGGCTTGTTTCTCGCTGTTAGATTTGCTAGAGTTTTAGACTCAAGGATTAGATGATGGTGCATCTAAAAGGTAAGTCCAAAATGGCAGTTTTTCAGGCACAATTGATTTGACACTGTTCACAGGATTTTAGACGAGGCTTTTGGATGTCAAGTCATCTAAACTACTCAATCCAAAATTCTGAAGGCTTAAAAATTTTGAAATCTTTTTGTTTGAGTGCTTCAAGGTAACATTAATGTGAATCATAAGGTAAAGATGACGTATGAATTTACACAGATAATACTATAACAAAGATTCCTAGTCTAAGGTTTTTCCACAATGAATTCTTGATATACAATCTCTTATGCTTGGTTATCTACTTGATCACCCATTCTCGGATTCTATTGCTCAAGAGTTGCTTAGCAATCTTATTTACACGCCTTGGAAGAACTGAGGTCAAACATGTCCTATAACATGGAGATCATATAAGTTAGTTCTCATCAATATTTGTCATAAGTCAAAACACAGGAGAATGCCCTTAGGGCTAACACATATAAACATCGTTAAATCAACAAAATTTAAACTTTCATGATATTGTTCCCCGGCAACAACGCCAAAAATATGATGCGTAAATTTTAGGTATATAAAAATCATTCAAGTTTAAATCCATCCCTAACCAAATTTAATTAAAAAATTAATTCCAAATTACACATACGAGCAAGTATACTCATTGTAAGCATAGTATAGGGAATTAATAAGTATCGATACTCAAAGAAACAAGTACACACTAATCACTTTTCATTCATTGTTTAACTAACCCAATAAAGTGATAAGATAATAAAAAGAATATATATATATATATATATATATATATATATATAGACATACAACTCGAGGATATGAAAATATACAATTTAGACAATTATTCTGGAAAACATAATAATGAATCACTTAGCAAAAATCACAATCAATTATTATAGTGGTCTCATGAAAGACTTAAAATAGACCCACTTCGTTTGCAATCCATGTAATCACTATCATCTACTTAATTTAGTGAATATATTTTATCTTAACCAATTTACCCAAAAGATGCATTAAAATCAATCCTCATATAAGCCACTATATTCTAGGTGATTTAAAACATGAAATTAGTTAATGAATCCATATTCTAGCAATCATCAACTAACCTTTGATTACCCAAGTTCTTGACAATTAATCCATTTTTCAATCAAGCTAAGAGATAAAAAATATAAATATAATTAGTTAAAGTCATTATCAACCCCTTTTTCAAGCAAGTTAATAAAACAGAATCACTTAATCAACTTCGTAATAAAAATAAGTAATCAAATCCTAAGACAAATAATTAATTTATCAAGAAGTCTAAATTAACTCGAGAAATCATGAATCCCAAAAATAATGTCAAATTGCAATGAAAACATTAATTACATCATTATTTTAGAAAAAGAAAATAAAGGTGAAAGAAGAACTCATAGACAAACCCTTCTTCTTCTTCTTGAAAACCTTCTTGAATAATGCTTATTGAATGATGAATCTCCTTTTTTTATGAGTGATTGGCAACTTTGATCTTTAGATTCACACCATTCTCTTATATTTTTCTTGTATTTATAAGCCTTATTGACACCAAAATTCATAGTTTAGGAAGTCTAGTCCGAGTGGAATTCAGAAAATACCAAAATCCTTTTGAAGATACCAAATTCGCCCGAAAACAAAGTTACACTGACTCTGAACAAACTTGACCAGGCGCATGGTCACTTCGACCAGCTTGGAATCGGGTTGCTTCTGGTTTCTCCACAAAATTGCTCTACTTTCTCTAATTTTTTAGAGCAGACCTAGCGCTGGGTTTGGTAGCTTTACCTGGCCCAAGTAGCTATTGGAATTGCACACTTTTTACTTGAAATCTTCTAATTCCTATACAAATTCATCAAGACCACTTTCCAGAAGCAAAATATCAAATATGAAAAAATATGCCTAGTTATTACAGCAAAAGTATCTCAAATTAGCCTTAAATAACTAAAAAATTAGAGATGAATTTAGCCCCTATTAGCTCACCACTGGAATTGACAATTAAACTCCAAATTCATTTATTTTTGCAACAAATCACTAAACAATATTTCTATAAGTGAAATATCAAATATGAGGGAATATAACTAGTTATTATGTCAAAAGTATCACAAAATATTCTCAAACAACTAGAAATATATATATAAGTTTAGGCCCTATTAGACACCATAGCTTCCATCACGGTCCTCTTTAGAGATCGCGGGTCTCTTTATATTATCCTGGGAGCGAACCAATATAGGAACGAGATTCCATAAGGATCTAGATCTAATGGATAGATAGAATTGATGCCTAAGATACGCACTGTGATTAGCCAACCTACGTTGGAAGTCATAGTATACGGATTATTCGTAGAAAATAAGAAGGAATGATCATCCCATCGATGGAGTTATCTTCTTGATCATTACTTAGAGAATTAGTCAATTTGTGATGGTTCAAACACTAAAAATGTTAACCTTCTCACGAACTTATGTCAATTTTTCTAAAAGCCAAATTGATTATGTTATTGATATGGCCAAATTTTGTCTATAATTTCCAAGTTATATGAAGTTATTTTGTGATACTTTCGGTTCAATAACTAGTCATTTTTCGTCCTATATGATATTTTGCTTGTGAAAAGTGTTTTTTTGTAATTTTATATAGGAATTGGAATATTTGGAGCAAAATTGTAGATTTCCAGAACAGGCCGGCGCCTACCCAAAGTAGTTGAACCAACCATGGCTTGATTCTGGAAAAATAGAGAAAAACAAAGCAAAACTGGGGAAAAAACTAGTGCTAGACAAGCGCCGGTCTTGACGAAGTGACTTGGCGTCGACCCTAGACTGTTGTTGCAGTTCAAAGTTCTTTTTCAGACTAAATTAGGAATTACCTAAGAGATTCACTTGTTTCCAATCTGTACTTGGTCCAGGACTTCTGGAGAATAATTTTTGGCAACCAAAAGGCCTATTTGAACAAGAAAAAGTGAAGATTAATTTATGAATTCAAGGAATAGAAGCAAAAGTCACTCATTAAAGAGGAATTCATAACTCAAATTAGCATTGTTTCAAGAAGGTTATCAAAGATGCAATAAGAGGGCATGTCTATATGTTCTTTTCTAAGACCTTTGTTTTTTTTTTTTTTTTCCTTTGAACAATAATCAAATTAATGTTTTAAGCATAGTTGAATATTATTTTTAGATTTATTATGATAAATTAATTTAGTCTTTTATTCAATTAATTACTCTTCTGGGTATTTGATTACTTGTTTTTAAAGGTGAATTGATGAGATTGGACTGTCTTCTAATTAATTTGAGAAAGAGGTTAGGACATAATCTTCTGATGCGTGTTTTTTACTATAGAAAATATTGCCAATAAATTACACAATCACTTGAGCTTTAATTAAAATTCCAACCACTAAAACCACACATACGGGCAAGTATGCCCATTGTATAGTATAGCGAATAGCAAGTATCGATTCCATGATAACTTAGGCTCCCACCTAACTTTACTTAAATCTTTATTATTTAGCCAATAAAAATGAAAATAAATAAAGATAAAAATAGATATAACTCAAGAATGCAAATTCATGTATGATGCGTCCAGACTTGGGTATAAAAATCATACAAAACTAAGCACATTTCCAATCAAGTTCAAATTAAAACATTAAACCCAAATCACACATATGAGCAAGCGTACTCATCATTAACTGAGCATAGGGTTAAAATGAGTGTCAATCCTCAAGGAACAAGTAGACATTAATTACCCTTCTTTCATTGTTTAACCGACTCGACAAAGTGAAAAACAAATAAAAGGAAAATTAAAAAGAAAATAAAAATATGTAAATGTCAAGGATGTAGATTTATGTAACTCAAGCTATTGTTTAGACAAATATGATCTTAAAGAACTTAACCATTATCATAACCAATCATTCTCTTGGTACCATGAAGGATGAAGGCAAACTCACTTTGATAGTCAATCCATGAAATCACTATCTTCTAAATAAATTAGAATCACTTGGTCCATCTCAACTAATTCATCCAAAAGACGCATTAAACACAATCCTTAATTAAATTCCCTTGGTCTCGGCAAACTTAGAACATGAAATTAATCAATGAACCCTTGGTCTCGGAAGACATCAATTAATCTTTAATTACCAGTTCTTAAACAATTAACCCCTTTGGTCCAGTAAGTCAATTGCCAACAGAATATGAAATTAATAAATCGAAACACCCATCAACCCCCTTTGGTCCAGCAAGTCAATGGATAGAATCATTTAACTAATCTCGTAATAAACATAAGTAATTGAATACCAAGAATAATAACCAATTAATCAAAAGATCATATAACTCTAGAAATCATGAATATCTAAAACAATGTTGAATTACAATAAAACTACTAACATATAATTGTTCAAGAAAAAAGAAAACAAAGTAAAAGAAAGAACTCATAGACAAGCCTCATTCTTCTTCCTTTAAAGACCTTCTTATACAACCCTCCTTGAACTTAAAGAATTCCTCCTTCGACTGTGTGATTTTCTATGATGATCAATGAATTCCCCCCTTTTCCCATCTGTTTTCTCTCTATTTATAGGCTTAAGAGGTGCTTAAACTCGTAGGTACCAAGTTCTTGGCTGAGTAGAAGTTGGGAACTGCTAAAACTCTTCAGATTTTCAAAAACGCGTAGAAAGATCGCAGCACCGCCTCAGGGACAGACCACAGCCGGCGCCGCCTTGGTCCTTCGGAGCCGGCGCCGCCTGTGTTCTATTTCTCCACTCGTCCATCGATTTTTCTCCAAATTATGCGCATATGTTCCAGAATGTAGCCGGCGCCGGTTCCAGCCTTACAGCCGACGCCGCCTCTGCTCTGTTTCGCGACGGTTTTGCTTTATTTTACCCACAATCCTGAGATAATGACCAAAATAGCTTTTCAAGGGTAAAATATTAAATATAAAAGAATATGACTAGCTATTTCACAAAATGTATTACAAAAGAGCCTAAAATAACTAAGCAAAGGATAACCAATTTAGTCCCTATCACATTCCCCCACACTTAACTCTTTGCTTGTCCTCAAGCAAAGTATCAAGAACAAGTAGAAAAAACACAAGGCTTTAATCACTCAATCAATTCCAAAACCATATCTTCAATGCTTTCTTTATTTATGAACATAAAACATTTGAAACTAAATCTTTCATAGCTAATGCAAGACTTGTGTAGTGATAAATAACTTAGTAGAACCATCTCAATACTTTACAATATTCTCAAACCATTGGAAAGAAGTCATTTTAAAAAGAGTATGCATTCCATATGCTTACTTTTCATACACTCTCTCCACTAATCCAAGACATATCATGATTCTACTTAGATCAAGTAGGACTTTTAAGCTTGTAATGTAAGGCTAAAGGTTTGTAATGTGGCTTAGCAAACAAAGGATATAGGAACATCAAAAGTCAAAGAAAACTGAGAGTAAGCAAAAAAAAAAAAAAGGGTAACCAAAATAAACCTATAATTCCCAACTCTTCTTGCTCTCCTATTCTAAGAATCAATTAAACCATAACCTTATATAACAACCCTTATGCATTTCAAGCAAATCCTGCATTGTTCTTCTTTTTTCTTTCTTTTTCACCTCTTCTTATCATCAACTCTTTTCCTCACAAGATCATTCAATTTTCCAGTAATGGTGTCAAGTGTTTTATATGAACTTACTTTTACAGTTCAGTCACCATCCCTTTTGTGATCTTTTTGCTATTCTTTTTTCCAATTCTTTTTCAATTCACTCTTCTTTTACTCCTTTTTGTTTTCACTGCTACTGTTCTTTTCTTTTTCACTCACTTTTCTTTCTAGCAGCTTGTTGTTTTCTCTTTTCACCTCTTCTCGTTTCTTTTCTTCTTTCTCATCCTTTTCAGCTCACCATTATTTTCTTTCTCGATTGTTTCAGCTTCTTCCTTCCATTCCACTTCCTTTCTTTTCCTAGCTCCACTTGTAATTGATCCATGACTGAAAGTAATAAGTCATGATCTCCATCCCTGCATTTTTTCCAACATACATATACTTTCATCCTCCAAGAGCATAAAGATTCGGAAATTATACAAACTCTCAGCACAAGTAATGGACAAAATATTGTGACGGGTTTTAAAGAAAGAAATCACCAATTTAGGCTCAAAATAGGCACTAGGGATAATATAACAATAGGTAGGCTTGAAAAGCTCAAACAATCCAAAGAAGGCCTATTACTATCATCCCTAAGTTAAATCATGAATATCTTTCTTATTTCACCTCGAGAGGTATTCAAGTAAGTTCTAGAATGTTCCATGAATTTTAGAGAAAAACAAGTTCAAGAATAATGTAAAGCATTTGATCAAGAACTACTTTGTCCAAGTGAGTGGAAAAAGTCATGCATAAGCCATCAATGATCTAGAACGTATGTTCTATAATCCATCATAAAGACATGCACTAAAAAAAAAAATACAGCTTGAAATCTCCAGAAAATCAGAAACTGGTGAAAAATTTTGAAAAATCCCGCTCCCAAGAATATGTATAGAAGAATTGTCAATCAAACCACTCCCCCACACTTAAACTGGACATTGTCCTCAATGGCCAAATAAATATAACAAAAATAACCAATACCATGGGACCAAACAAAATAAAGGAGAAGAGATAGGAAAAACAAACTTCCATTCATTGTAGCGTACAAGAGCTGAATGCATGAAGAGGGAGGCAATATCAACGTACCTATAAAATACAAAAGAAAATACCAAAGCATAACAACTAGAAAAGAAAATAAAGCAAAGACAAACGAAATAGAAATACAACGAAAGGAAAGCCAAACTAACTAAAACAAAAACATGAAAAGAGAAATGAAACAAAAACAAAAGTGAGCAAGAACGCATCATCAATCCTCTGCAGCATCATCATCCTCATCCTCCTCTTCATCAGCGAGTGTAGAAGGGCCTGCACCATTATGTGGCCTAGAAGGCTGCTGCCTCAACTCAGTCAACTGCTGCTCCAAGGTAGCTTGCCGTCGTGCCATATCTTCCATAGTACCCTGCAAGCGTAGGAGCACCTCCATTTGCTGGTCGAGGTGCCCCAGTACGGTGGTCTCAAAGTCAATCCGGGAGTGGGACTGAGAACGGCCAGCTCTAGCATGTGCCGGTGGCGGTGGCTGCTCCTCCTCCATTGTAGGTGGCCTTTCCTGACCGGGATGTTGGACCTCGAAGGGAGTGAGCCATTTCTTCAACTTCGGGTTGTATTTGTATCGCAACTCATAAGAGTGTGCTCAGTGACCATATCATGCTCAGTGGTTGCCTCCATAAGTTCTCCCCCATGACTCACCCCAAAGTCCTTTAGAATATTCATTATAACCAAGGGAAAAACAAAGGCTTTTGTGGAGAGATGGTGATGAACAACCTCCCTAATAGATTGGATGATCGAAGGAGCAAGAGGGAAAGGTAATGCATTCATCATTCGGTGCAGAATATAAGTGTCAATAAGCCTAATTTTATTGAAACCACTAGCACGGGGAACAACATTAAACCTAAACATGTATACCAGCACACGAAAGTTGGCTGCCAAGTAATTGTTGGAATAGAAACTGTTAGCTTGGAAGGCATTATGCTTATATAAGCCTAGGGTTGCTCGGGTCCCCCTAGCATCCCAATTCGGGTAGAATCTTTTGATTATTCACATGAATCCCTTGCCAAGTATCATCGTCAAAAACCTGGAGGAGGTGAGATAATTGGTTTTGAGTGATGACAATAGGAACTCCTTTCACTCTTGTTTCAATATGCGGAAGATGTTTATTACCCTTGTCCGTCATATTAGCGTAGAATTCCTTGACAAGCACAGGACAAAACTTCCCTTTCAATTGTACTATGGATCCCCAACCTCGTCGTCTAAACATCATTCCTAATTTAAGTGCTCGGTCTAAGGTGGGGGAGAAAGTACGCTCAACAATAATCTTGTTTGAAGCTCTCCTACTATACCATTCCTCACAAGAGGAATCGACAAACTCAGTAGGTCTAAGAGATAAGGGATCAACAGATGAAGAAACTGAGAACGAGGAAGTTCTCGCCCTTTTAGATGGTTGACTCCTTGCTCTAGACATGGTCACAAAAGGAATGGAGTACTAAGAAGAGAGAACAGGTACGCTCAATCACTGAAGAGAGTATAGCTACCCTTACACAGATATATCTTAAATTTCACACAACCCTCAACCAAGCTCACAATCCACAAACCACAACTCCTTCAATGTATATCAACTCCAACACCTAATTCAATCAACCACTTTAACCAAATGCAACACAACCTGCACAATGCATGTAAAAGTCCACTGTAAAGCATAACTTGTGCTAATATCCTTAAAGCATGCTAGTAAACATGATCATGTGAATGAAGGCAATAGTATTATGTGATCAATAATACAGTTTCAATAGATTCAAGTGTCACCAACAACCATAATTCTAGCCCGAGCTATATAAATTTTTGAATGATAACAAGCATGAATCAATTAATGCAGGCTCAATAACTCCTAAGGTAATCCAATGAATGAAACTCAAGTAGGAATGCACAATCATGTAATATATAATTCCCAATTTTTGGCCAAAACCGTCCATATAATTAGAAAAAAAAAATCAATTCCATCAATTTAACCGTAGGACTTAAATAAAAATCATATCTTTAGGCTCTTATATGCATGGGTAAGCAAAAGATGCAAGCTTTTTGTGAGAATCTACTCCCTTTTCTTGTGGATTGAATATGCTATTGTTATGAAAAATTAAAGTTTTTGATGTGTTTAATCCGTAGGATCAATAAAAAAGAAGGTAAGAGATGTTATGGAGGTGTTTAGAAGTTGAAAAATCAAACTTTGGGCACTGATAGATGTGAAGCCGGCGCGGGCTTGAGAGGATTTGCGAGGGAGAAGGGAGGTTTTGAAGAAAAAGTGGCCAAAATGGCCCTTTAATTATGTTCCTCCCGACAGGAACCGGCACTGGCCCGGCTCTATTCTGTCCGGTTCAATTTTTTTTTTTTTTTTATGAAAATGCAAAAACACACGGATGCTGAATAAAAATACTATAAATTAAAAATTATCCTTAACACAAAATGAAAAGTAAAGAAAAGAGAAAAGAACTGCTTCAAGGTTTTCCATGGTTGTGATCCCGTGGATTTTCTTCCGTATTCCCTGGTAGTGTTCCTGCTTGACGATCCCCCATAAGTTTGGCTAGTTGACCAATCTGGTTTTCTAAGTTGCGCATGGAAGCCTCTAGGTACCTTGTTGTCACATCGACTCCTTGGAACTTAGCCTCCGTGGTACTTACCAATTGGCCAATCAATTCTTCCACTGGTGGTTTTTGAGGTGCTACCGTGGTGTTTATAGAGTTTGGATTCCTTTGGTTTCCTCCAAAATTGAATGAACTTTGCCTAGGTGGATTCCCATTGCTCCAAGAGAAATTAGGGTGATTTCTCTAGCCAGGATTATAGGTAGAGCTATATGAATTGTTACATGGCCGGACATTACCTGCGAAGGCCGCTTATTCTGGAGCTTCTTAGAGTGACCCCATCTTTTGGCATTCATGATTGGGGTGCCCTTCTGTTAGTGTTGTGCCGTAGAGGCAACCACTTGTACCATGTATATTGCATATTAAATTAATAAGAGGCATTCTTTATCTTTCAGTTTGATTGTTATATCTAAATATGTGTACAAACCGTTAGATAAAGTCCCTAGTACAACACAGTGTTAAGGAAATCATGATAGAGATCATGATGTGAGATTCCTACTACACTATGCAGTGTTTGTACTTAAATAATCCCCAGTCATAGTATTAATAAGATGGGACATTATTAATTCGTCAAGATCGGCACATGTTATATCTCTTGATTGGATCAAGCGGTGGTTCTCATATCCGTGGGTATTGGGATACTCGGGATTAACGTGTGGATGCTTGTTTTGAAACAAGTTCATTGGATGACCTAGCTACGAGATAATCACTTGGATAACTATTTAGTGCCGATGATAGAATCTCATTATAGCAAGTGTGCAAGTATCCTTAGACTTGAGATCTCCAAGGTACTTTGTTTATCGAGCGTTGTACTTTGATTCTAATATTTGGAGTCTTATCTAGGACCGCCTATGGGATGGATATTGGGTACAACGTAAAGTAAACGAAAGTAGTTGAGAGGGTCAATAAAGGATTCACCACTCCTAATAGTAGGAGAGTATATCTCAAGGCCACTTGTAGAAATCATTACTCATGAAGTCCTTGGCCAAGGCGACTATGTGATGGAAATGGTTCCAATTGATACACATATCGAGTAATGGATTTCTTGAACAAGTACTAAAATATTCGGGCTAGAATTAATAATATTCTGGAGGGAGTTGGCACTAATTCTATGCTCTAGACCGAATGAGATATTATATGTTGAAAGGAGTTTATTGCACTGATAATTTGCTATTGAAAGGTTCATGTCAAGCCACTTGACTTTCTGGACTTTTGGGTGGTCAAGAGTCATTGCTAGATGTGGCTCTTGATATGCTAAATATGAATTTATTAATTAGATAATTAATAAATTTAATCCTTTATTTTATTAAGGATTATTAATTCTAATATTGTTAGAATTAATTCATATTATGCTACCAATAAGACTAGGAAACCTAATGGGTCACACACAATAAAGGTTTGAATGCTCAAATATATTATTTGATAATATTGTGGGGTTAATTAAGAGAAGGGAATATATTTATAGGTGAATTATAAGTTTGTTATAATTCATAGGACCTAATTGTAATTAAGTAAACTTCAAGGACCAATTTGTTGACAATTTGACGTTGAATGACTAAGTTGCAATTTATGGTAATTATAAATCTATAAATATAAGGAAATGGTTTCCTTAGGGTGAGAGACAGACTATTCACGCAATAACAGAGAAACAGTTTCTCTGCCTCTCTCTTGATCAAACCCTAGCCGTCTCTCTTCTTGATCAAAACCCTAGCCTCCCGAATTCTACTAGTATAGAATTGTGAGATTGTAAGCATTCAATCTTGTGTGGATTATCATTAGAGGGAGTTCTTTCTTGGACTTCAGTTGAGCTGCAGTGAACGGTTTTGGATAATCTGGATCGCGCCTGCGTTCTTGTTTCTGAAATTTTTTGAATTCCAGCTTCACGAGGTAATAAACGCAATATTCTCCTTTTTCCCATTTCTATTGCAAACCCATGATCCATGGCTTGGATTTCTTGTTCTTTTCCATTGATAGCTTAATCTGATTATACATGATAGAAATCTGACAGCTTCTCCACAGAAATCGTAGTTGACGTTTAACACTTGGCCTTGAGGCATCACCAACTGCTCCATCTTTTGAGTTAAGGCGTCTACCTTAGCCTCTAATACTGCCACGGCATCCACTTTATGTACTCCTTGCACACGAGCTTTTGACCTTACACTTCCCCAAGAATAGTTATTAGAAGCCAAATTTTTAATAAGCTCAAATACCTGTTCCGAGGATTAATGGTTGATGGAACCCCTTGCAGAAGAGTCCACCACTTGCCGTGTTACAAACGTGAGGCCATTCAAGAAGATAAGCATTTGCATCCCCAGCTCGAATCCGTGGTGTGGGCATTTTCTTAACATTTTCTTAAATCTCTCCCAACTCTCATATATGGGCTTAGAATCTAGTTGTTGGAAGGCGAAGATTTCATTCCTAAGCTTGGCTGTCCTAGCTGGAGGGAAATATTTGGCCAAAAATTTTTCAGCTAAGGCATTCCAAGTTGTGATGGAACCTGTAGGTAAAGATTTCAACCACGATTTAGCTCTATCTCTTAAGGAAAAGGGAAAAAGTCATAATTTAATGTCATTTTCAAAAACACCATTCATCTTGAAGGTATTACAAATCTCAAGAAAACTGGCTAAGTGGGCATTGGGATCCTCTTCCGGTAACCCGTCAAATTGAACTATATTCTGCACCATTTGAATAATGTTGGGCTTTATTTCAAAATTGTTGGCATCTACCCTAGGTCTAGTGATACTCGAGCCTGAGCCCAAGATTGCGGGTTTCACAAAGTTGTCCATAACTCTCCTATCATTCCTAGCATTGTTTTGTTGAGAACCATCCATCTCGACAATCAGATTCCTCTAAATTGTTCGGCGAATTTTTAATAACTTCCTCTCGATTTCAGGGTCAAAATCGACTATCTCGTTGTTGGATTTTTGGGTCATGTACCAAGGGTAATATCTAAGAAAACAAGAAACAAGTTTAGAGATATAATTAATGGTTAAAATAACAAAAATACAAGGTTACAAAGTTAGTAATTCCAACTCAGTCTAAGTGAGTTGGTTAAGTTAGGTTAGGTTACAAGGTTATACAAGAATACACCAAATACAAAAAATAGCACCGTTTTGCAGAAAGAACAAATATACATATTTACCTATTGACATATTTACATATTTACATAGTTAAATCAACAAAATCCGAGTTTTCATGCTATTGTTCCCCGGCAACGGTGCCAAAAACTTGATACGTCCAGACTTGGGTATAAAAATCATACAACACTAAGCATATTCCCAATCAAGTTCAAATTAAAACATTAAACTCAAATCACACATACGAGCAAGCGTACTCATCATTAACTGAGCATAGGGTTAAAACAAGTTTTGATCCTCAAGGAACAAGTAGACATTAATTACCCTTCTTTCATTGTTTAAACGACTTGATAAAGTGAAAAACAAATAAAAAGAAAATTAAAAAGAACATAAAAATATGTATGTGTCAAGGATGTAGATTTATGTAACTCAAGCCATTGTTTAGACAAACATGATCTTAAAGAACTTAACCATTATCATAACTAATCATTCTCTTGGCACCATGAAGGATAAAGGTAGACTCACTTTGATGGTCAATTCATGAAATCACTATCTTCTAGATAAATTAGAATCACTTGGTCCGTCTCAACTAATTCATCCAAAAGACGCATTAAACACAATCCTTAATTAAATTCCCTTGATCTCGGCAAATTTAAAACATGAAATTAATCAATGAACCCTTGGTCTCGGAAGACATCAATTAATCTTCAATTACCAGTTCTTAAACAATCAACCCCATTTGGTCCAGCAAGTTAATTGCCAATAGACTATGAAATTAATAAATCGAAACACCCATCAACCCCCTTTGGTCCAGCAAGTCAATGGATAGAATCATCTAACTAATCTCGTAATAAGCATAAGTAATTGAATACCAAGAATAATAACCAATTAACCAAAAGATCAAATAACTCTAGAAATCATGAATATCTAAAACAATGTTGAATTACAATAAAACAATTAACATATCATTGTTCAAGAAAAAAGAAAACAAAGTAAAAGAAAGAACTCATAGACAAGCCTCCTTCTTCTTCCTTTGAAGACCTTCTTGTACAACCCTCCTTGAACTTGAAGAATTCCTCATTCGACTGTGTGATTTTCTATGATGATCAATGAATTCCCCCCTTTTCCCTTGTGTTTTCCCTCTATTTATAGGCTTAAGAGGTGCCTAAACTCGTAGGTACCAAGTTCTTGGCCGAGTAGAAGTTGGGAATTGCTAAAACTCTTCAGATTTTCAAAAACGTGTAGAAAGATCGCAAACCGCCTCAGGGACAGAACACAGCTGGCGCCGCCTTGGTCATTCGAAGCCGGCGCCGCCTTGGTCCTCGTCCACTGATTTTTCTCCGAATTGTGCCCATATGTTCCAGAATGCAGCCGGCGCCGGTTCCAGCCTTACAGTCGGCGCCGCCTCTGCTCTGTTTCACGACGGTTTTGCTTTGTTTTACCCAAAATCCTGAGATAATGACCAAAGTACCTTTCCAAGGGTAAAATCTCAATTATGAAAGAATATGACTAGTTATTTCACAAAATGTATTACAAAAGAGCCTCAAATAACTAAGCAAAGTACAACCAATTTAGCCCCTATCAATATAACTAGACAATTATCTTGAAAATATAATATGGAATCCCTTAGCATTCATCACAATCAATTGTCATCTTGGCATCATGGAGGATTTAATATAAACCCAATTCGTTTGCAATCCATGGAATTACTATCTTATAGTTAAATTAGTGAACATATTTTCTATCTTAACCAATTAACCCAAAAAATGCAATTAAATCAATCCTCACATAAATCCCTATATTCTAAGTGATTTAGGGCATGAAATTAGCCAATGAATCTGTATTCTAGCAATCATCAACCAATCTTTGATTACCAATATTCTAAACAATTAACTCCTTTTTCAAGCAAGTTAAGAGATAATAAATATGAAATTAATTAATTGGAGTCATTGCCGACTTCTTTTTCAAGAAAGTCAATAACAAAAATCAATCCACCAACTCCATAAGAAAAACAAATAATCAAAAACCTAGAACAACAATCAATTGATCAAAAGTTCCAATTAACTTAAAATCATAATATCTAAAATAATATCCAATTACAATCAAAACATTAAGCACATCATTGTTTTAGAAAAGTAAACAAATGATAAAAGATAAAACTCATAGACAAGTCATTCGTCTTCTCTTGAAAACCTCATTTGAGTGATGATTGAGTAGCTAGCTTAGATCCTTCAAATCACTGATTTCTCTTGTGTTCTTCTTGTATTTATAATCCTTCTTGATACTAAAATTCATTTCTTGAGAAGTCTAGTCCGAGTAGAATTCAGAAAATATCAAATTCGCACACAACTTCCTCTGGCCAGAGTGGACTGGGCACAGGGTCCATTTGACCATCTTGGCACCAGGTCTACTATGTTTTTCTTCTTAATTATGCTCCGTTTTTGCTATTGACCAGAATGGACCCGTCGCCTAGTCCCTTGGTTGGGCCTGGCGCCAGGTCTATTCTGAAAATTTCACATTTTTGCTCGAAATCAACTCGAATATGCACAAATTTGTCAGAAACACTTTTTACAAGCAAAATATCAAATAGGAAGGAATATGCCTAGTTATTACAACAAAAGTATCTCAAAATAACCTCAAATAACTAGTAAAATAATGAGAATTTTACCCCTTATCACATACCTCAACACTCAAACTTTTGCTTGTCCTCAAGCAAACAAGAATTAGACACTAAGAATTTAAAACATTACAAAATAATTTAGCAATTTTTTCCTTAGCAAATCCATTCATTATGAAGACATAAACTTCTTCCAACCTTAAACATAAATTTTTCATTCATTCAACCCTTTTAAAACCTTGTAAACTCATGTATTAAATTAAATAATCTCAAGGCTATCAAAGTTAAGTTAAACATGCTTATATCTAGTACAAGAAAATTATCCTACTCCTGAAGCAAAAACATAAATAACATAAATCATAGAAGTCAAGCCATTAACCAATTCCAGCATTTTAAACTCAAATTTACAAAACTCAAGTTAGTGAAACAAAGAAAATACTCTACTCTTTTTTTTTTATTTTCATCTCAAAAATATTTTCAATAACTAAAAGAATTGATAGCCTCAAGTGAATGGATTTCTCTTCACGCACCGTATTGGCCCCCTTATAGTCATTATCTTTTTTCAGCAATTGTCTTTCAACATATTTTTTCTTTGCTCTTTCTTGCCTTTTTCCCTTCGGGATAGCCTCAAGAGAGTGTGATACTTCTTTATTTCTTCTCTTCCACTCACCGTATTGGCCCCATTTTCAACAAAATGTCTCTCTTTCTTCTTTTCAAAAATAAAAGCATTTTTTTTCAACTCAAATTTTTTTCTTTCCTTACATTCCTTATTCACAACTCAAAGTCAAACAAATTTTAAATATATAATACAAGAACTAATAAAAAACTCTTCCTATATTCATCATATCATCCATATTCAAACTTAAAGAATAAAATTAAACTCAAATACCAAATAAAACCAAAGTTAATTGAAATTCTCAAGACTTAGCAAAAATCCAACTTAATACTCTAGTTTACTTGTAATAAAAATCAAAACATAATGAATGATAAATCTATATCCAAAGTTAAAAGAAAATCACAACTTCATTGTAGATTAAAAAGCTTAATTTAGCGCCAAAATTTCCAAACTTTCAAATTTTCAACAAAATTGTTTGATTTCAAAATTTTTCCAAAGTAGCTCCATACCAAGAAAACTCCAAAATGATTAATAAAAACTTGGACAAAGAAAATTACTAAACCACTCCCCCATACTTAAACTGGACAATGTCCTCATTGGTAAAAAAATTAACACACTAAAGCGTCTCCAAGGGACCAAAAATGATAAAGGGGTAGAAAGTTTAAGCAATACTTCCCAAGTGCAATAATGTTCCAAACAATATGAACTTGGAAAAGAAAGAGGACCTTGTCCTAGAGGACTTTATTCTGACCTTCAGAATAAAACACAAAGAAAATAATAACAAAATAAAGACACACCTAAATAGAAAAAAAATACTAATAAAAATCCTAACAAAGAAAATAAAGACACAACTCACTCCCCCACACTTAAATTGAAAAATATTTTCCTTATTTGGGGAAAATAACACCTAACAACTCCAAACACAAAATAAAAATACAAACTCTTTCCATTTATCATTCTTCCTTATCATCCCTTTGTAAAAGACATTAATGCTCATTGAAAAATGTAAGGATGCTAAAAGTAGAAATAAGAGAGGTTTTTTGAAAATGGAGGGTTCATTAAAAATATTAGTTACAATGTATGTAAATGTAAGACCCCCCTTCCGTAGCACCTTTTTAGACATACAAATCAAGTTCCAAACACAAAGATGTAAATTATATCTAAAAGGAATATATACATTAGAATCACCACCTTGCCCTTCAAAAGATTTGTCACAATTGAAATTCCCCTTAAAACTTAGTATTTGAGTTTTCAAATATGGGATTAAGAAATTCTTGCTTTTCAATGCTTTTACAAATACCAAGTTACCTCCCTGAAATTAGAGTGAAGGGAATATTTTCTCAACATCCTCCAAGGGTTTCGTATGATGTATCAGTAAAAGATCCAACTCCTTGAGACATGTTAAATTTCATACATCATCATTTGGGTTGTTGTCCTCCAAGAATAGAGAGGAATCTAAGAAATCATGTGACAAAGAGAGACTAGAATTATTAGTACATAGAAGAGAATCAAATACCTCCCTTTCCACATTGGGCAATTATCCTCATATCCTCTCTCCTTTCCTTGGAGATTCTCCTGTTCAAGCGTATTGTCCTTTATGGCACCTCAACCAACTTGGCTAGTTGTGTTCTTTGGTTCCTCATTCATTCGGATGCTTCTTCATGCCACCTAATGGACGTGTTTGTGTTGGAAACAAAGGATTTGATTAAAGCTTCAAGTGACGTCTCACTAAAAACGTTAATCTGAGCTTGCAACATTGCCAACGTATTATCATTGTAGCTCATTTGACATTGTGCCCATGAATAATTTTCATGATGGTGTTTTGAATCTCGCACTCAAAGAAAAACAAAAATCAAATCGAAAATAAAAAATAAAAACAAACAAAAATCATGGAAAAATAGAGAAAAGAAAAATACACAAATTAGAAATATTCACAAACTACCTAAACACAAAATTTAGTAGTATATATACAAATACAACAAAAGCTAAATCAATAAGATTAGAGTGTTTCCGATAGTGCCCATCCCCGACAACGGTGACAAAAACTTGATGTGTGTTTTTTAGTATAGAAAATATTACCAACAAATTACACAATCAATCAAACTTTAATTAAAATGCCAACCACTAAAACCACACATGTGGGCAATTATACCCATCATACAGTATAGGGAATAGCAAGTATTGAATTCACAAGAATTTAGGCTCCCACCTTACTTTACCCAAATCTTTATTGTTTAGCCAATAAAATAAGAAGAGAATAAAAACAAAAAAAATAAAGATAAAAATAGATATAAACTCAAGGATTCAAATTCATTTAACTAGACAATTCTCAACAAAAAAAAAAAAAAAAAACATAATATTGAATCACTTAGCATTTATCACAATCAATTATCGTCTTGGCATCATGAAGGATTTAGTATAAGCCCACTTCATTTGCAATACATGGAATCACTATCTTCTAATTAAATTAGTAAACATATTCTGTCTCAACCAATTTACCCAAAAGAGGCATTAAAATCAATCCTCACACAAATCCCTATATTCTAGGTGATTTAAAGCATGAAATTAGCCATTAAATCTATATTTTAGCAATTATCAACTAATCTTTGATTACCAATGTTCTAAATAATTAACCCATTTTTCAAGCAAGTTAAGAGATAACAAATATGAAAATAATTAATTGAAGTCATTACCAACCTCTTTTTCAAGAAAGTCAATAACAAAAATCAATCAACCAACTCCACAAGAAAAACAAGTAATAAAATACTAAGAACAACAACCAATTGATCAAAAGTTCCAATTAACTCAAAATCATAATCTCCAAAATAATATCCAATTACAATCAAAACATTAAGTACATCATTGTTCTAGAAAATTAAACAAAGGATAAAAGATAAAACTCATAGACAAGTCCATCTTCTTCTCTTGAAAACCTACTTTGAACAATGCTCCTTTGAGTGATAATTGAGTAGCTAGCTTGGATCCTTCAAATCACACTTTTCTCTTATATTTTTCTTGTATTTATAAGCCTTCATGATACCAAAATTCATTACTTGAGAAGTCTAGTCTGAGAATTCAGAAAATACCAAAATCATTTGAAAAATACCAAATTTGAGCACAACTGCCTCTGGGCAGAGTGGACTAGGCGCTGAGTCCAATAGGCCATCCTAGCACCGGGTCTACTCTATTTTTCTACTCAATTTTGCTCTGTTTTGTTGTTTGACTAGAATGGACCTAGCGCCTGGTCCCTTAGCTGGGCCTAGCACCAAGTCTGTTCTGAAAATTTCACATTTTTGCTCGAAATCAACTCAAATCTGCACAAATTTGTCAAAAATATTTTTTCAAGCAAAATATTAAATAGGAAAGAATATGCCTAGTTATTACAACAAAAGTATCTCAAAACAATCTCGAATAACTAGTAAAATAATGATGATTTTAACCTCTATCATCTTCGTTGCTCAATTCTTGATAAATTTTCTTAACTAACTCAATAGAGAGGTTCAGTAGAGATTAAGTAGTCAAAAGTTGTTGATTTCACCTAGAGTTAGGAGAATTATTGATTTCATGCCATTATTACCTAAAGATTGGGATAATGATCAAGGATTTGTGTTCTATACATCTTTTTGTTGTTTTAGTAAGATATAAATGCCCATTAGAATTGACTAAGAGATAGTGAAGCCATAACTTGAGAGAGTGTGGATTCTACATTAAACTCCTTCATGATGCCAAGGAAAAGTGGTTAATTGTGATAACTGCTAATAGTTCATTGTCATACTTTCAAGAGTAACTATTTAATTACATGTTTTTCTCTCCAAGATTTATGTATATATTTTATCTTTAATCTTTAACCTTTATTTTTGCTCTTTATCACTAAAATTGGTGGGTTAGGCAGTGGATGAAAAGTAATTAGTGTGTACTTATTCCTTGAGGATCGATGCTCATTAATTCCTTATACCATGCTTAATGATGAGTATAGTTGCTCATATGTGTGATTTAGGGATTAATGTTTTAATTAAACTTAATTGGGAATGGATACAGAATTGCATGCTATTTATATATCCAAATCTAACCTATTAAGCTTTTAGCGTTGTTTCTGGGGAACAATATCATGAAAGTTTGGAATTCATTAATTTAGCTATGTTTATATATGTAAATATATATATATATATATATATATGTTCTTTGTATAAATAGGTGATATAAGTCGTTGTATAATGTATGAATTTGTATGTATTAACTATTGTATAAGATAAAAGTTGTTTATTTGTATATATGTAGAGTCCAATTTCTTACAGCCTTATTTTTCTGCAAGAAGACTTCTTGGTTTATGATCCGATAAAACGTAGCAGACATAATGGACTTTGATTCAGAAATTGAAAGAACGCTCACAAGGATTCGACGAGCATATAAAAGTCGGGCTGACCAATTCAGTTCAATAGGAAAGATGAAAGTTAATCAAAACAATAACGATGGTAATGGTGGAAATAATAGAAGGACTATAGGTGATTTTGCTAAGCCAGCAATTTCACGCATAGATTTAAGTATAGCTAGACCAAAACTTGAAGCCAACAATTTTTAAATCAAACCTAACATTATCTAAATGATCCAAAACATAGTCTAGTTTGATAGGCTACCTGATGAAGACTCTAATTCCCATCTTGCTAGTTTCTTGGAGATTTGTGATATCTTCAAAATGAATGGTGTGTCGGAAGATGCTATTAAATTAAGACTATTTCTTTTCTCTCTTAGGAATAGAGCCAAATCTTGGTTGAAATCTTTGCCCGTAGGATTAATCACTACCTGGAATGGGTTAACTGATTCTTAGCCAAATATTTTCCCCTAGCCAGGACAACTAAGCTTAGGATTGACATTTTTATCTTCCAACAATTGGAGTCTGAAAGCCTATATGAGTGTTGGGAAAGATTGAAGGAGATGCTGAGAAAATGTCCACACCATAGGTTTGAGTTAGGCTTGCAAATGCATATTTTTACTAGTGGATTGATTTTTCTTCAAAATAATTGATTGATATATTCGTGGGAGGTACAATAAATTCTAAAATCACAGAAAAGTTATATGAATTAATTGAAGATATTGCTATGAATAATTACGCATGGGGTGGTGCAAGGTCAAAGGCTCATATTCAGGAAGTTCACAAAATTGATGTTGTGGCTACCTTGGAGGCTAAAGTTGAGGCGCTAACTCAGAAGATGGAACAAATAGTAGCCCCTTCACAGATAATGAATGATAAGTGTGATTTTTGTGGAGAAGAGTTCCCCAACCATAGGTGCTAAAATATGGGTTCTTCTCTAGAATCCTTAGAACAAGCTGTTTTTATGGGGAATGGATGACAAGATAACAACCTGTACAGTGCTACCTATAACTTGGTTGGAGAAATCATCATAAATTTTCTTGGACCAATCAAGGCAAAGCGCCCCCCTCCCCCCGAGCTTCACTAGAAACCAAAAGACTCAATCTTCCATGTCTTACAAGTTATCACTACTAAAGCCATCATTAGAAGAATTGCTTAACAGAATGGTAAGTTATGTGGAAACACGTTTCTAAAGAGTGGATGCAGTAACAAGAAATTTGGAGGCTTCGATATACAACCTAGAGAATCAAATTGGTTAATTGGCCAAACTTCTTAGTGATGTTAAACTAGAGCTCTACCTGGTAACACAGAGAACAGTCCACGTGACTAGGATTGTTGAAAAAAATGAAGTTTACTTACTTTCCTACTTTCAGTTTGAACAATCTTTTATTTTAGTATTCGTATTTTTGGCTTACTTTATTTTAAAATTCATGCATTCATGGTTTTAAAAGTTAGCTTGTTCATTTTATTTTTATTTTAATTAATTAAAAAAGAAAATAAATAAAATTTTCAGACAAAGCTGACCAGGCGTCGGCTCAAGAATTTTGACCTGGCACCGGTCCAGCTCTAGGGTTTTTTTAACACAGAGAAATAGAAACGACCCGGCGCTGGTCCAGGCGCTTAGACCCAGCACCAAGTCACATCAGACAAAGCCATTAAGATGGCCAATTCTTGCTTATTTTTCAAAATCTCTTCACTTTCCTTACTTTTTCTCTCAACCCATCGCCAGCTCTCTCAAACAATCATCGTACGATTGCTCTAAACTTTGTAAAAACACATTCTAAACATCAAATCCTTGATTCCTTCTTGAAGATTTGTATTAAAATCTTAGAAAATCTCACTTTTCTTCAAAAGTTCAAGTTTTCAATCCATCCTATTGGTGCACGATTTCTTTAATCACTCAGCATCGGATGCTTGCCCATACATTAGAGAACATTATGGTATGCATTTTCAGAACTTTTTACAGTTAAAATTTCTACATGAATTGCTTTATATTTTTTGGATTTATTTTAGCCAAAAATTCCATATTTTTCTTGATTAATTTGATTTGATAGAATTTTTGAATTCTTTGTGAGTAGACAAGCATGGGTTAATATGCAGTGAAGTTAATCCTTTAATAAAACTTCATGCTTTGATCTTCTTGTGGCTAGTTTGGCATAATTTACTTGACATGGTTTTTGTGTTAAAAAATAAGAAATTCTTTGTGCTTTGTTGAAACTTGTTCTGAAAGTCTATTAATCATATAGTTATACTTATTTTGGATTTTCATATTGATCATAATCTCTAGTGTGCAATGCTCTACGTTGATACATTGAGAAATATATTGATAATATGCTTGGATTAGGGAATTGTGTTCTCTTTGCTAGTATTGTGGAAGAAGATTGTGTTGCGATTTGGAGGTGGTGTTTAAGTTGAGAGTTATTGTTATCAAGTAGTGAGCCTAGTTGAGTGTTGTGGTTGTTGTGAGTGGTTAAATTCTTCCTTCTCTTGTTTTTTTCCTTCTTTTTGTGAGTTGATCATGTCTAGACCAAGGGGTATGGCTCCACGTGCTAAGAGGTCTAGAGCCTCATTTTCTTCTACTCCCTCTTTTGAGCTCTTTCCTACACAACCTACCTAGTTCTTTGAACCTACTTGTTAAATTTGGTACCAAACCCATGTGAACAACAAAATCATAGTAGAGAAAACATTCAAACCATCCTTTGGTAATTCCCTACAGTTATCTACCATGTTTAGGAGATTGGGATAGAAGCCCATTATTAGACTCTATGAGGCTTATTATCTGATGAGAGTTAAGGAGTTCTATGCTAATATGTAGGATAAAAAGGAAAAAAACTTGAAGTCTATTTCTATTATGGTTAAGGAGGTCCCAATTAAGTTTGATAGGGCTAGACTAGCTACTATCTTAAGTGTGCCAATGATGGTTTATAGATAGCTGTGGACTACAACAACCAAAAAATTATTTCTGAACCTACCTAGAGTGTGACCAATACCTGTACCACATTAGGGAAATATAAATAAGGACCCATGGGACAAGTGGGCTATTACTCTAACAATGACCTTGAAGCCCAATTGCATGCCTTAGTTTATATCTTTGCCTTGAATGTCTTCCCTAAGGCTGGTGGTTTCAATGAGTCCCAAGTGATTGACATGTTTATTCTGCACAAGATGCTACATAGTGAGCCTAACCCCTTTATCCCACTTGTCATCTAATCTATAAGAGAGGTAGTCTACTCTCGCCTTTCCTCCAAGGCTTTTATTTTTCCTTTGGTGATTATGTGTATCCTTCAGGCCTTTAGAGTGAGTTATGAAGGAGAGGTCACTGAGACCACCACTAAGTGAGATGTTGTGACTGAATATATACTGGTTCAATGTGGATATAGGTACCATGGGCTAGAGAATAGATGGATGAGACCCTTTGAGGTCTAACACCCTGGGATGGAGGAGATACCTTCTGGTGATTATGAGAAGGATAAGCAGCCCTCACAGCCTCGAGCACATGCCTGTAGTTCACGATCACAGCCTAGTGTTGGGTTTGAAGCTGAAATGCTCACTCAAATAGAGCAACTTAGACTCGGGATAAAGACTCAGACTACCGTTCTTCTCCAGCTTCAAGACTCATTGGCTGACATGCATAGGAAGCAGGATGCTTAGGAACAACACTTGACCACATAGATGTAGCAGTTTTCTGGATATGTGGGAAGTGCTTCTACTAGCCATGCTGCAGAATGTGATGATGATATAGATGATGTGGATAACGATGATTATGCAAATAATGCCTTATGACATTCTAATTCTATTTCTATATCTAGTTTTTACTTTTGGTCATTTTTCTCTTTGAATTTTAATAACTTTTCTTAGATTTTAGTTATCTTTTTGCTGTTATTTTACTTTTACTTTTGTTCTCATTTTATGTTTTTGTTAGGTTTCTTGTGTTTAGGAATACGTCATCATTGTCAAATGAAACATACTCTTGGGATGAATTCAAATTTGTTCTCATAATACTTGAATAGGCAAAGTATCTTGTTGCTTTGATTCTTCTCTGTCAATCTTTAAAAATCCCTTTGGATATTCTTTATTGTACTATTTTAGGCCATTGAGGACAATGTCCAATTTGAGTATGGGGGGAGCGATTCAATTCAGTACTTTCTATTCCATGCTCTCATATCTTGATCTCTTTTAGTTGGGATAATTTTTTTCGATTTCACATGAAATTGATTTTTGAGCTTACAATTGAGTAAACTGTCTAGGATGAGGTTATGATTTTCTGTTCAACCTTAGATATGGATTTGTCATTTATTATAGTTAGATTTTTATTATATATATATATAAAAAGAAACTTTTGTATTAAGTTGGATTTTGCTAAGTATTGAGAATTTAAGTTAACCTTAACTATATTTGGTATTTGAATTTTGTTTTCTTCTTTGAGTTTGAATGTGGATGATATGATGAAATATGAGAAAATTTTTTGATTAATTCTTATATTGTAGATTTATAATTTGTTTGACTTTAAGTTTTGAATAAGGAATGAGGGAAAAAATAAAAAAGCATTGCGTGGAAAAATCATTGTTATGTGAGATGAAAAAAAAAAATTTGAGTTGAAG